>OZ020253.1:10428347-10676350 GCA_963971285.1 Astropecten irregularis
TAAGGGTGAGCAGTTCTGTCACCAATGTCAAAATTTTGCACCACAGTTCATCATCTACGTAGCCCAGAAACATACAGGAACCTTAAATGGGCCCCAGACCCCATGCAAGGAAATCTAGAGCTATAAAATAGAAAAAAAATATTGGAAACATTGTGGCCATTATTTTGTGATTCACTCATGCATGTTCAACTCCATCATGCAGAATATATGTGTGATACACATGTTTAATTAAAAGTAATATCATACTTTGGTTTTTGTCAAAAAAATGCAGATTCATGGGCAAAAATATCAAGGAAGATACAGTAGCAGTCATCTGTGAAACTTTAATTCCCATGTATACGGTGCCCACTTTTTGCGAAACAGTGAAAAACGTCCATAGTATTTCTTGAGTCTTTTCATTGTTATTATTTATCTTTAAACCAATCAAAATTGGTTTTGGTCATTGGTTTCACTTTTTTCTGGATAAATACAGCATTTTAGGTAGAAACATTTTAATAGTATGTTTCTACCATCACCATTATCATACCCTGTAAGTTATGGGTAAATCTGTGAAAATGTCTGATTTACAAGTAATAAACTGCTGCAAGCTGCTCATGAGCCAAAATGATCTGAAATATATCAAATGCTTAGAGTTAGGAGGGTCTGGCGCGTTTCGATCCTAGCAGGATCTTTCTCAAAGGCTACAGGGTAAGGATGGGTATACCTGATCAGGGGGAGAACCCGATCAGCCGCGATTTAAACTGTATAAAAAACGCAAATAGCTACTTTTACTAAAATAAAATCTTTTATGGTAGCTTACCCTAGATGGGTTTACCCACTTGATACCCTAGCTATGCGTTTTTTTATGCAGTGTAAATCGCGGATGATCGGGTTCTCCCCCTGATCGGGTATACCCACCCTTACCCTAGGCCTGATTACTGATTTCTGATTACTACGTACACATGTAACAACGGTCATAAAATGTCATACTATACGGTAAACATTTTATCAAATTGATTGATTCGACAGCTCCGAACTTGTGTGAGGAGGCCGGTAGGTCCATGTTCGCACCTCTGCCTGCGATCGCTGTCCACACCAGAAGGATATATTTGTGCCTGTTCGGGAAATGCGTCCCTTGCAGCCGATCAGCAAACGTGCCAATGTGCAACGGCAACAGACTGTTGGAGGATGGCATCAGCTGTGATGGTAGGTGTTCAACCACCGTGTTCCCATCTGAGATAAAAAACAATCTGGTTAAAGTAGAACGAATCACACTTTGAGTTCATGGACGGCCTCATTGACTGGTCATCACTTTTTAAGCATTATACAGGGTGTCCCAAAAAAAACGCAACACTTGTGTCAAGAACTATTATATGAAAATTGAACTGTTTATCACTTCAAGATTCAGATAAGTGATACAACTATGTCTTGGCTATCACCATGTGGAATTTGAGCAGAATTAGACTAAATTAAGTGAAAATACTGAGGTTGAATTACCCAACCTCAAAACCCGAATTTCATCTTTCTTTTATACACATTATGTGTTGATTTGACCACTATGCATGTTTTCCTTGCAAATTTGTTTTAAAGGAGTGCTCTTTTATTTGGTCATATTTTTTGCCAATTTTAGCCCGATTTTGCTTAAATTTTACATGGTGTTAGCCAAGACATTGTTGTATCAAAGGACTGAATCTTGAATTGATAAACAGTTTAATTATGGGTCCCGACACCGTGTTGCGTTTTTTATGGGACAACCTGTACAGATTTTATAAGTTGCTCTTTGATGCTGGCTATTATTCACATTTAATGGCATCATAGAGAGTGTGGTATATGACTTGCTGCAACAGTTGTATCCAAAGAAATGAGCCTATAGATCAGCGCGGAGTGATGTCATTCCAACTCGCCGACCTGGAGCCGATGAAAACAAAGCATTAAGTTGTACGGGTTTTAAGACAAAAGCTGCCAGAATTGTTTAATCTTATTACAGGGTATTTCAAAGAAGGATATTGTCTGAGGAAAAACTATGACTCAACAATGAAAGTCGTACAGAATACAATTTCTGCTTCTTGACAAAAATATTCAAAAAACAATTCTCTACGACGGGCGGTTTGTGCGTGATTTGTCCGTAGTTTGCGCCTGTTTGCGCCATCTACACGTTAGTTTTAATCGGTTGTCAAGTTATGAGAATGAAAGTCCGCGCTGATCTATAGCTACCTATCTTTGACTTGCAACCTACAGCTTCCGAGGAAGACTTTCTAAGCCTCATCTCTAGTCTTCCATCTTTTTGGCCAAGCAACAAATAATCTAGGGAAGGAATGAAAATGTGAAATTGTTTTGTCCAAGTGTTTAAGTCTCCTTTAAATTCGGCTTGCAATTGGTTATATCCAAGCCTGAGATGTGAGCTGTTACAAATAAGGTTAAGCATCTAGAAGTATTGGAGATGAAGTGGTAAGTCTTAATTCTTGGTCAATTGTCAAATCTTCTTTACCAAGTGGCTTGCGACCATAACAATTTTATCCACTCTTTTGTGAGTATTGGTTATACATTGTGTCGCCGCCGATAATCTGTGATTTGCTACCTCCACCATGAATAGCCTGAATTCTCATCTTTATGCATGTGGCCTTTCTCCAATTCCTAGAGGAGAACCAGTGCCACGGGACGCCCAACCCATGCCCCGGCCTCAGCTGTGTGAATGCCAAGAGAGGTCCCATCTGTCTGTGCCCAGAGGGCTACTCTCTTAGCGAGGAGAAGTCGGGCCCCTCTTGCGTGGTCAACCGCCCTAGCGTGCCCACCATCCTCATCGCCGACACACAGCTCCTCAAGGTTGTTACTACTCGGTTGGAGTCGGCAGTAGGCAGGCTGACCATGGCGACTTCCGTGACCTATGATGGGTTGCCTGGCAATGAAGCCATCTACGTCAGCGACTCTACTGCTGGAACCATCTCAAGGTAAAGATAACCTGACCTACCTCATGATACCAGAAGTCATCTTCACTCACCTCCAGGCCAGCAAACTCCAAGATGCAATTTATTTATTGTTCAGAGAAGATGTGATGAGGCTTTTAATTCTTTCTTATCTCAGAAAGAGACTAGAAAGTAGAATCAGACACAAATCAACAACATAATTGCCTTTTCAGGTTGGATGCTGCATAGTATCAGTGTCTTCCTTGCAGTATTGTAGGTCTTGAGACCTGGTCTCGAGACTTTGTTTTGGCAAATTTGGTCTTGGTCTCAGCTTGTAAAAGTTTTGGTCTCAGAGAGCTGGTCTCAGGTATCAAAAGAGCAGGTCTCTGTCTTTGTCATCTCCCCCTTGGACCATCAGGTCTCGGTCTAGGTTTCGGTCTTCCAGGTCTTAACTACAACACTGCTTCCTTGTCAGGTCACAAAAAGTTAAAGTTTGTCTGTTATGTGGTCATTTTCATTTTCAGGATCGAGTTTGTTGACCAAAAAGAGGGCAACAGGTCGGTGATTGCATCCGACACCGGTCACGTCTTTGGTCTGGCCTTTGACCCGGTCCACCGATACCTCTACTGGACCAACAGCCAACAGGGCACCATCAGCGTCACTACATGGGATGGAGGGTACAGCAAGGTGCTGGTCACCAGGGCGGACGGTACCAGTGTACCCCGGGCACTGACAGTAGACCCAGAGAATGGGTGAGTGTGAGTGTACTGTATTTATATAGCAGGATAAAGGAATAGCAATGGAACAATTGTTGTCCTTGAATGGACTTCAGAAATGTGAGGGTATAATCTGGGAGTGTACACAGACAAAAGAAAAGACAATGCCTTGTTCTCAGACAATGGGAGACTTTGGAGAAGCAGTCTTCAAGCCAACATCGCATGCACACGCAATATTGTGAGCATGCGCGCGCATGCCCACAATTGCGTGCGCGTGACTTGAAGATAGACCGGTTCTCCAAAGTCTAGGTCCCATTGTCTTGATTATTCCTGATAATTACATGTATACTATGCAAATTAGGCTTGCCATTCACCGACGTGGATGAGCACTGCATACTCAGTGCTAGTGAGAGCATGTGAAAAAATCACATGCTGGTTCAGGTGGGATTCGAACCGCATGCATTCTCCCTGTTCTCTGCCAGCATCCTCACCCTTTTCCCCCTCCCCTTGACTTGTGCTTGTTCACCCCTATCATCTCTCTGTGGTTTCCCAGACTCAATACATGATTTTTGGCGAGCTGCAAAGCAAAGCGAAGCCTATGTAGTAGTACCGTTCTTCCCGTCCGTCCGTCCGTTTGGCCGGCCACGTGAAATGTTTTTTAGTATGCGACTATTAAAGTGCTTGAACCCCCAATTTTTTTTGGGATTGGTGCGTTGTCCAAAATAATGTTGTTATTATTGTAAATGAAAAATGTTGAAGTTTTTTCTATTGTTTCAAAATGTTGAATTTTTTTTGTGATGTGTGTGTGTGATGGATGGGTATTTGCTATCATGTTTGTAACTACATGTAAGGCTGCAGCAAGCCATGACAGCTTCGCTGTTCTAGTTTCTTTTGCCCTGGACAACTCTGTCCCACATTGTTCTGCTCCTCTCATCCATTTGTGTGTGTCTTTACTTGCGTGTCTTTGTTGTACGTTGAAACTATTTTGTGACTTAATATTACAGATACATGTACTGGACAGACTTCAAACCCCGGCAGGCGTTTATTTGGCGGGCAGGACTGGACGGTAGCAATCCTGAGAAAATAGTCTCCACAGGTATGCTACGGCCAGTCAGTATAGCCGTGGTGCCGTCCGAGGGACTAATCTACTGGGCTGATGCGTCGCTCAAGACCATTGAAACGGCGAACACTGACGGTAGTCAGCGACGGGTGCTGATCGAGGATGTGCTGCGACGGCCGTTCGGTATCGCTGTTCATCAGGTGAGTGTGACAAGGGGCCATTCTACCAACTTCAGGTGAGATTAACAGTCATACTAATCACCTACCTACTGACAACAACTGACATCAACCTAAAATGCATTGCCAGTGTTGTTCTCCATTCGTAGTCCAATATGGCCAGGTTCCTGACTAGTGGGTTATATCAATCTAGCGTGAGCTCCAAGATGACTGGAAAGGCCTATCTGAGCCCTGAAGCCCCTCCCACAAGTAGAGCACCAGTGGTGGGTGGGTTGCTGGAGATTTTGGTGGCTCCTGCCTTCCTGCAGCTCTCACTTCCTCATAGTTTTGGTGATGGCCTTCTCCTCGGCTGCCGTGGCACCAGTGCTGATGAGCTTGCTCCATGCTGGACAGTTGCCTCCCCGAGACTCCAAGGAATCTGTACTGATGCCAAAGGTCGCCTAGACCCTTTCAGGTTGTTCTTCTAGTGCTTTCTCTTGCTGCCGACTGAGCGCTTGCTGTGGCTGTGTTCCCCGTAGAGGAGCAGTTTGGGAATGCGGTCGTCTAGCATTGACACATGGCTTGCCCATCTGATTTTGGCCCTGCAGATAAGGGCGGGGATAATGAGCAAGCCTGCTCTGCTCAGGACCTAAGTAATTATTGGTACCTTGCCTGTTTTATATAAACATTGACAGAAAATTTCATCAATTAGTGCCAATAATCGCTGCAGGTTTTTGTCAGATTTATTGACTGAAACTTGTGCTTGATACCTTTTCCTTCTTCTATACCCGGTCAGGATACGGTGTACTGGGCCGATGCTGGAAAATCTGCCTTGCTTTCTGCTAATAGGTTTTCAGGAACGAATGTGCAGACCGTCATTGGAGACTTACTGCGACCGATGGGGATTGCAGTCGCTCTTCAGGCAAATGATACAAGTAAGTAAAGATCCTTTCAGCTGTCAATAACCTTTAGTGAATCATATGCTAGGAGTCGTACTAGCTGGGCTGGAGCCAGTTGGTGCCAGTTCACGCCAATGCAATTTGCTGTGGCGCCTAGTGTCAGCAATAGGGTGCCTAGTGGCATGCAGTGGCTCAAACTGCCTCCCAAGTGGCTCGTGGTGGCCCGTAACGGCACCAAAAATTGAATTTGGCGGCAAGAAATTTTCGTCAAGTGGCACCAAATGGCGCAAACAATCCACCTATTGAAATCAACTGGAATGTAATGGCGCGCGCCAAATTGCGCCACTACGCGCCAATCACATAATCTTTGGCGCGAACTGGCACCGGCCCAGTGGACTCCTAGCATAAGTAGTGCTTTTGGAAAACCCTGTGCTAAATAAATACTCAAGAATATGAGACAGTTACAATCATAAATTTAAATTTTTATCATCAATTGAGAAAAAATTAAGTAGTGTGCCAAGTACAGATGGATGTGGCATGGTGATCGAGAAGTAAAACTGAGCCCAAACAAATTACCTCTGCTGCTGCAGCAGCAGCATTTCCCATTGGCTGAAAGTTGCCGATGACTTGGTTCATTTGCATATTGCCTGCTGAATAATTCATGCTTCTCAATGTCATGTGATGTCACAGCTTAATGTATGATGCTATTGGACACAATGTTAGGGCCTGTTTGTTTAATGCACAAGATCACGAATCCGGCGGATCAGAATCCCATTTTAGCGTACCCTGCATAATAGGTCGTGGATCCTCAAATCTGGGATCCTGTGCGTTAAACAAACAGGCCTTTCATCAAAGCTTACAAACTCAGTCCTGACTGTATGTGTAAATGTCCATACTTATGCAAGAGACTTGATCGAGACCATTATATTATGTTATAACCCATGGGTCACAGCATGCATGTATTCTGTTAACAGGGGCCTTCCTCAAAACTCGGCTCTGGCTCAGGCTCAGGCTCAGGCTTCGTCTCTGTCATCCATATGCTGAAAATATACTAGTTGTAGTTTTTCATTGAAGCTGAAGCTCTGTTTTCCTTTTCAAACCAGAGAATCTACTTCCGAACCGCAGCCAAAAGTCTCTATTTTGATACTCGCAACTTCAGAATGGATTCACGAAATGGAGTCAGAGCCGGAGCCAAGCTTTGAGAAAAGCTTTAAGTATAAGATGAATTGACATTGATAACAGTGAAAAGAAAATATCAATACAAGTAATAAAATGCTGCTAAGTGCTCATCAGCCAACTTATTGACCTAAAATTTATAGAATGCCTGGAGTTAGGAGGACCTGATGCATTTTGATCATAGCACGATCCTCTGAATTGCTAATAAGCTGCAGTCTGATGCCAAAAGTTTGCCCTGCAATACTTTATTTATTCAGATCGGTGCATACTCATAGAAGCTTGCAAGTTTGAATATTTTCTATGGTTCATATATTGGATCTCCTCAATTGATTTATGTGATTCCAACAGTTGCAAGTAGCTGCAGTACCAGTGAAGGCAACGCCTGCTCTCATTTTTGCCTCGGCGTTCCCATGCCGGAAACGCATCCTCTGGGCTTCAAGTGCTCTTGCCCTGGGGAAGATGCCAGGCTAAGGGCAGGCAATGCGTCAGTCTGTGTGTGCCTGAATGGCAGTCGCTTGCTGAAAGATGGCATCACATGTGAGGTGAGAAAATTGAATTTCTCAATAATTTAGTTCATAAACGATAATCGCAAATAGGGACTGCTTACTTTTGGTCAGTTCTATTTGTGGACTGAGTCACGTCAGGAATATGCAGATCGACCAAGACGTATCCAACAATGCTTTGCAGTAGCAGCCTCTCTCAGTAAAAATGCCATTTGCGATATACCTTTTTCCTTATAGAAGGCAATCTCATCTGTGCTAGCTCCTTTACAGAAGGCACAGTCCTTTTTCAGGCGACATCTCGTTTTTTTGAATGTCAATACAATGATTATTTAATTTCCTCTGTTGGCCTATATTTTATAATCTGATAAGCATTAATTTGTTTGCTATGAATGGAAGTTAAAACTAACCAACCACGGTTGTGTCAGATGGATCGTTATTTTGCTGAGATGGGGATGCATGGTCGCGTGGCTGCCTGGGGGTTTGGCCATCAGGAGACCAAAGGAGTACCGCTCTTACAGTGTAGTTACCCCATGGTTACACCAACCTCCAAGAATCTTACAAGCAAACAAACAAACAAATGACCAAACAAAAAAAGAGTGTGGTTTCAACACTCTATATCCATTCTATATTCAATTTACCAGCAGTCCTGAAACTGTGAAATTCCATCAAGTAATGCTAGGAGTCCACTGGGCCGGCACCAGTTGGTGCCAGTTCGCGCCAAAGATTATGTGATTGGCGCATAGTGGCGCAACGTGGCGTGCGCCATTACATTAAAGTGGGTTCCAATAGGCGGTTTGTTTGCGCCATTTGGTGCCACTTGGTGGACACTTCGCGCTGTTGCTCGATGCAAGTGGCGCGACAAAAATTTCAAACATTTTGAAATTTTCTTGCTGCCAAATTCAATTTTTGGCACCGTTCAAAATTCAATTTTCTGGGAGGCAGTTTGAGCCACTGCACGCCACTAGGCACCTTATTGGCAACACTAGCCACCACAGCAAATTGTATTGGCAAAACTGGCACCAACTGGCGCCGGCCCAGTGGACTCCTAGCATAATATGCTCACGTGTAATTTTTGATGGATTCTGGAAGGCTGGGGGTTTGCTCTGTTGGTTGATTGGTGTCCATCTCTTGACAGGGTGTTAATTGTTCTCCTATCCCTGCAGACTCCTGGAGGAGATTGCCAGCGGAACGAGTTCCATTGCCGCAGCGACGGCAGCTGCATACCCTTGGAGAATACCTGTGATGGACAGGCCCACTGCCCCGACGGAGCGGATGAAGACTGCGACGACGGAGCCTGCGGTGACTGGGGTTACCAGTGTAGCAATGGATTGTGCATACCTGCGTACCAGCGTTGTGACGGAGTACCGGGAGACTGCGGTGATGACAGATATGAAGATGAAGTCGATTGCCGTATGTCGAAAAACTTTTCAGTTTAGGGATGCTTAAAGGTAGTATCATACTTTGCTAAGAAACCAAAACAGAAATTTTCACAGATTTACCTATAACTTTAAGGGTATGAAGATGGTGTACGTAGTGGTTATTGACACATACCATTAACATTTTTCCGCCTGAAATGGTGTATTTATCCAGAAATTAGTAAAACAACCACCGAAAATCATTTTGATCTTTTAAAAGATAAAAAATAAAAGAGAAAAGACTTAAGAAATACTGTGGTTGTTTTTCACTGGTTTATCAAAAAGTGGTCACCGTATGGGACTGAAATTTTCACATGACTGTTACTGTATCTGTTTCGATATTTTTTCCCATGAATCTGTATTTCTTTGACATGTTTGACAAAAACCAAAGTATGATATTACCTTTAACTAATAATCCACCAAATTTCAAAGGCAATATGCCATTTGGTGTTCTCCCTTGGAATTGAACTATATTTCTTCTAGCACACCACTGAAAATGAAGTTCCACATATCCCAAACACAAAGTAATATTCCTACTGCTGGAATGAAGTTGAAAACACAGAGCACATGCATGGCACATGTGAAGTTATCTTTTGCTATCTTTCCAGACTAAACAGGAGCAGATCCAGGAAGGGGGGCGTGGAAATAAAATGCAGCAATTCAATAGCAAGGGATGCAATTTAATTGGGCAATCAAAACTAGCTAATTTTATCTCCCCCCCTCTTTTTTCTTCTCTTTTTGAGTGTTTCTCCCTTCCTATATATTGCTTTTTCCTCTCTCTTTTTTTTTTTTTTCTATATGCTTGATCGATTAGTGGTACCTATGGGTCATTTTACTTTATGCCGGTCAGCCACCATTTAACTCTCTCCTATGTCCTGCAACCCCTTTCTTCTCACAGAGTTTGCCCAGGACTGGTGCAGTGCCACGGACCCAATCCCCTGCCCCGGGGTGGCGTGCCTGAATTTGCTGAACGGTCCGCAGTGCGTCTGCCCACCGGGCTACACCATCAATAGCAACGAGAACACCTGTGCCTTTGCCTCCCCAACATTCCCCTGGGTAATGTATCCCATCTCCCATATCCTGAGACACATTACTGGATCATCATGGGAAGTTATGAAACTATAAATTCAGAGGGCCAGTTTCACAGAAATGTCAAACACGCATTTTGCTATTGCCAAGAATAAACAGGGTTCCTTTGGTCTCGTATTATTATAATTTAAAAAGCCGTATCATGTTTGTGTGATCCCCCATGTACTGTCTCAGGTTGCAGCATTGCTGCACATATCGGTAAAATGATCCTTGGTGTATGGCGGTGTGTACGTGGTTTCATGGCTTCTGACTGCCAAATGAACAAAGATAGTTGACTATTGGGGTCACCACCAACGTAGGGCTGGATGGCTCAGTTGGTAGAGCGCTTGTACGGTATTCAGGAGGTCGCCGGTTCGAATCTCGCTCCAGTCAATTTTTCTTTGTTCACTTTTCAATTATTATATCGTCATATATTACGAGAAAGAAAATTGCAAAGGTGAATGATTGGACAATAATGCATTCTTTCCTGTCTTTTGCCCCATCACTCAGGTGTTGGTAGCGAGTCGTGATTACATACAATCAGTCGACACTTTGTATGGAGTCGTGAGGAACGTGAACGGTCTCTGGCGGGACACCATTGGCGTGGTATATGATGTTAGCTCAGGATACATGTTTGTCAGTGATAACACTAAGGCTTCAGTGGAAAGGTAAACTCACATTCTATGGGCCTTTACAAAATAAGGCTTGAGGCTAGGCTTTGGATTTATTTTCCTACTGCCATTTTGTGTCCTAAATGAAATGAAGGGCTGGAGCCTTTCTTCGGCTTCGTCATGTGGCCCAATCCCTCCATTTCGTTTTCAGGGTCTCAAATGGCGGTAGCGAAATAAGTACCAAGCCTAGCCTCAAGCCAGGTTTCGTAAAGGCCCTATGTTTTTGCAGAGTTGTAACCAAGTCAATTTTTCACAAGTCAAGTCAAGTCTCGAGTCATTTTGTTCCAAGTCAAGTCAAGTCACAAGTCACAAAGTTTGGTGACTTGAGTCGGACTCGAGTCCATGTCACCGACTCAAGTCAACAACTCTGTGTTTTTGTCTTCTCAATTTCACTAGTTTGGTCTGTACCTCAGAAGCCTTAGTTTTACAAAGCTCTAGAGAATGAGTTCCTGTCAAAAACGTTTCTGTAGATGGGCCTCTCCTCCAGTCCTTCTGAGAATTGGAACAGTTTCCCAAGTAGTTGTTTGATGTTTGTATTGATTAAAAAGCAGCATCCTCTTTTATCGCCCATATACCGTTTCTCAGGTTGAAGTATTGTATTTCAAATGATCCTTGGGATTTAGCAGTATTTGAGTGGTTTCATATGGCTTCTGATTAGCAAACAAAATTATTAGGTAATTGAATATTAGGGACACTACACTAGATAGGCTAGCTCATTGGTAGAACACTGGTGTGGTATACTCATGGTCATGGGTTCCAATCCCGCTCCAGTCAAGTTTTCTTTGTTTGCTCTTAAAGGGTGGCTGCAATGATATTTAATGAAATCCACCGAAATAATTTAATTTTCTTCTAAAAATATATTAAATTTGGTTAAAGTTTTGGTTTTTTTCCCCCTCGGATCTGGTATTATGTTTTCTCCAAATAATCCGCACCCCATTAGCATTTTGTGTCCACGCCCCACCCCCTAGTACGGGATTTTGAATGCGGGAACCAGCTCAGCATTACTTAATGACTTGTGAACCAGCTACCAGGTTCCCGAGATGACGTCACAACGTTCCTTCCTCCCAGTTAACAAAATGATTTTAACACCACCAACACAGGGGAGGCTAAAACTACGACAGCCACTCAACTACATTTTAAAGACTTTATTCCATCAATATATAAGCAAAAACACCCATTGCAGCCACCCCTTTTCCCAAAGTTGTTTTGGTGTTTATCATCTGGAGATATGTTGAGTCTCTTGGAGATTCTCTATCGCTCTCATCAGGAGTGTTATTCTTTCTTCCTTTAACCATCACCCTACAGGTACACCACCACCGGCGGGTTCTTTGGAGAGGGCATCTCGGCCTTAGACCGCACCGTGTTGTCCAACTTTGCCAATTCCTCAGAAGGACTAGCATATGACTGGATCTACAAGAACGTCTACTTGGTGCTGCCCCTGGAAAAGGAGATCCAAGTGATGCCCTTTGACGGCAGGTATCCAGCCAGTCCTGTACTAACCAACCTAGACACTCCAAGGGCCATTGCTGTCGACCCAAGAGAAAGGTGAAACATGCTTCAAATGATGTTTTCTATTTTGTTTTGTTTTGTTTCGATACTACATTTGGGTAATAAACTGCTGCAAACTGCTCGTCTTCCACAATAGTGACCTGAAGTTTATGAAATGCTTGGAGTTAGGCAAAGGGCCTGACATTTTGATCTAAGCAGGATCTTTTTTGTCTGATCTAGCCTTTCAGAAAGATCCTGCTAGGATCGATAAAGTGCCCTACAAACTAGAAAAGCATTTTCTTTTGTTTGGGTTTTTTATTTTTGAAGCACTAGCAGTGATCAAAATTTGGTCATGCATCCACAGGTGTGTCAAGACACTATGAAGATAATACTGAACTTATCCACTGGCATTATCCAGGTAGCATATCGGAGGTGTAAAGCAATGAAGAAATACATATAACATGTGCTACTCACAGGATGAGCTACAGCTTTTGGACTACTTGCCAAATCAGGCTCCCTATACAGGGTGTCCCAGAAAAAACGAAACCGAGATTTGTCAGTGTTTAATCCTATTGACTGAGGCATCATTTGAAAGGCCAGGAAATGTAGTTTCTAGAAATGTGATTGATTCTTTAAAATAAAAATGTCATTGTGCAAATTACGTTTTGATAGCCTTGCTTCACATTGTCTTTGCTCACTCATGCGTGAAGTATGGATCATATGAATGGTACCAAATGAAAGCTGAGGAAATAAACTTTCCAGATATGTGTCATTTTTTAATCAAAAGTGAAATTAAAATAGGACTAAACACTGACGAATCTCGGTTTCGTTTTTTCTGGGACACCCTGTATAGTGGACTGACCTCATGCACATAAGCTCAAGTGTATTCACTACATTTACAAGCCTGGTAGAAGCCTGCTATTGTAATGACATGATGGGGATCTGATGGATTTCTCCCTATAGGTATATGTACTGGACCGATTGGGGAGAAACCCCGATGATCGGCAAGGCCGGCATGGATGGTTCGAATCCATCCCAGCTGGTAAACACTGACATGCACTGGCCGAATGGTCTGGCCCTGGACTACCAAGCCAGACGGGTCTACTGGGTGGACAGTCGGCTGGACCGGATAGAGTACGTTGGATTCGATGGAGATGGTCGACGTGCGATTGTTCAGGACCTGGGGGCAGTGAGGCACCCCTTTGGCATCGCTATTCATCAGGTCAGCGATGACTTCATGTGACACTTTTGTGTCATCACTCTATGACAACATATGTGACATCCAATGACAAGATGTCACGTAACACTTTTATATGACATGGTGACACATTGATACCATTTGACATCCTGTGACATCATGTAACACCACGTAACAGTACTTGACGCCACAACCTCCGAGGCCAAGGCCGAGTCTGAGTCATGGGTCTCCGAGGTCGAGGCCGAGTTTCTCACGAACAGCCGAGGCCGAGTTTCTCACGAACAGCCGAGGCCAAGTTTCTCACGAGCAGCCGAGGCCAAGGCCGAGTTCGAGTCATGGGTCTCAGAGGCCGAGGCCAAGGACTAGTCACACACAGAATGTTTGCTAGTCTAGACGCAGTACCTGAACTTCAAAATGCAGTTTATAACCGCACTAGCGAAGGGCACCATGCTCTCAATTCATTACATTGGATAAACGCTACATAATAATGTCACAATGTAGATAAGCACTATATATTCGTGTGATGTTTTAACTTTCTTTCTGTAAGTGTATTTAATGAAAAATCGAAAATTGTCCCCCAAAATGTTGGCAAACACGTTTCTGTTTTAAACACACTTTTCCCGGCCTCGAGCCGAGTCATCAGCCGAGGCCAAGGCCGAGTCATGGACCCACGAGGTCGAGGCAGCAAATTTCCGGCCTCGAGTCATACAACACTGCTTGACGCCACATGACAGCAGCTTCTTTTGTTACAATTACTTATGAATCATGAGCACATCGTTGGAACAGAATTTAGCATTTGGGTAAATTATCCTAAATAAGGTATTTGGAGGACAGGTTAGCATCTGAAAGTGTAAACATAATAGGAGACATCAAGAATTAGGGACACTGCATTTTTATGTTTCCCTAATGCTAGGAGTCCACTGGGCCGGTGCCAGATGGTGCCAGTTCGCGCCAATGCAATTTGCTGTGGCGCCTAATGTCGCCAATAAGGTGCGGCGTGCAGTGGCTCAAACTGCCTCCCAACTGGCTCGTGGTGACCCGTAACGGCGCCAAAAATGGAATTTATATTCGTGAAATAACCACAAGGGAAACTGACTGAGTTATTTTAAGTCATTGAAAAGTGAACAAAGAAAAATTGACTGGAGCGGGTCAATTTTTCCAGTCAATTTTTCTTTGTTCACTTTTCAAAAATGGAATTTAGCGGCAAGAAAATTTCAAAATGTTTGAAATTTTCGTTGCACCACTTGCATCGAGCAACCTAGCTGCGCGAAGTATCCACCAAGTGGCACCAAAAAGCGCAAACAATCCACCTACTGTATTGGAACACACTTTAATGTAATGGCGCATGCCAATTAGTTGCGCCACTATGCACCAATCACATAATCTTTGGCGCGAGCTGGCACCAACTGGTGCCGGCCCAGTGGACACCTAGCATTAGGCAGGCGCGGATCCAGGATTTTTCAAGACGGGGGGCACACTCAAAGGGAAACCTCTGAATGTCAATTTTTCCTACCTCCATATGGTACATGAACGAAGATCCAATGTAGGACTATACATATTGTCACAAAGTTGTAGTGGTATCCTATCGGTCGAGGTTTGACGATATATACCTTCAAGCATTAATAATCATCTGGACTGTCATGACATCATATTTATTATGCGTCTCATACTGGGGAGCAGTGTCGTACGCATGACTTTTCCAAGGGGGGAGTTTAAAGGAAAAACATTGCGAAGCCACGGCGTGGGGTGCGGGGCCCGCTGAAGGACCCCGGAAAATTTTTGGATATTAGATGTTCTCTGATGAATTCTAGAGTATTTCCGGGCCCTTTTTGAGAGCTTTTTGCCATGGAAAAAGGATGGAATTTTTCCTTTTCATTTTTAATTTAGGATTTTAGAGACATTTAACCAAATGATTTTTATATTTTGGGATGGCAAAGTTGTTTTCATACAGCTTTCACTTTATAGACGAAGGATCAAAAGGAAATAATCATTCTACCATAAATTTTCTTTGAACAATTTTAAGAAATATGAAACAAATATATTATTAAGCCATGAGTTGCACCCGTTTTGAAGAAACATAGACATTTTTGTTGGTACCAGTTATCTGGCGGCCGCTACAAAAAACATTCACACCCCAGGCAAAGAAATGTTTTTAAGCAACCGCGAAACTTGATAATATTCACACCCGATGTCAAAAAATTTGTTCACCTGGCACTAATGGGCTTCCGTACAAAGCTGTGTAGTCGACATTTTGAAAATGTTTTATTTCTAATAATTCAAACGAATTGCATTTTTAAATAAACATGGAATTTCCACGAAAATCTAAATGAAATCCAGACAGAACGACTAGACATGTTCCTTTTTGGGCATGACACTGAAATCGCAGTCACGGTCGTCCAGAACGAAGTCTCGGACTTCCTTTCAAAAGTAAGAACAGTGTCCATTTAGGCTACGTATTTATGCTTAAAAAAAGTAGGCCGTGATATTATCCCAAGCGAGAAAGCCTAACCATGGAGCTTTTTTGTGCGGCCGACAGAATGAACTGAAGAATGATGATTTTCTGCCCCTTCTCCATTCTTCCTCCTTTTATTTTTTATTTCGTCAAATTTTACCGGGGGTACTCAATTTTTTTTTCACTCGTCAAATTTGACCGGGGGGCACGTGCCCCCGCGGCCCACCCCTGGATCCGCGCGTGTTAGGTATCAGCTACCTTTTAGAGACATATTCCTACCATCCATATTCTAATAGAAGAGTAAAGAGTATGTAGAGAATGCTCTCAATATGAACATACATCAATTCCAAGTTCATTGGTTTGGAGGATGTTTAGAAATAGGTAAGTAAAGTTTGTGCACGACCCTATGGTGAATGTCTCCCTATTATGAACAATCGAGACAAGTGAAATACAGACCTATATTAGAACAATTAAGAAAAACCCTTTGATGAAAACAAAAATGTATTGGCTTGTCTTGTGCAGGACAAGGTCTTCTGGACTGACTGGCAAACACGGCAGCTGGTTGTTGGCAACAAATTCACTGGAGAGATACTGAAGACCATATCCCTATTTAGAGTCCCGATGTTCATATCGGTTGTTCGTCCTAGCGAGCCGCACATGGCTGGTAGGTATACAAGTCCAGTTTTCAAAGAGCACTTGGTTAGGGAACACCATGTTATAGGGACTGGTTTTTGTCAAAGAAATGCAGATTAATGGGCAAAAATATCAAGACAGATACAGTAACAGTCATCTGTGAAAATGTCTGTCCCATACGGTGCCCACTTTTTGAGACAACAGTGAAATACGGTATGTTTCTACCACCACCATCTTCATACCCTGTAAGTTATACGTAAATCTGTGAACATTTCTGTTTTGGTTTCTTATCAAAGTATGATACTACCTTTAAGTCAGTCATGTTACCTTGGGTCCTATCGTTAAATTGTTTCCACCTGAAATGGTGTATTTATCCAGAAATTAGTAAAACAACGACCGAAAATCTTTTTGATCTTTTAAAAGATCAAAAATAAAAGAGAAAAGACTTTAGAAATATTGTGGCTGTTTTTCACTGTTTTCTCAAAAAGTGGACACCGTATGGGATTGGAATTTTCACAGATGACTGTTAATAGTCCTGTTACTGTATCTTTCTTGATATTTTTTTCCCATGAATCTGTATTGCTTTGACAAAAACCAAAGTATGACATTACCTTTAAAAGTCTGAAAAGCCTACTATAATCCACAGTCTTTTACAGAGTTTGGTGTGACCTCATCTCAGAGAATATGCTTGGCAGTCTTAGACAGCTCCATGGGTATACCATGTCAATCAGACTCATGCTGCAATCCGAATCTTGTTGTCTAGAGCTAGTTCTAGGTCTTCACTCCATTGGAAATACGCAGAGACACCAAGTCAATTAGACCTAGCCATAGCTCTGGAAGCCCATTTCAGACACGAATTCAGACAGTGTTTAATAAAATGTGAAATGTTTGGGCATTATTATGCAGTCAAGTGACCGAGGCTAATTACTTGAAGTACCGGCCACCATGTTCAGATTCATAAGCAGTTTGCCTTTTAATTTTTAGTTATTGACAACATCTTTCTGGAATATGCTACAACATGTATAATGGTGTGCTAGTTTATAATAATTAGTGTGTGTTTTGTCTTTGCAGGCGTCAACTACTGTCAATTAGGCCAGCATGGCTGTTCCCATATGTGTCTTCCCTCCCCATCCAGCCCAACCAACTACACCTGTGCCTGTCCCCACACGGCCCATCTTGACGACACTGGCAAGACCTGCATGTGTAATGGCGGGAGACGACTTCTGAGGGATGGCGCAAGCTGCGAAGTGGTAAGAGGAATATGGTTATCGTGCATGGTAGAGTTGTGTTTGACTTGAGTTATTGTGTGGGTTCTTTATTGCATATCAGGATGGGTTTGATATTGGACCTGCCTGGGTTTGATATTGGACCTGCCTGGGTGTAATATTGGACCTGTCTGGGTTTCATATTGGACCTGCCTGGGTTTCATATTGGACCTGTCTAGGTTTAATATTGGACCTGCCTGGGTTTAATATTGGACCTGCCTGGGTGTAATATTGGACCTGCATGGGTTTCATATTGGACCTACATGGTATCATATTGGACCTACATGGTATCATATCGGACCTGCCTGGGTTTAATATTGGACCTGCATGGGTTTCATATTGGACCAGCCTGGGTTTAATATTGGACCTGCATGGGTTTCATATTGGACCTGTCTGGGTTTCATATTGGACCTGCTTGAGTTTCATATTGGACCTGCTTGAGTTTCATATTGGACCTGCATGGGTTTCATATTGGACCTGTCTGGGTTTCATATTGGACCTGTCTGGGTTTCATATTGGACCTGTCTGGGTTTCATATTGGACCTGCATGGGTTTCATATTGGACCTGCATGGGTTTCATATTGGACCTGCATGGGTTTCATATTGGACTTGTCTGGGTTTCATATTGGACCTGTCTGGGTTTCATATTGGACCTGTTTGGGTTTAATATTGGACCTGCATGGGTTTAATATTGGACCTGTCTGGGTTTCATATTGGACCTGCGTGGGTTTAATATTGGACCTGCGTGGGTTTCATATTGGACCTGCATGGGTTTCATATTGGACCTGTCTGGGTTTCATATTGGACCTGTCCGGGTTTCATATTGGACCTGTCTGGGTTTAACATTGGACCTGGCTGGGTGTAATATTGGACCTGGCTGGGTGTAATATTGGACCTGTCTGGGTTTAATATTGGACCTGCATGGGTTTCATATTGGACCTGTCTGGGTTTAATATTGGACCTGCATGGGTTTCATATTGGACCAGCCTGGGTTTAATATTGGACCTGCATGGGTTTCATATTGGACCTGTCTGGGTTTCATATTGGACCTGCTTGAGATTCATATTGGACCTGTCTGGGTTTCATATTGGACCTGCATGGGTTTCATATTGGACCTGCATGGGTTTCATATTGGACCTGCATGGGTTTCATATTGGACCTGCATGGGTTTCATATTGGACCTGCATGGGTTTCATATTGGACCTGCATGGATTTCATATTGGACCTGCATGGGTTTCATATTGGACCTGCATGGGTTTCATATTGGACCTGTCTGGGTTTCATATTGGACCTGTCTGGGTTTCATATTGGACCTGTCTGGGTTTCATATTGGACCTGCTTGAGATTCATATTGGACCTGCATGGGTTTCATATTGGACCTGTCTGGGTTTCATATTGGACCTGTCCGGGTTTCATATTGGACCTGTCTGGGTTTAACATTGGACCTGGCTGGGTGTAATATTGGACCTGGCTGGGTGTAATATTGGACCTGTCTGGGTTTAATATTGGACCTGCATGGGTTTCATATTGGACCTGTCTGGGTTTAATATTGGACCTGCATGGGTTTCATATTGGACCAGCCTGGGTTTAATATTGGACCTGCATGGGTTTCATATTGGACCTGTCTGGGTTTCATATTGGACCTGCTTGAGTTTCATATTGGACCTGCATGGGTTTCATATTGGACCTGTCTGGGTTTCATATTGGACCTGTCTGGGTTTCATATTGGACCTGTCTGGGTTTCATATTGGACCTGTCTGGGTTTCATATTGGACCTGCATGGGTTTCATATTGGACCTGCATGGGTTTCATATTGGACCTGTCTGGGTTTCATATTGGACCTGTCTGGGTTTCATATTGGACCTGTCTGGGTTTAATATTGGACCTGCATGGGTTTAATATTGGACCTGTCTGGGTTTCATATTGGACCTGCGTGGGTTTAATATTGGACCTGCATGGGTTTCATATTGGACCTGCATGGGTTTCATATTGGACCTGTCTGGGTTTCATATTGGACCTGTCTGGGTTTCATATTGGACCTGTCTGGGTTTAACATTGGACCTGGCTGGGTGTAATATTGGACCTGCATGGGTTTCATATTGGACCTGCATGGGTTTCATATTGGACCTGTCTGGGTTTCATATTGGACCTGTCTGGGTTTAATATTGGACCTGCATGGGTTTAATATTGGACCTGTCTGGGTTTCATATATTGGACCTGCGTGGGTTTAATATTGGACCTGCATGGGTTTCATATTGGACCTGCATGGGTTTCATATTGGACCTGTCTGGGTTTCATATTGGACCTGCATGGGTTTCATATTGGACCTGTCTGGGTTTAACATTGGACCTGGCTGGGTGTAATATTGGACCTGGCTGGGTGTAATATTGGACCTGTCTGGGTTTAATATTGGACCTGCATGGGTTTCATATTGGACCTGTCTGGGTTTAATATTGGACCTGTCTGGGTTTAATATTGGACCTGTCTGGGTTTAATATTGGACCTGTCTGGGTTTCATATTGGACCAGCCTGGGTTTAATATTGGACCTGCATGGGTTTCATATTGGACCTGTCTGGGTTTCATATTGGACCTGTCTGGGTTTAATATTGGACCTGGCTGGGTGAAATATTGGACCTGCATGGGTTTCATACTGGACCTGGCTGGGTTTTATATTGGACCTGTCTGGGTGTAATATTGGACCTGCCTGGGTTTAATATTGGACCTGTCTGGGTTTTATATTGGACCTGTCTGGGTTTTATATTGGACCTGCCTGGGTTTAATATTGGACCTGTCTCAGTTTATTATTGGACCTGCCTGGGTTTAATATTGGACCTGGATGGTTTCACATTGAACCTATTTGGTTTCATGCATACTAGACGACCTAAATGGTTACATACTGGACCTACATAGTTTCATATTGGACCTACATGGGCTTCACATAGAACCTGGGAAGACCCATAACATAATTTTATTCCTCAACATTTTAGTGATCAAGAAATTTGTGGCCAGAAAATAGGAGTCATCATCACATTTAATTATTGTTTGTAAAATTAATTTTGCATGCCTTGTTTTAACTGTCTTTCTATGACATAGGATCCAGTCCTAGATGGCAGCATACCACTCCGGGTCTACGGCCTGACCAATCAGTTTCTGACTGGACAAGGAAGGGATGAGTTTGAGCTCCACTGTAGCACTAGCCTCACCGAGATATCCTGCACTCTTGAAGGGGAAGAGGGCGCCATACCCGTACCCATGGAGGAGGGACAGTATGAATGTCAAACTCCCAGGAAATAAGACTGAAGCACTTTGAGACGTGAACTTTTGTAGTGACTTTAAAACCAACTCTCTATAAACCAAATTGATTGTAATTTTCTGCATTTTAACCCGAAATGGACCGAAATTAGTGATTTCTATTCCTATAGTGTTCTTATTTTTCAGAAATTAATTAAATTTGATGAGCAATTTGCAAAAGAAACCTCATCTCGGGGCTGGATAGCTCAGGTAGTAGCACTCAGTTTAGAACTTAAAATTTATTGAAAAAGAAAGAAATTAGTTTTAGAAATGTAATATAATGTAGGCTACACTGACCAAATGATCAAGTGTTTACAGTACAGCACGTTATATTTGGAAGTTATTCATTATTAGTTAGCACTTACTTTCTTAAAGACGAACAGATCATACTGTTCAGAATGTTGAGAGAAAACTATCGGTTCTTCTCAGAACCACACACTCTCACAGAAGAGATTACATGGTGTTAATGCAAACCAACCCTTCTTTCAGTACTTCCACCATGCGTAGCTTCAAGGCTTACTTGGAAGTTATTGTCAGAGGCTTAGATCTTCAAGTCAAGATAATTCCAGAATTAGGTTTGAGGCACTTGCTTCCTTGAGCAAGACACTTTGCTCTCACTGTATCCCTCCACTTCACCGGTGTAGAGGAGAGATAGCTTTGTGTGTGTATGATTAGCCTTCCGGGAATTAAAAACAGTTAACAGCTATATAAACTAGTGACCGTTTAACGGTACTATCATACTTTGGTAGTGAACCAAAACTTTAATGTTCACAGATTTGCGTATAACTTACAGGGTATGAAGATGGTGGTGGTAGAAACATACCGTCAAAATATTTCTGCCTGAAATGGTGTATTTATCCAGAAAAGAGTCAAAGCAAGGACCAAAATTATTTTTGATCTTTTAAAAGATCAAAAATAAAAGAGAAAAGACTGAAGAAATACTATGGCCATTTTTCACGATTTTCTCAAAAAGTGGGCACCGTATGGGACTGAAATTTTCACAGATGACTGTTATTGTATCTTCCTTGGAATTTTTCCCCATGAATCTGTATTGTTTTTGACAAAAACCAAAGTATGATATTACCTTTAATGAGATATACATATATTTACTTCATCAATCGCCAGTAACTATTGATAATATCGATCATAATACAACTAGATTGTTTAAGTCATCATTAACTGTCAAAATACTATTATCATTTAAATAGTTACGTGTGTAATTCTCAAAGAGAAATGCACGTGTTCAGTGAATTTATTAAAACAGTTGTCATTTGCTGGAAAACAAATCATTCTCAAATTCAGAGCAACTCAGAACTTTTCAATCTTATTAGTTTAATCACAACACGAGCAATGTAGCAATAAAATAGAATAGTTGTACGTACTTGATCTGTTGAAAATCATGGTTATTTTCTTATTTTATCTCATTGTTACAGTTGAACTGAAATAATGGAAAACAAAGTTTGTCTCAGCCAATTTCATAGAGCTGCTTAAAGGTACACGCCGGCCTCGTTGCGCTTTTTTTTGGGCGCTTTTTGGCGCCAATGCATGCCTTTATCATGACTGGAAAGGTCTTCCAAAAGTAGAATAGAACAATCCACACAAATAAATGGTAAAATTGAGCCGTTTTCATGATAAATACGAAAAACCGTAAGTCACGTGGGTTTTCTGAGTCAAAATTTTGACTCAGAAAACCCACGTGATCATGTGTTAGTTTCACTTCTAGTCGTTTAAAAGCTTTTTTTACTATACAAAATTTAGTGTAACTTTTTGTTTAATCGCTGGTTTTCTTTTAACCAAACCTTAACTGTTCGACCTGGGTATTTCCTCTTTAAAATTAATAATTTCCAACGCGATAAAGCAACATTTACATGCCAAATTTAGAATTTATAAAAGACCGGTAACTGCGGGTGCCCTACCACCTCTGCAGACACAGCCCGTGGGGTCTTGCGACGCATTCAGCCCGAGGCATTGGCCCGTGTAGTGCTTGTGCGGTCCACGCACCCCGTACGTGTAGCATTTTTGATGCGAGACCGTGCGTTGAGTCAGTCACCCGGTCTCCGTTGCATTTGGGGGGGGGGGGATTTTCGAGCCGCGGAGCAAGAATCGAAAGCCTCGAGATAATTTCTTGTCATACATGAAAATCATTTTATGCCATCAAAACCTTTTGTGTGATTCTCAAAATTATATTGTGTGTATATGTGGAAATCGTTTTGGTCCCTCAAAAATTGTTTCATCGATCATGCCCTCAAAATCCTTTGCGTCCCAGCCGTCAACTCACAAACATTACGTCAACTCGCAATCGTTGCGTCAACTCGCAAACGTTGCATCAACTCGCAAACATTACGTCAACTTGCAAACATTACGTCAACTCGCAAACATTGCATCAACTCGCAAACATTACGTCAGCTCGCAACATTGCGTCCCAGCCGTCAACTCACAAACATTACGTCAACTCGCAATCGTTGTGTCAACTTGCAAACGTTGCGTCAACTCGCAAACATTAAGTCAACTCGCAAACATTACGTCAACTCGCAAACATTGCATCAACTCGCAAACATTACGTCAACTTGCAAACATTGCATCAACTCGTAAACATTACATCAACTTGCAAACATTACGTCAACTCGCAAACATTGCATCAACACACGCAAACATTACGTCAACTCGCAAACATTACGTCAACTCGCAATCATTGCATCAACTCACAAACATTTTGTGAATAATTCTGAAAAGTCTTATGTTTTCACCAGACAGACGGATTCGCCTAATTCAGTAATTGTTTATGTTTTGCCTATGATTTTTCCATCGTGTACGGCTTGAACGTACGTGTATCGCGTTCCTGGAATTCTCATACGGCAGCTGCACCATTTTAGTCACAGCTATGAGCACCAGTCTAAAACCATTGGTGTGCCACATCCTTCTAACACTTGTTACGGCTGGAAATGCGTATACGCTAACCTTTGACCTTATTTTGATTTCCGTTAATTAACCCTAATTAAACGACTTATTTCTGATTTTTTTTTAACGAAAACCTTCACACAGTGTTCTAGAAGTATTGTGTTATACTCTGCACTCTTAATTTTTTTGGACTTTGAAGCCGGCGTGTACCTTTAAGCACCAAAATTTGCTTAAAGGTAGTATTATACTTTGGTACGACTCCAAAACAGAAATGTTCACAAATTTACGTAGGGTATGAAGACGGTGATGGTAGAAACATACCGTTACAATATTTCTGCCTATAATGCTGTATTTATCCAGAAAAGAGTAAAACTAGTGGCCAAAATTATGTTTGATCTTTTAAAGATATAACATTTTCACAGATGACTGTTACTGTATCTTTCTTGATATTTTTGCCCATGAATCTGTACTTCTTTGACAAAAACCAAAGTATGATATTACCCGCCTTTAAGGTTACGGACTTAGCTACAATAATTAATTTTAGAGACTCAAGAACGGAAGGCTCTTATGCTCTGATAGGATCGAAACAACATCATTCCACGACAATCTGTACCGTTTTATTATAATCAAATAATCACAAGGGGAAGGTTTTATGCGACCGGGATCATTTTGATAATTGAAAGGTGAACAAAGAATCATTTACTTTGAGCGAGATTCGAACCCGCGACCCCCGGAATATCGTAACGTTTTATCATCATTAGAGTCGTAAAAATTAGCGTTTTACGAAATTAAAGGTAGTATCATACTTTGGTAAGAAACCAAAACACAGATTTACATATAACTTACAGGGTATGAAGATGGTGATGATAGAAACATGTCATTAAAATGTTTCCGTCTGAAATGTTGTATTTATCCAGAAATTAGTAAAACAACGACCGAAATTTGTTTGATCTTTTAAAAGATCAAAAATAAAAGAGAAAAGACTTAAGAAATACTGTGGCCGTTTTTCACTGTTTTCTCAAAAGGTGGCCACCGTATGGAACTGATATTTTCACAAATGACTGTTACTGTATCTGTCTTGATAGTTTTCCCATAAAAACCAAAGTATGATATTACCTTTAAGGTGAAACTTCTGGGCGCTTAGAGAACTGAGATATTTGAACAATAAAACAAAAGGCAAATACTTTGGGTATACTATAATATCAAGGCTAACTGCAATACTATTGCAATTAGCTTCGACAGACAGACCTACCTTTGTACAATTATTTGATTGATTGATTGTTTCATTTTCCTTATCACACTGAGGTATAGTTCGGAACATTTGGCTTTGAGCAGTGCGCGAAAGGTCGGTAAAGTTGTTTTATAAGCCCAAAGGTTGTTTTAACAGTTAATCTCTAAACTGAATTATTTGCTTTCCGTTATAGTAAAGGCAGTAGTAGGGTAGCCTTTTACTTCCCCTGGCATAATATTAAGATTAAGAATTCCTTCTCAGCAGTTTGCATACTGTTGCCAATTTGGTTCGCCGCACCTCTCCATTCAGGCCAATTGTATGCACCGCCACAGGCGACCGGCAGCAGTGAATGGGTGCCCGTCAGCCTTTGCTTTCAAGCTTTTGTTGCTCTAAAACTGTTTGCATTGTGATGTGAACATCCAAAATAATCACAGAACTTGATCCACG
Organism: Astropecten irregularis; assembly: GCA_963971285.1. Taxonomy (NCBI): domain Eukaryota; kingdom Metazoa; phylum Echinodermata; class Asteroidea; order Paxillosida; family Astropectinidae; genus Astropecten; species Astropecten irregularis. The sequence continues at coordinate 10,453,797 of OZ020253.1, forward strand.
ATTGTGCATTTTGTGTGTGGCCTCTGCTTGACAGCAGGTGCCAAGCTCCCTTTTGTATACCCAACGAGAAGGAACAACAACCCCGCCAGTCGGAACCGAGCGAGGGCTCTTGGGGGTGAAAATACTCGAGCGCACGGTTGCCGAACCGCGCTCGTCACGCTGGACAACACGGAGTGAGATTTGGAATCTTCGACACTCGTTTATTTCGTTTCATTGCCATCTCAGCATTTGTCGACGGCAAGGGGGAATATTTTGTCTGATTGGTGATCTACAGTTGGAGTCCATGAGGTCGATCTAAACCAGAGGAAGGGATTATACCTCTCACGATCGAAATCCGAGGGTTAGAACTACACAGCACTCTGCAGTACCAAGGTAATGTTATTATAGTGCTCGTTTAGTATCGTACTCAATGCACGATGCACAATGAATACCCATCAACTGGAGATCCAAAAATAGATGTCTACCAATGCAAATTCTATTGTACTCTTGACAATGCATACAATAGATCGACCGTTATCAGAAACCAAAGGCCGTCTGCAATTCTTAATCACTGTCTGGCATCGGTCTGTACGATGCTATAATGGTTGATACATGTATTTATGAAAAGGTTTCATTAAGCAAAAGAAGATTTCTCCCTCCTTTATCAGTCTACGTTGTCATGGTTGTATATGTATTTAAAGGTATAGAACATACCCAAACAGAAAACAGATTTACGTATAGCAATCATGGTATGAAGATGGTGCTGATAGAAACATACCGTTAAAATATTTCCACCTGAAATGCTGTATTTATCCAGAAATTAGTAAAACGAAAACCGAAAACAGTTTTGATCTCGGGGTAAGATCAAAAGCATTCTTTATGTTTTATACTATAAATCGAGTCGGTTTTTCGTTGTTTTCTTGTGACTCAGAGTGACTGCTTTGTGACCTTTACCAATCATGCATTTAACTTCGGATGATGATTCTTATTCCTGATTTTCATGTTACCTCTTTTGGAAGAGGGCATTTATTCCACCGAAAATAAATTGCACTCAAATAAATTGCAGTCTCCCTATTTTCACGATTTCTATATTTAACGGTGCATGAATAATGACTGTGCACTTTCAAATTGAGCTGAATTTCCGTGCCTGTAACACGATATTAGCTTGTGCGAATTTGTTCAATGTCTCCAAATATGAAAGAGGACAATCTTCTCCAGAAATATTAAATCTGATACTCTGATATAGGGCCTACAAAATTATTAATGAATGCAAGCTTCTAGACCATACTTAAAAATTGAAATAATAACCATTACAAATTCTTTAATTATAGGTACGGGGCGGGGTACCGTTGAGTAGCGCTCAATAAAATTGACACTTAATAATTGCGAAATAATTTCAGATCCGGCCTGGCGCCAAACACGATTTGTAAATTAATTGGGAGGAAAGTTGGAAAAAATCTTATGTGGGTTGAGTAAACAATTCTCTGAATAGGTCTATAGCGCGATTATAGGCAAGACGACGTTTGGTTTTTGACTTAATACTTCTGAGGTTTCGCAGTTGCCTATTAGAAACTTAGGGGCTGGTATATTAATTCATCTGTCATTTGGCCTAGCTATTATTTATGTGCATGTATATAGGTTGATATGAAATAATTATAGGGGCTGCACACTCTTATGGACACCTGTTTGATTTCACCTTGTGATATCACACTGAGAAGATTTAATTCAGAACGGGGTCGAGGGGAGTGAGCCAGCCGGTCTATACCCTTAGCCTGCCGGGCCCCAAGGCTAGCTCTGTCGAGCTAGCTGCGCCTGATCCTCGGTCAAACACCGGAAATACGAAAAAATAATGATTGTACATGAGGCAGTTACTGCATTTTGACTGTTCTGTTATTGTTCCCTTGACGGAAGTTTTCGGTATTACTTAAAAGAACGCGGCTGTGAAAATAACGCTTTGGCGATCGTGATGTGTTTGGGACACTGATCGAGCGAACTTGATTTGTTGGGTCTATAGTTTCCATTACCGCACTTTAAATGTAATAAACTTTGGTTTTTGTGAAAGAAATGGAGATTCATGGGCAAAAATATCAAGGAAGATACAGTTACATTCATCTGTGAAAATTTCAGTCCCATACGGTGCCCACTTTTTGAGAAAACAGTGAAAAACTGTTTTTCGGTCGTTGTTTTTGATCTTTTAAAAGATCAAAAACAACGAAAGTTATACGTAAATTTAATCTGTGAACATTTTTGTTTGGGTATGGAGTCATTCCTCCTTCCATGTTGTAATTAACTGTTGCAAACTGCGCAGCCATAAACTAAAATATCTACCTCCCTGAAAAGTGAACAAAGAAAAATTGACTGGAGCGTGATTCGAACCAGTGAACTCCGGAACTGACTTAAAATTAACCTTTGTGCATGGTTATTTGATAAAGATAGTTTTCTGACAATGCTCAGAGTTAGGAGGGCCTGATGTTTTCATCGATCCTGGGAGGATCGAAACGTCAGGCCCTCCTATACCTAAATAAAATAAAAACATCCACACAGAAACTGGTTTGCATCTCAACCGATATACATATATCCCTATGCCTGCCTCTCATTAAAAAGAGAATTGTAGAACATATTGGACCCCGAGAAGTCCATTTTCAAAATAATCAGCCACGAGGTCGTGTCCTGCTACGTCCCGACGACGAACGTACCGTCGTAGGTCTCGAGGAAAACGCCATGCGGAGCAATCCCCGCTGTGCTCTGACCTCAAGACCGATAAAAAACTGGCATCGACACAAATTACCCGATCCCCAGGTACCGCGGCAAACGGTGACACCGTGGAGGTCCAGGTGCGTGGCACACTATCGGGCTGGACATTTCTCACGTCGTTAATAGTTTGGCAAATCAAGGAAATCTGAGACTCAGAGGCTCATTTATTTTGAGAGTTTTACGGATTTATGCAGCGATGCTAAACAGATCTTTAATTTAAAGGTAGTATCATACTTTGGTAAGAAACCAAAACAGAAATGTTCACAGATTTACGTATAACTTACAGGGTATGAAGATGGTGGTGGTAGAAACATACTGTTAAAATTTTTCTGCCTGAAATGGTATATTTATCCAGAAATTAGTAAAACAACGACCAAAAATCTTTTTGATCTTTTAAAAGATAAAAAAATAAAACATACTGTGGCGAACTTAGTTCCAGCTTCACCGTCTATCTCAAGCCTTGCATTACATCTTGGACACAAAATGGCGTTAGCAAAAGAAATTCCCAGCCTATAGCGTCAAGCCTTCCTTGGTAAAGGTCGTACTACTAGTGAGTCTCTTATTCCTGGCCTGGACTCCTGACTTCAAATTTAGGGTCTATCCTCACATACCTATTGAATTATACCTCTGCATGCCACTCAAGGAGGGTGGATTGATATTATTTTTATTCAGGATTTTGGGAAGGGAGTTTATAACAACACAGCAGGGATATAAATTAATGATGCAGTTGACTTTGGGTGCGCAGAATATCTTTCCTGTATCTTGTCCTGACTGAGAGGATCTTCCGCGTGTATAGGCGCACACAGAAGTTTGATCATACGCTTTGTACATCTCTGTGGCAGCCAAAGGTATAGGGACCTAATAGGTAGCAGAGTGGTAAGTCCGAGCCACATCTCTCGAGTCAGAGTAACGAGTCACAAAGGTCGAGTGCGAGTATGAGTCACATCTCTCGAGTACGAGTCCGAGTCACAAAGGTCAAGTCAGAGTCACGAGTCACAAAGTCGAGTCCGAGTCACATCTCTCAAGTCCGAGTTCGAGTAACAAGTCACAAAGGTCGAGTCCGAGTTACATCTCTCGAGTCAGAGTCCAGTCACATCTCTCGAATACGAGTCCGAGTCACAAATGTCGAGTCCGAGTCATGAGTCACAAAGGTCGAGTCCAAGTCACGAGTCACAAGTCACAAAGGTCGAGTCCAAGTCACGAGTCACGAAGCCTAGTCGAGTCCAAGGCACAAGTCACAACTTAAGGTCGAGTCACGAATCACAATGGCCGAGTCCGAGTCCGAGTCACCTTTATAAATAGGTCTACATAACACTGCAAATACACAAGCGCAATGTGTACAAAGTTTTGTTTAAAAATCAAACATTTAGGGCCTACGTCTTTCTCATAAATGTGAACGACGATTTTGATGAAAATGCTCGCAGGACACTTTTTATGATAAGCATTTTAAAAAGTAGATGATTGAAATTAACAGTTCCCTCAAAATAAACAAAATTCAAAAACAACAAAACAACATGAGCAATGGCGCACCTTTAAGTTGAACCGTGTGGTATACCTGCTCCAGTATGGTGGTAGGCCTACTTCATTTGATCGACTGTGCATAATTATATCATGGTCAATTACAAAACCATGTGGCATGTTTTAAGTCTTAGTGTGCATGCCTTCATACCAGCTTGAATAATTCATAATCATTGGCATGTACCACACATATCGTATATAGACGCCAGCTTGATCCTTTCAAAAGTTCAGTCATTGTCATCGGTTAGAGTGCATGTCGTCAGCTTTTACAACCCCCCCCCATGACGTCACGTCACAATGTTTGCATGTTTTTGTGATTTCACAAATGCCCCAGGGTGCAATGACATTCATGTTTATGCTTTGAAAGAATTAATGACTATACACGCACTTGTATAGGTCTATATTATTTCCATCACTCCCCTTATGGATTGTGTCATGCACTTACTGGCTATGAACATTCCATTCGTCTCATGTAACGTCAACATTTATGTTTATAGCTTTGGCATTTGAACGACGGCTACCGGAGTAATGAAGTTGATATCACTTCAATTTCCGACAATTAAAGTCATGATACGTGTACATGAAAAATTATTTTTAAAAAGGAGGTTTTACCGCCAATGGTTTCCTGCGAATGTTTTACGGTAACGTGCAATTTGTGGAGACGTTTTAAGGTAGACAATCTACATTAAAGGTAGCATTATAGGCTTTGCAAAGATTTTGCGTTTTGGGTGAATTTGGTACTTAAACAGAAGTGAAGGTTTTAAACTTTCTTACAGACGTTGTAAGAGAAAAAGAAAGAGTTGTTCTCAGTTCGCTACTTTCTCGGAACTCAGATGTCTGATTGAACAAAAATGTCCACATTTCATGTACATGCTGGATTATACAAAGTGTGGGTGCTGTTCTGTGACCTTTACCAATCATGTATTATACCTTTAAGACAAAACTGAATGATGTGCCACCAAAGTGTCCCACCAACATCGGCGCTTCCACTTGACATTAAAGTTGAACCTTTCTGCTTCCCTAGTTAACAGATATTACGTGTGTAGCATCATGAGACATTAGTTTTGTGAGTGTGTGAACTGTGTGTAGCGCCTAAACTCCATGTAATAACCCCACTTTATATACTGAATTTCTAGTCTCTTGAAGACCTGATGACGAACAGAGCATAATGTCGAAGCGTCGAGTCCCTCTGAGTCTGATTCATTTAAGGACCAACATGATTATATAATATTATTAGTGTCGTTTAGTACTACAGTGTCCTATAACAGGCTTCAATATATCACTGAACGGCCTTAAATTACCCAACATGTATGGGGACCTTAAACAGCGGCATGAACTTTAAAAGGCCTTGACATCATTAGGCTGATACTAGGAAGAAATGTCAAGAATTATGAGATTGTCTGAGTTCATCGTTAGTGCGTCTGGCCTGCTTTATGCGATCTGGGGCCAATTTCATAAAGCTGCTTAGCACAACATATGGCTAAGCATGACATTTCTGCCTTAAAAAAACAGGATTGACAACAAAATGTCCATGTGTTGTGTATCACTTGCAATTGTTCTTTGGCTGTTGTTCCCTGACCATGAATATCAAATGGAATTTCCAATGGTGGTTTGTTTAATTGGGCAAGTCATGTTTGTGCTAAGCAATTTTTTGGTGCTAAGCATCTCTATGAAATTGGCCCCTGTGTCTACGCGAGCGTGCGCAGCTGTTGATGCTTCGGCATCTCATAGGCTCTTATAACCAGGGTTTTGTTTCTGTTGATTTCATACACTGGTGATATGATAAACTCCAATGACCCCCAGCGTTCATGCATTCCTTGGAAGGAGAGCTAAGACACGTCCACGCCGCGACGAATCTGAAACAATACCGAGTACGTTTACACCCTAACCGACTTACTAGCCAGGCCCCACGAACGTGACCAGGTAGATCAAGCTCAAGTAGATTATTATGCCCGCTGTTCGGTGATCAGACGCTTTGCATTTCCTTGTTTATGTTGGCATTAAGGGACTGGAAACCAGATCGTCGCGCAGGCCCGCCCCACCAGGCACCAGGCTCCACCAGCCACCAGGCTCTTACATCAAGCCGATCCGACTTTACTAAACTGGGACGAAAGCCTAGACCCATGTGTATTGATCATTGAAACCGGCGTGGCAGCTAGCGTTGCAGATCAAGCATTCCAGACAACATTCTGCTCATCAGATATCCGTGCCGGCGTCTGGATTGGAAGTGCTGCTCCTGTATGCTCTGCAGTGACTCCCGCCGATTCTGCAGCAGTCTGCAGTCTAGTCTGGGAGAAAGGGGAATCTAGTTGAGGAAGGCTGTAGTGCGAAAGGAAGTAATAAATCAGTCACGCTGTAAAAAATATTGTAATTGTGCGTGTGTGTGTGTGTCCCCGTTGCAGGGTCATGAAATGGATGTTCTGTACGGAGGGTAACTTTGCTGATCTCAGCCATCACCAGTTGCATCGGATGTTGCATTGACGATTGATGATGAGAGACGACAAGTGAGATGATGATGTGACTGACTGAGCTGAATGGACACGGTGACGCTTCACGTCTATGAGGTAAGATGAACCAAAGTGCCATCAGCGGTGGTGGTATCTTCTAAGAGTAACAGACTACTGATATCAGACTCTTAATCCAGCCAGATAGTGAGATACTTCAAGGGTGATGCGTCGCCCCATGGAGGAAGATCGTGCTTACTTTATGCTCAGCTTTTAAAGTAGGTAACTTAAAGGTAGCATCGTACTTTGGTAAGAAACTAAAACAGAAATGTTCACAGATTTACGTATAACTTTCAGGGTATGAAGATGGTGCTGGTAGAAACATACTGTTAAAATATTTCCGCCTGAAATGGTGTATTTATCCAGAAATTAGTAAAACAACGTCCGAACATGTTTTTGATCTTTTAAAAAATCACAAATAAAAGAGAAAAGACTTAAGAAATACTTTGGCCGTTTGTTCACTGTTTTCTCAAAAAGTGGGCACCGTATGGGACTGAAATTTTCACAGATGACTGTTACTGTATCTGTATTGATATTTTTGCCCATGAATCTGTATTTTATGATAAAAACCAAAGTATGATACTACCTTTAAGGTACAAAACTCAAGGACGATACACTCTTTGCTTGCATTCTGAAATGCATTACTCTTTCAGATGGAACTGTACAGAATACGGATAGACCTTGCCAATTGTTTTATAACCTGGTGCCTGGCGGCACTATTCAATTGAGTAACTGGTCGCGTAATTGCTATAATTCTTCCTCTTGTTGATGCAATTTGCGAAATTCAATATTGTCTGATATGCGAACACAATGTAAATATGAAATTCAAATTCAATAGGCTATACAAAGTATTAACTGCTGCAAACTGCTCATGGAGCAAAACGTCAAAAAAGATGGTCTGATATTTATCAAATGCTTTAAGTTTATACGAGTGTCTGGGTTTCAATCCTTTCTCAAAGGCTCAATCAATTTCTATAGACCTTGAGAGAGATCCTGCTAGGATCGAAACGGCCCCAGGCCATAACTCAAAACAGTTCCATATTTAATAGTTGTGTATAATGCACAGGCCAAAAAGTTACACGACTGCTTTGTGCTCCAAAAGTTGGCAAACGTTTCTGGGTAGGGGCCTAGGTTCTGTTTGTTTTTCTTCACTGACTTCATTCATTTGTGTAACCTGAACAGAGCTCTTACAAAGTATTGTGCAACAGTGCGTAAGGAAATGAAAGGGCTGCATTATTTTGATTCTAAACCGGAACAAGGATTGCCATAATATTTTGCAATGATGTGGTTGGTCTTTGTGTAATTATTATACACAATAAAATCAGGAACGTCTGAGGTTATAGGTAGTATCATACTTTGGTTTTTATCAAAGAAATACAGATTCATGGGCAAAAATATCAAGGAAGATACAGTCACACTCACAGTCATATGTGAAAATTTCAGTCCTATACGTTGCCCACTTTTTGAGAAAACAGTGAAAAACAGCCACAGTATTTCTTAAGTCTTTTCTCTTTTATTTTTGATCTTTTAAAAGATCAAACGATTTTCGGTCGTTGTTTTACTAATTTCGTGATAAATACACCATTTCAGGCGGGAAAATATTAACGGTATGTTTCTACCACCATCATCTTGATACCCTGTAAGTTATACGTAAATCTGTGCACATTTCTGTTTTGGTTTCTTACCAAAGTATAATACTACCTTTATAGGTATAAGTATCAGACTTTGGTATGATACTACCTGTAAGTGAAATGGTGTATTTATCCAGAAATTTTTAAAATAACGACCGAAAATATTTTTGATCTTTTAAAAGATCAAAAATAAAAGAGAAAAGACTTAAGAAATACTGTGGCTGTTTTTCACTGTTTTCTCAACAAGTAGGCAACGTATATGGGACTGAAATTTTCACAGATGACAGTGTTATTGTATATTGACATTTTTGCCCATGAATCTGCATTTCTTTGACAAAAACCAAAGTATGATACTACCTTTAAACATCTCTGTCAGAAACATCTTTCCTTTAATATAGAAAGAGTGAAGCTATTGAATTTGTTTTTCATCAAAACAATTTGAATAGTGTACAATTGTTTTCCTGTGAGTCGGATTGTAGGCTGAAACTTAGGCAGGTGTGTTATTTCATATGCATTGCTGGATCAGAGTGTGAGAGGATGACCTTTGCTTGACCTTTACCAATTGCATTAGCCATTTTGAAATGGAGTGGCCCCCTTTAAAATAATTGCTAATAAATTTTCGGTGAGAGCAGTGTCGTGCAGTTGGCGATGTTGGCTCATAGCTATAATTCATGAGAGAATCCCAGGAGTTTACACCTACCGATCCCATGCGTGAAGGTTATGCTGGGAGGGATTTACCTAGTCATATCGATGCCACAGACAAGCAGCTACTCGATACCATTATGTCTAACGGCAGACGAATGAATTAGGCTACTACTTTCGTGCTTGAACTTAAAGGTAATATCATACTTTGTTTTTTTGTCAAGGAAATACAGATTCATGGGCAAAAATATCAAGGAAGATACAGTTACAGTCATCTGTGAAATTTCCAGTCCCGCACGGTGCCCACTTTTAGAGAAAACAGTGGAAAACGCCCACGGTATTTAAAAAAAACTTGTGACCATTATTTTTTATCTTTTAAAGGTCAAAACTGTTTTTGGTCATTGGTTTTACTCTTTTCTTGATAAATACAGCAATTTTAACGGTATGTTGCTACCATCACCATCTTTAGGCCTATACCCTGTAAGTTAAAGGTATAAATCTGTGAAGAACTATGTTTCGGTATGCTACCAAAGTATGATAGGCCTATATATAGTACCAATACATCTAGGTACATCACCTATTGCTGACATTGATCCAAACTATGAACGTGCTTTTATCACCTATTTATTGAGGTGTGAAGGTTTATTGTGTGGAGGCAATTTGGTACACATGCAATAATTCAGTAGGCCTACATAATTGATGAAGTATTCATTTTGAAGTGCAGCATGCACACATAATACACAATTACACATAGTTGCTGTTGTGGATCAGTACAGTGCTGTTTAATTTCACCTTACCTTTCGCGTCTTCATAACAATGATGTTTTCGCATACCAGACAATTGTGTCTGCGCTGAGTAAGATAAACATACTCTATCAAACCTTTGAGATGTCTGATGTGTCAACTGACAAGCATAATAACGAGTGTGTGACTATTGATGCACCTGATCATGACAATGAAAGCAGACATGTCTAGACCGAACTGATTAAAGGCTTAGTACAGGATTGGCAATATGGCAAAACAGAAATGTTCACAGATTTACATATAACTTTCAGGGTATGAAGATGGTGCTAGAAGAATCATACCGTTGAAATATTTCCGCCTGAGATGGAGTTTTTATCCAGAAATTAGTAAAACAAAGGCCTAAAACAGTTTTGGGCTCGTGGTCAAAATCATTATTTAGGGCCTATGTTTTAAAAGACAAATTGAGTTGGGTTCTCGTTATTTTCTCGGGACTCAGATGTCCGATCGAGCTCAAACTTTCACAGGTTTATCATTTCATGTACATGTTGGATCAGACAAAAAAAGTGTGAGTGCTGTTCTTTGACCTTTACCAATCATGTATTAAACCTTTAAACTGGGTTTATCATTTCAGCATTTGAAGCAAGACCAACAAAATTGAAAGAAGTATATTTTGCATGTTGTCTAATTAATTCCCTGCTAATATATTTGAATGAAAAATGAATAAGATGGCGAATTCAAGATTCGGTCCTTTTATATTTTTGTATGTGATCAGTGTTGCTCTGTATCTGGATATCTTCAGAAACTTGCATGGGCTAATTCCGATCAGGGCAACCGAGATTAAAATAATGTATACACAAGTGTGCATAAAATTATAATAGAAAACAAAAACCGTTGTTGACGGTTTTCTCGAAATAGTGAACACTAAATACGATGCAATGTCCACATGAATAAGTTATGATGCACACTCCGAACCTACACGTAGTTGGCCCGAATATTTGCTCCATTCCCTTCCCCCAAAAATAATGTCCAGTGATGTTCTATACCATTAGGTAATTTGTGATTTCTTCTTGTCATATTTTGTATTTCCTGCAGATGTTTTCAGGGCCCTATCGCCCCCATCAGCATCGTGACCGGTCACGGCGTCTTCGTCGTCTGCTCCTAGCTTCCTGGCGATGGGTTCTCCTCCTCTTCCTCTCGACGTTCATTGCAATCAACTCCCTGCTGTATCGTGGCATCAACCGTGCCGATGGCCGGTCCATGGACCCCCGAAGCCTCTCTGTGAAGGAGAAGGTAATCTCCATCGACTCGTGGCGCACCGAGGGGGATGTCGGCGACACGCGCTGGGATCTGTATATCGATTCGCCCCGTCAGTTCCGCGGCTTGCATGGGAGCCAGCGGGGGAAAGGTGACTCGGAGGCCGGGACAAACGAGGCGGCAGCCCCCATGGTCAGGCAGATCAGACGCGGCGGCGGTAATAATACCGATGTTGACAAGAGGCGAGCGAGCGGCATGGAATCGGACACCAAGCGAGGGAGATCCCGGGACACTGTCGCTAAGCGGGTCAGTGCCAAACTCAATTACCAGTCTAGTATTGAAGAAACGCAAAAGGAGCAAGCCAGGAGGAACATCGAGGCAAATCGAGCAGGCAAACCCATTACTAGAACGAGCCAGATTAGTGGAAGAATTCTTGATCATTTGAAACCAACATTTAATCAGACAAAGATTTACCGTGCACCAGTCAAACTCAAAAACCGTGTATCTTATAGGGATGCGTCAAAGAGCGTACAGCAGTCGGGCAGGAGAACGGTAAAGTCCTGGACCTCGCCGACAAACGAGGATACAAACGGTGTACATTATTACACTCGACCGACATGGCTAAGCGAGGACGAGGCAGAGTTGATGAAACGATTAGCCGAGGACCCCATCTCGGGATTTTACAACTTCCCCGCCCAGCATACTGCCAAATTTGGGCTAGGATTCCTGCTTTACGAGTCGGAGTCTGACACCGCCGGGAACGGGGATCGGAGGACGAACGCTACGGACGCCGTTCGGCGATGCCGTGCCCAGGGCGTGACGTGCGCCGTACTCTTCCCGCCGGCCGAAATACACAGGGTCCTGGCGTTTCATCTGGATCGGGTCCTCGGCTTCCATCGGACGTTGCCGACGGTCTCCCGAAGGTTGACCGAAGATCTCCGGCGTCAGGTCGGCCTGCCGGTAGACGTCAGCTTCCCTTTAATGCTTTACGAACCAAGTCTCTACGTGGACGTGGAACTTTCGAAACTGACCAAGGGTCAGTTGAGTGGCTGCATTGGCGGCCAGGACAGCACGGAAGGGTTGGAATGGTGCAATAATGTCCTTGCTGAGGACTGGGGTGCAGTAGCTCTATTTGACTTTCTTCTTCAGGTAACTGACGCTGGGGTTGATGTCATGTCATTGCCCGTAGATTTCATCTTCTATCTTTTAATTCTCCCACCCTTGGAGAAAATTGTATGTTTTAATCCAAAGCTCAAAGAGAAATTGAACAAGTTGAAATACTATAGCCAATGTGGTATAGTAATTTCCTGCAGATGCATGGCTAACCCCTGGTCCATGAACAAAAGTTCTTAATCATCCTATCAAAACCAATTCGCGCTTCTGCGTGTGCCGAACATTAGGCATAAGGCCCTCACGAAACCTGGCTTGAGGCTAGACTTGGTACTTTTCGCTACTGCCATTTGAGGCCCTCAAAACCAAATGAATCGATTGGGCCACACGACAAAGCCGAAGAAAGGCTCCAGCTTCGCTATGTATCTCAAGCCCTTCAATTCATTTAGGACACAAAATGGCAGCAGCAAAATACTGAATCCCAAGCTAGCCTCAAGCCTCATTTCGTAAAGATCCCTAAAACTAGGGTGGAAGGTGCGATTTCGAGCCGCAAATAATCCCTTTATTATCAGTTCACATTGAAATACATATTTGTACTAACCCGCATTTGGCGAAATGTTCCTTAAAAGTTATTGGGCATAACCGTCCGACGACATGTGGTTAAGCAATAAGTGTTTCCCCTGGGCTCAAGTGAATTTATCGGGCTCACTCAACAAGGTTAAACCCTACGGTTTCCAAAACAAAAATATTTGCAAAAGAAAAAAAGTCCTCAATATCTTTTGTCTGCTCACAGTATAAATTTAGGTCCATAAATAATATTAAAAGCCCGCGAGGCATTTTGGCGCACTTAGTATTGTTTTTACGCTGTAACTGATGGTGCTGACTCGATCTATTCCTAAGGGTATATACTACTTTTATGGAATAAAAATTCATTGATTTTTTCGAGGAAGATTTCGGCCCCGCCAAACTGAAAGAGGCATTTCAGTGAGAAATGGGTTTATTCAATTTAAGAGCGAATTTGTCTCCAAATTTCAACCGCCGGGAATGATGTTTTGCAAATTATTCCATCCTAAGATTTGGGTAGATTTCTAGGTGCCTAGCTTCATTCTTTAGAATTGGAGTTGATGGTTAGTATAGGCATATTCATAAATTGATTATTTGTCTCTCTAAACTCTGTTTAGATTTACCACAGATTGGATTTTGGGTGCTGCGGTCTGGACGTTCCTGAACGACAGCGGCGGTGTGGCATGTCTGGGACCGGGAGCCGAGGCGTGCGATGCACGGGCGGCGACGGGGGTTCCAACAAGCAGAGGATGGGCTGCAATTACCGGCTTTCCTCCGAGGCCGACAAGCTCGTCCTGGTGGAGAATCTGGTGGACCTTCACGCACCCGCCGACAAGTTGGACGTCTGGCTTCTTCAGGGGCCTGGCAGGTGGGCAAACTAATAACCACACGAGAGACATAGCTTCTCCCATAGTAAATCGCAGTTAAGCATGGTACAGTACAGTTCCGACATTTGCTGCTAAAATGGCTGAACGTTTTGTGAACTGATCCACCATTCTGGTTGAAAGGCTTCTGTCCATAACCCGACAGACAGCTCAACAACCGGCTCGACAGGCAGACTGAAAAGAAGCCCAGAAGCCCGGTAGCCCGACCGACAATCAGCCTGATAGACAAACAGCAGCAAGACCAACAACCCTCCTCAGGCTCAAAGACAGCCTGACAGCCAACCAAATGAGCAGCCTAACAGACTCAGTATAACTCAGTAATACAGATCAACACGCATATCATAAACTGACGGACTAACTGAAACACATGGACTAAAATGAAGCAAAAAACAAAAAATGGGAATATTCGCAAGTGAGAAGGTAAAATCAACTTCCATCATTTTTCTTGCAGCTTTCCAGCACATGCAGTGTCCATTCTTAGAGAAGGCAAGCTTCATCGGATGCTATTGCAGTCCCTGTTTGCTGACAAAGGGTACTGGGAAGGCCAAGGAGGACGACCGGCGATAGAAGAGGTCCTGGATATCGTCGACAGGAGAGGGAGGACTTTCCTCAAGTACATCGGTTCCTAGAGGCTCAAAACTATTGGGTCTATATGGTTGGCCAATAGGTCTTGCATGTCATCAGCAGATGGCCAAGAGTGGTAACCCCTTGATCACACCAGCTCAGATGACCTAGGATGGAAGCTGCACGCCGTGCAAGACAACCTCGCCACGGTATTGTAACTTAACTAGGCAGGTTATAACTGAGAAGCAGGGACGTCAGGGAGTAACTTACAGGGACAACAGGATTGTCCTGGTTTATCTCTTTAAGTGACATCCCAGCAAGGACATAATTGGAAGGAACACCATACCACGATTATGATTGGAAGCTTTCTAAGATATTGGCAGACTTTAGCATCAATTCGGTAATTAAAAAAGGAAAAGGGAAGCAACTTCAATCATATAGACGTGCATCCTCCATTTAGAAGTTCGCAGTGTAGGTAGAGAGGATATTAAAGGCTCAGATAGAGGCACCTTGAAGGAACGCTTTTCATCATGAAGGGATGGCATGTTATGAGAGACATCGGCATCCTCAACAGCCAGAGCAGGCTGTTCATTAATCAAATGAAGGAAGAGCAGACTACAATACATGTACTACCTAATTTACTTATCGGGACTAGGTATAGGAAACTACATGTACTTCCATGCATGGACACTTCACATGGAGGTATTACGCCATTGCCAATTACATCATTTACATGTAACCACGTTTTTTTGCTAGGCAAGATAATACAAACAACAGGCAATTAAAGAATAATGGTAGAATCACAAGGAGCAGTAGTTTGAAGAAGGTATGTAATGGAAGACACATATTGATAGGATTGTCATTAGTGTCATTACTCAGCATTGCATTAGCCTGAATATGATACATTCATACATGCAATAAACATAAAGCTTCACTTGTTTTCAATCATACATGTACATGTATTTCTATATCGCACAAGCAAGACCATATTCATAGGTTTTTGTTCCAATTTCGTTAATTCATAATCAATTCTTATGCATAATGCTTGGCGCTCCTTGCCCGAATAATTATTCACATTTTATTTCCTCAAAATCAACCAGCAACAAAGTTTTGGCAACCGTTACTGCCCAAGATGATCAAATGAAAAACAAGTAAGCCTAGTGCTGGTAGAGGGGTTGAAAAGGTCACATGCATGCAGGAAGTTGGCATGCAAGTATCTAGGTCATAGGCATTCCCACGGCATGAATTTAATGTTAGCACATGGTAGACCAAATTAAGAGCGAAATATGTCCTGCATCCTGTGCATCAGGTTCAAGGGAAGGATACTCTTTTAAGCAGCCAAAACTGAGCTTTAACTTCTAATCTGTTATGCGGACACTTGCCCATTTATCATTTTTGGTGGATTTTCTGTTTTAATGCCATATTCGGATTGCAGTTGAGGACTACAAGTTCCTCATTAGTTAATTAACATCTGCCAAAAGCGGATAAGACAAACTAATATAAGTAACAAGCATTGCTAGCTGAACGTGGCAAAATTGGCGATCTTTTGTACATGTGCATGGCAGTTGCATCTTCAAGGCCTTTTAGGCAGTCATAAGGACAACTGCTTGTCAAAATATGATATATTCTGCATCTTATGAAGGGGCAGATCTAGCTGTTAGGAAGTTGGGGGGGGGGGGGGGTGAAAAGTTACCATCAATCACACCAGGCTTCATACCTATAGCTACCATCAATCACATACTAGGCTTCATACGTATAGCTACCATCAATCACACATGAGCTTCATACATATAGCTATACCATCAATCACACACAGGCTTCATACGTATAGTTACCATCAATCACACACAGGCCTCATACGTATAGCTATCATCAATCAGACAAGGTTTATACGTAAAGCTATCATCAATCACACAAGCTTCATATGTATTGCTACCACCAATCACACACAGGCTTCATACATATATCTATCTTCAATCAGACAAGCTTCATGGTATAGCTACCATCAATCACACACAGGCTTCATACGTATAGCTACCATCAATCACACATGAGCTTCATACGTATATCAACCATCAACCACACACAGGCTCATACATATAGCTACCATCAATCACACACACGCTCATACGTATAGCTACCATCAAACACACATGAGCTTCATACGTATAGGAACCATCAATCACACATGAGCTTCATACGTATAGCTACCATCAATCACACACAGACTTCATACGTATAGCTACCATCAATCACACATGAGCTTCATACATATAGCTACCATCAATCACACAAGAGCTTCATACGTATAGCTACCATCAATCACACATGAGCTTCATACGTATAGCTACCATCAATCACACATGAGCTTAAATAGCTACCATCAATCACACACAGGCTTCATACGTATAGCTACCATCAATCACACATGAGCTTCATACATATAGCTACCATCAATCACACATGAGCTTCATATGTATAGCTACCATCAATCACACATCTGCTTCATACGTACAGCTACCATCAATCACACATGAGCTTCATACGTATAGCTATATCATCAATCACACCAGGATTCATACATATAGCCAACCATCAATCACACATGAGCTTCATGCGTATAGCTACCATCAATCACACACAGGCTTCATACGTATAGTTACCATCAATCACACACAGGCTTCATACGTATAGCTATACCATCAATCACACACAGACTTCATACGTGTAGCTACCATAAATCACACACAGGATTCATACGTATAGTTACCATCAATCACACCAGGATTCATACATATAGCTACCATCAATCACACCAGGCTTCATACGTATATATAGTTACCATCAATCACACCAGGCTTCATACGTAGAGCTATACCATCAATCACACCATGCTTCATACGTAGAGCTACCATCATTCAAACCAGGCCTCATACATATAGCTACCATCAATCATACATAGGCCTCATACGTATAGCTACCATCAATCATACCAGGCTTCATACGTATAGCTACCATCAATCACACCAGGCTTCATACGTATAGCTACCATCAATCACACCAGGCTTCATACGTAGAGCTATACCATCAATCAAACCAGGCCTCATACATATAGCTACCATCAATCATACATAGGCCTCATACGTATAGCTACCATCAATCATACATAGGCTTCGTACATATAGCTACCATCAATCACACACAGGATTTATATGTGTAGCTACCATCAATCACACACAGACTTCATACGTATAGTTACCATCAATCACACCAGGCTTCATACGTATAGTTACCATAAATCACACACAAAACAGGCTTCATATGTATAGTTACCATCAATCACACAGGGCTTAATATGTATAGCTACCATCAATCATACATAGGCTTCGTACGTATTGCTAGCTATCTTCAATCACACACAGGCTTCATACATGTACGTATAGCTACCATCAAACACACAGGCCTACCACACAGGCTATGGAGTTATCAACCATATGAATGTGTGTGATTGATGGTAGCTATATACGTATGAAGCTTGTGTGTGATTGATGGTAGCCTACATGTAGCTATACGTTAAGCCTGTGTGTGATTGATGGTAGCTATACGTTTGAAGCCTTGTATGATTGATGGTAGCTATACGTATGAAGCCTGTGTGTGATTCATGGTAGCTATACGTATGAAGCCTTGTATGATTGATGGTAGCTATACATATGAAGCACGATGTGATTGATGGTATATAGCTAAATGTATGAAGCTTTGTATGATTGGTGGTAGCTATACGTATGAATTAAGCCTTGTATGATTGATGGTAGCTATACATATGAAGCCTATGATTGATGGTAGCTATACGTTTGAAGCCTTGTATGATTGATGGTAACTATAGTATGAAGCTTGTATGTGATTGATGATAGATATACGTATGAAGCTTGTATGTGATTGATGATAGATATACGTATGAAGCTTGTATATGATTGATGGTAGCTATACGTATGAAGCTTGTATGTGATTGATGGTAACTATAGTAAGAAGCTTGTATGTGATTGATGATAGATATACGTATGAAGCTTGTATGTGATTGATGATAGATATACGTATGAAGCTTGTATGTGATTGATGGTAACTATAGTAAGAAGCTTGTATGTGATTGATGATAGATATACGTATGAAGCTTGTATGTGATTGATGATAGATATACGTATGAAGCTTGTATGTGATTGATGGTAGCTATTCATATGAAGCCTTGTATGATTGATGGTAGATATACGTATGAAGCCTGTGTGTGATTTATGATAGCTATACGTATGAAGCATTGTATGATTGATGGTAGCTATACGTATGAAGCCTTATGTGATTGATGGTAGCTATACGTATGAAGCCTTATGTGATTGATGGTAGCTATACGTATGAAGCATTGTATGATTGATGGTAGCTATACGTATGAAACCTTGTGTGATTGATGGTAGCTATACGTATGAAGCCTTATGTGATTGATGGTAGCTATACGTATAAAGCCTTGTATGATTGATGGTAGCTATACGTATGAAGCCTTATGTGATTGATGGTAGCTATACGTATAAAGCCTTGTATGATTGATGGTAGCTATACGTATGAAGCACGTGTGTGATTGATCGGGAGTTCCATGTATAAAATGTCAATATAGTATGCAACTTGTACACCTTGAAATATTATGTCTGTGCAACAGTACAGTCCCATGTATATCTATACAAATTAATACAACTGTATTATGCATGTTGAATTGTAATGACCTATCCATTGTTAATTGCTTAACATTAATTGCCCATTTTCACAAGTTCAGATAAACTCATTGATGTATAGTCCAACTTACCCCCCAAAAACTCTCCCCCACTTTATGATGCACTTTGAAACGGAATAAAACCAATTAATGAATTCCAAACAATTCTTTGTATTAATCAGCGTGTTTATTTATTCTTTTACAAACTTGATAATTAGTGCTGTCTTTATGGGTCCAATGGCTTCAAATATTCCATTAACACATAAAGATCATAATAATAATTATTACCATTCAAAATGTATATTGCGCACTTTACATTTAACAATTGATCAAAAGTGCAAAATCAACATACATGTATACTACTGGTAGTCTGGCACAGCCACTTTTTTAAACACATTTGATTATGTTCATGCCAATTTCAGGGTCTGGCTTGATAAACATATCATTATATTTCATAAATTAACAATAACACTAGAAAATAAAGTAAATGAATCGCACAAACTTAATTATGGTTATTAGAACATTGCACATTATACATATTCCTCGGATTTCTTTGGCAGAATGATTGCAAAGCACAAGATGACATTTCAAATACTTCCTCACTAATACTCGAGTGTTAGTACAGCTTTCGTTACTTAAATGGCTTTGCATACTCATGTATGGAAAGTTTTATTTAGCATCAAAATCATAATATTTTACTAACGCAGTGAAAATGATAATCAAATAACCACAAGGGAAACCGACTGATTTTGAAGTCATTGAAAAGTGAACAAAGAAACATTTACTGGAGCGGGATTCGAACCGCTGACCTCCTGAATACAGTACATGCGCTTTACCAACTGAGCCATCCAGCCCCAGTGAAAATGAGTGAAAAACAGTGAAGCTGTACGAATGCTGCAATTTGGCAGAAGTATATGAGTCCATATTTACATGTTATTGGTTGAAACTGCGGGTAACACTGCGTTGCTCCATTGTAACCAACAAATTCCCTACTTAACATGATTCGTCTTGTAATATCCAAGAGCCAATATCCATAATAATTCAGAGAACAGATTCAAGAGAACAAGATACAAAAAATTGACAACCACAGATAACATAACAGGCTAGTTAAGCAATACAAAAAGCAAAGGGTGTGGTGGGTTTGGGGAAGGATGTAGTGGGTTAGGGGAGGGGTTGAGAGAGTTTGGGGAGTGATGGGTAGGTTGGGGAGGGGTGGAGTGGGTTAGGAGAAGGTGGAGTCGGTTTGGGTAGTGGTGGGTAGGTTTGGGGAGGGATGGAATGTAGAGGGTGGAGTCGGTTTGGGGAGTCATGGGAGGGTTGGGTTGGGTTAGGAGAGGGTTAAGTTGGCTTGGGGAGTGATGGGTAGGTTGGGGAGGATTGGGGTGGATTAGGAGAGGGTGGAATCGGTTTGGGGAGTCATGGGTGGGTTGGGGAGGGGTGCAGTGGGTTAGGAGAGGGTGGAGTCGGTTTGGGGAGTGGTGGGTAGGTTTTGGGAGGGGTGGAGTGGGTTTAGAGAGAGTGGAGTCGGTTTGGGGAGTAATGGGTAGGTTTTGGGAGGGTTGGAGTGGGTTAGGAGAGGGTGGAGTGGCTTTGTGGAATGGTGGGTAGGTTTGGGGAGAGTTGGGGTGGGTTAGGAGAGGGTGGAGTCGGTTTGGGGAGTGGTGGGTAGGTTTGGGGTGGGTTAGGAGAGGGTGGAGTCGGTTTGGGGAGTGATGGGTGGGTTTGGGGCGGGGTGGAGTGGGTTAGAAGAGGGTGGAGTCGGTTTGGGAGTGATGGGTAGGTTGGGGAGGGGTGGAGTGAGTTAGGAGAGGGTGGAGTTGGTTTGGGGAGTGATGGGTCGGTTGGGGAGGGGTGTAATGGGTTAGGAGAGGGTGGAGTCGGTTTGGGGAGTAATGGGTAGGTTTGGGGATGGGTGGAGTGAGTTAGGAGAGGTTGGAGTCCGTGTGGGGAGTGATGGGTGGGTTTGGGGAGGGGTGGAGTGAGTTAGGAGAGGGTGGAGTCGGTTTGGGGAGTGATGGGTCGGTTGGGGAGGGGTGGAGTGGGTTTGGGGAGGGTGGAGTGGGTTTGGGGAGTGATGGGTAGGTTGGGGAGGGGTGGAGTGGGTTAGGAGAGGGTGGAGTCGGTTTGGGGAGTGATGGGTAGGTTGGGGAGGGGTGGAGTGGGTTAGGAGAGGGTGGAGTCGGTTTGGGGAGTGATGGGTAGGTTGGGGAGGGGTGGAGTGGGTTAGGAGAGGGTGGAGTGGGTTTGTGGAGTGATGGGTGGGTTGGGAGAGGGCTAGGGGTGCAGTGGGTTAGGAGAGGGTGGAGTGGGTTTGGGGAGTGATGAGTACATGTAGGTTGGGGAGGGGTGTAGAGTGTAGACAAATGAAAGCATATTTAGTATCATCTTCAGTAAAGTTTAAGTTACATCCTTAGTTCAAAACTTTCACTTTGGTATAGTTTTCTTTGGATATAGGTTTACGGTCCTGGCAGAATTGTTGGACGGCATCTCATCACACAGTATCCTTGAACTGTTTCTGTAGCAGACGAAGTCGCGAGTCGATCTCGTCCCACTCCAGGTAGCCAGTTTCAAGATGGCGGCTGCTGTTGCTGGTGACCTCGAAGGCCCCTCGACCGTGGATGACACGACGGTTGTCAAAGGTCATGATATCTCCTACAGGGAACAAGATCGTACACAGTAACATGAAAAAGAGCTGAATTAACTAGCATCTCTTTACAATTAGTATTAACAGAAAAATGCAGATGACGTTAACAGTCAGAATTATTATACCTCATAAATATTCATGACCTAGAGCAAATCCCAATTGGTCAATTTAGTGCTGATGACCAGCGTGTAGACCGGGGATTCTCCGAAGGAACTGTTACACTCATGTAACATTTCACTGTGCAATAGTGTGCATGAAACATCTCACTTCGTCATCTATCCTAGTTTGCAGTGGTTGTGTGTGAACTTCGCCCTACATGAAGTTTACGAAAACAAGCGTTTTGCTGCACTTCTTGAAGAAATTGTGGACAATAAAGAATATTTATGAGGTAAAGTAAAACAAATGTCACATGGTTTATTTTGGGTGCACAGTCGATTCTAGCTTCCCTCGGTGAGGGAAGTTGACAAACTAGTTCCCTCGGCACTATAGTTTGTCAACTTCCAACACCAATGGAGCTAGAATCGACTATCCATCCTAAAACCTTGTGATATTTGTAATTTTGTATACTATCAGACTGAAACAAGCTACTGTTAAACTGGTACTTTTGGAGACTTAGGTCATTCTTTATAAAAGATGTACAAAAACACTACAATTATAACACTGGAATAATTCTGAGATGATGTTTTAACCATCTAATTAAGCACATTCTTTTTGTTTTGTTATGTCTAAATTGGCAAAAAACAGGAATGAGAGAAAACTGTTGAACTTCATCAGGGCCATGTTTGTTTATTATCATTTCTATCTGGTAATAACCAAAGGATTCCTCAAAAGCACCCTAGGCACTGTAACTCAAAAGGCTGATGAAACCTTTCATAGAAAGATGATGAGAAGAAGATACAGTTTTAGAGGTGGGAGGAAAACCCCAGAGTAATATTCTGGGTAAAACCTTCAGAATCAAGTAGGGATTGAAAACCCAATCCACATGTGTACCGAACCGGACTTCAACCCGGTCCGGCAGAAGTGAAAGCCGAGGAAAGAACTGCGTGATTGTTAGTGCTGATGTGGTATGTATCTCCCCGAATGTACCTAAAAGTCCTGTAAAATTCCCTCAGTTGTTTTTGATAGACAAGGAGCATGGACCATGAAAAAATTAGAGTTCTCAATCCTGACTATATCTAAGGTCTGACTTAAGAAATTGATGGAGCAGACCTTAGGGAACATTTCTAGGTACTATGTGACCTCAAATTGTGGTAGCACATTTGTCTAATAGCCCCCAAAGTATTGTAATATTTCAAAATAAAATTAAGAAAAACAAAAGAAAATTCAACAAATGGGTTTAAGCTCTTGCTTTTGACTTATTTTTGTTTCAAATGTTATTTCTCAGTGAATGGATTATGAATTATATAATCACATAATCATTCACCAAAATACATATCGAGGACTTGGTAGGAGGTCAGAAAATACGACCACGCCCCTTTTTCAGTAACATGTGGGAAAGTGAATCTTGTTTTTTGTTGTTCCTCAAATGATACCACATTTTCTCAATAGTGATACCAAAATTTGAAGCCACATACTACCTAGCAAAGCTGTTAATGGTATAAACTTCCATTTTATGAAGTCAAACCATAGATGTAGTGGGTGTTGAGCTTACACATGAATAAGAGGGTTTCAGAACTTTGCTCCTTGCCTATGAGGGATTATCCTTATTGAAACAAGATTTCTGAAATGTTGCTTACATTCAAAAAGACTTCTCAGGTCAGATTCACTTGATCTTTGTTGGGAAATTCACAAAAAAAATATGTAATTGTTTCACAGAGGCAATGGATCAGAGGCAGCTGTGTGCCTTTTATACACTGTTGTTATTCCTGCAGTATAGATTTGGCTTCTCTTATACATGTAGAAGAGCCCAGGACTTAAAGGTACAATACATCAGGCGCGGTTCTACGGGGGGGCTAGGGGGGGATGTAGTCCCCCCAAAATTTTGCAAGTGAAAAAGAAAATTCTTGAAAATACTGGATTTTTTCAGTTATTAAGCGCCAATTACATTAAAAAACGCGTTGTGTGGCCTGTAATGTGCATGTTTTTCGACCCCTAATAAGACATAGCAGAAGCGAGTGTTAGAAGAACCCAAAATATTGCGTCTACAAGCCCCCCCCCCAAAAAAATAATGGCTCTTCTAGCCCCCCAAAAATGTTGGCTCTAGAACCGCGCCTGCAATACATGATTGGTAAAGTTCACAGGACTGCACTCATACTTTGCCTGATCAATCATGTACATGAAATAATAAACCTGTGAAAATTTGAGCTCAATCGGACATCTGAGTCATGAGAAAATAGCGAAAACCTGACTCAATTTTTCTTATAAAACATGAACAAATGTTTTGATCTAATCCTGTGTTCAAAACTGTTTTCGGTCGTTGTTTTACATATTTCTGGATAAATACACCATTTCAGGTGGAAATATTTTAACGGTATGTTTCTACCAGGAACATCTTCATACCTTGAGTAAAAAGGGGATAACTAAAACAACTCAAGTGAGGATGTCCTTTTTGTTTGTTCCAAAAATTGTTCAGACAAAGGATCTTTGGAAAAGACACCAAATCTTGATTTCCTTGAAAAACCCAGCATCTGATGAACCAATATTTCCCATGATTACTGTTTGCACTGTTTATGAACTCTTCAGTCCATTTTCTGTCTCAAACTCAATTTTTTATTTTTGGAGGCCTTGCAAATCTTGTACACTGCCTTAAAATTTCCATCAATGTTTCTTCAGGGTGAGATTCCAACTTCAACAGGGGAAGACTGGCACACGTACAGCAGAGTCAAATGAGCTCACCTTCGTCGAGTTTGTAAGAGCAGACGTTGTTGGGGTGATGGTACATGTTGCTGAACTTCTTCAGTGCTCGGTACAGGGCCTGCGTCTTCTGGACTGGGAACCTCATCATGGGCATGCGGCCGTGGTCACTCAGATAGATGTGGTCTGGGTTGCCATCCCTGTCCAGACTGCAAACGGATAGAAGACAGGTAAAGGGAGACTGAGATACTGACCAAGAGGCTATAATCATCCTTACTTGCAGCAACTTTAAAGGTTACCTGAAATAGGGATGAAAGTGCTTTCAGATTATAGCTTAATGCATAATTAATGACTTATAGATTCTAATTTTTATGTAATTGCTTCATTTTAGTCCCAAAGTTAAAAAATCAGTACATGTATGCCCCGCCCCCCAAAAAACCACCCTCGGAACTGATCCACGCAACAATGCTTGTGACGTCATCGGCAGAATAAGTAGGCTCGCACCGCAGTAGCTCTTGCTGGATCGTGCACATTGTATGTAGGATTTTGCTCTTCGATTTGAACAAAAACGCGGGGTCGGTAGTGTTGCGACTTGTACACTATGTGGCATTCTGCCGGTGACGTAGCAAGGTTTTTCGTCGCGAAAAGTCGGGTGCTAAATTATGGGTGTAAAATACCTCTTTTTTCACGTACAATATTTTTTTAGCGCAAACAATGATATACATATTGAGTTTTATGACAATACAGATTTATTTAACTTCATATGAGTTTTTATTTCAGGTACCCTTTAAGTGCTCTGCATTCCAACAGGGGGCTTGGTAAAATGACCAGGGTCGATTTCACAAAACACCATTAAAGACGCGTCTTAGGAAGGGTATTTCTCGTCCTATGTCAGGAGTCAGGACACATCCTAGGATCGATTTCACCAAACTTAAGACGCGTTCTACGCATCCCAACTTCCATAGCAAAGCCGATGAACTTATCTTAACTTAGGATGGGTCTGAGGGTCATCTTATCTGCACGAACATATTGATTAAATACTGAATAGCAACAATGGC
The DNA here is from genome assembly GCA_963971285.1 of Astropecten irregularis. Classification (NCBI taxonomy): domain Eukaryota; kingdom Metazoa; phylum Echinodermata; class Asteroidea; order Paxillosida; family Astropectinidae; genus Astropecten; species Astropecten irregularis. Next base: position 10,479,192 of record OZ020253.1, read on the forward strand.
GCTTACGCTTCTTGCTGAGTGATCATAACTCAGCGGGCAGGGAGGACTATAGGCCTAGGCTACGTGAGTATATTCCGTGAACGGAAAAATCCACTTGATAGTTTAAAATGACAAGGAAAATGTAGAGGATATTCAGGACATAAACCGATCCAACGGCGTGATATACTGTCCGCCATTACTGGTGTGTCTGTGTCTGAACATAGCCTAAGACTCACCTTATGATTGGATGTCTGGAGTGCTGGTGGAATTGGCCGTAGACGTCCTCACCGATATCGTTGAACTCCAGCAGCGTGTTGGACAGTAGCTCAAAGGCCTGCGGGTCCTCCCGCTTCAGATCCATGGCCACCTTGAAGCCATCGGTGAACCAGTTCTCCCCGCCGGGGCCCTTGGCCTGTTCGATGCAGTGGATCATCTGAGCCTGGAAGCAGGATGGAGGAATTCAAGTTTACACAAATTATTATTATTTATTCATTTTTTTTATTTCTAGAAATGAAACCCAAGGATTCCTCAAAAGTGCTTGAATGCCTGATGAAGGTTTTATGGAAAGCTGAAGTAACAATAATAATAGAAGTATTCAGGAGGTTGCCGGTTCGAATCCCGCTCCATTTAATTTTTCTTTGTTCACCTTGCAATGAATTAAGTCAGTTTCTCTTTCAGATTCTACTTATATAACGCATAATAATATCAAAGATTCCCTATGTGCTTGACATATTAATTTCATCATCCCTAGTCATTGGGCCATAATATTCATTCCTGAAACCATCTCATCTCCCTGGGTATACAGCCCTGGGTACTTTAATGCACACAGAGGCTAATCAAACCACAAAGCCATCTCTACCCTCGCAGGTACCCATCCTGGGTGAAGAGGAGCAATATGTGATAAAGTGTCTTGCCCAAGGATGCAAGCAATACATAAACGTTATACAGGAGTTCTAGTTGTTTCTAGTGCATTTTCCGCTGCTTCGCTAGCTGCTGCTATGTCCGATGCGGGAAGTTCCCACTGGACTCCGCAAGACGGTTGCCACTCTTGGTTGGCCCCTTGGTTTCATACGTTCCCACCTTTGCCGGGCCCCCAAATGACTGGCTTCACTGTGTTGTAGATAATTATGGCTGATGTCCCCGGCATGGGCGCCGTAGGTCCTGCAGGGGATGTCAGTTGCCCTACCGCGGCGTTCACGCCGGTACTGACCCAGGGTGGTGGGTCTGACGGCGGTCTCATCGCCGATTGACAACCGGCCACCGTTAGATCATCGATGCCTGCAAACTGATGGCCAGTAAGCGGGTCGCTGCCAGGGACGCTGGCACGGGGCCTATTCGCCGGTGCACCTACCGGGGCACCGACAACCATATAGACACTGTGGATGAGGCGGGACAATTGCCGTTGGTGCAGGAGAACCGGGCAATGGGTATACAGTCGGCACATGCACACCGGCTGCACGTAGCCTTGTCGGTGGTCCGACCTGCGCACAAATGGCCATGGAGGATGCGGTGGTGCAGCCATCGGTACTGGAGTACCGGGAAATGATGCACCGGCCGGCGCCTGGACAGCAGCATTTGCCTTGCTTTGTCGGTGCACCGACCGGCGCAACGATGGCCATGGTTTGTCGGGATATAGCCACACAGGGGCGGCCGCCTGTGCCAGACTACCAGGATATGGCACATAGGCCGATACTGGGACAGCAGCATTTGGTTAGCTTTGCCTGTGCTTTGATGACCACGACAGGTGGGGATGTGGCCAGACAAGGGCTGCAGTCTGTGCCGGAATATCAGGAGACAACACACAGGCCGATGCTGGGACAGCAGGATTGGACAAGTTTGAGCACCGATGGGCACGGCATGTGGGTATGTGGCCGGACAAGGGCCAACGTCGGTGCCGGATTGCCGGGGAATGACACAAAGGTTGGCGCCACCACCACGGTCGCGGCAGCAATGGAGCAGCGTTGCCGGGGCTCCGACCGGTGCACCGCAGCTGGCAATGGCAGGTGGGGATTGTTGTATATGCACATTAGCATATTAGTAATACCGCACATGCGCAGACATGCCCTTGTGCCCTGAATTGACAGATATAGATTGAGCATGGAATGAATAAGAACACCGATGACCTGAGTTGTCAGACCACTACACTTAGCCTCTTTGTGTCTGCTTATTTTAACATGGATCTTTGAAAAGGACATAACAATTGGCGACGAGGATGGGATTCAAAGCCAAAGTTCAGCCAGTGAAGGAAGAATTACTTACATGTAAGTTCTACCGAGCTTCCCCCGTAGCCTATGCACAACGTCAGAAGATTGATAAATGCCTAGATGAATTGCAAGACCAAGGAATCATCGAGCCAGTCAAGTTCTCAGAGTATGCCTGCCCGATAGTGGTTGCACCAAAACCGAATGGACAGATTCGTATATGTGGCAATTACAAGATAACTGCCAACAAAGTTCTGCAGCTAGAGCATTACCCACTGCCAACTCTAGAAGATATGATGCAAGATTTGCAAGGTGGTCAGAAGTTCTCGAAAATAGATCTTTCGCATGCCTACCACCAAATTGAACTTGATGACGATGCCAGGAAGTACACTACAATCAATACGCACCGAGGCCTGTATCAATACACCCGGGTCCCGTTTGGTTTGGCATCAGCCCCTGCCCTGTTTCAGAGAACCATTGAGTCGCTTCTAGCCGACATACCAATGTGTCGCCCCTATCTCGATGATGTCATCATCACAGGAAAGACAGATGCCGAGCACCTGTCCAATCTCGAGGCAGTCATTCAGCGCTTAGAAGAAAGCGGGATGAAGCTCAGGAAGGACAAGTGTGAGTTCCTGAAGGAATCAATCACCTACCTGGGTCACCGCATAGATGCCGCGGGATTGCGCCCTGTGAAGGAGAAGGTTCATGCCATACAGCAAACGCCAGCACCCAAGAACCAAGAACAGCTGCAAGCTTACTTGGGCCTATTGGGATACTACCGCCGATTCTTGCCTAACTTGTCAACAGTGATAGCTCCACTGAATAAACTGTTAAAGGCAGAGTACAGTTCAAGTGGAAGAAAGCCAGGGTCTCACAAGCAACAAGCCAGTTCAAAATTTGAATGGGGCCCAGAACAACAGAAAGCCTTCGATGCCTCGAAGAAAATGTTGGCAAGTGACACTTTGTTGGTCCACTTTGACCCAAATAAGCCGTTGCTGCTTCAAACCGATGCAAGCCCATATGGACTTGGAGCAGTTCTCAGCCATCTGATGAAAGATGGGTCCGAGAAGCCTGTAGCCTTTGCCTCAAGAACCTTGACGCCGAGCGAAAGAAACTACGCTCAATACGAGAAAGAAGGTCTGTCGGTCATCTTTGGTCTGAAGAAATACCACAAGTATCTCCATGGACACAAATTCACCATTGTAACAGATCACAAGCCTTTGGTCTCCCTTTTTGGGGACAAGCCAGCAAGCCCAATGTCATCAGCGAGAGTTGCACGATGGCATATGTTGCTCTCTGCATATGACTACACCATAAGCCATAAAGCTGGAAAGCTGCACGCAAATGCCGATGCCCTATCTCGTCTACCAGTGGAAACTGTGGACGACGCTTCAGAAGAAAGCCCCCATGTCAACTCTTTGATGGAGTTGGAAAGCCGCCCCGTAAGCTCACAAGAGATAGAGCTCCTGACTACGAAGGATCCAGTGCTATCAAGAGTACGTTCCTTCGTCCTGCATGGATGGCCAGATGGAAAAAACCTAAAAGGGGATCTAGCCCCCTACGCATGTAAGCGAGAAGAGCTAAGCCTTGAAGATGGAGTGGTACTTTGGGGATCCAGAGTTGTCATTCCCCGAGACCAAGATCTCCGCAAGCATCTCACGAAGGAACTACACCTGACGCACCCAGGCATAGTTAAGATGAAGATGCTGGCTAGGTCGTATATGTGGTGGCCAGGCATCGACCGGGACTTGGAAACCATGGTGAAAGAATGCCGAGAATGCCAGGAGCACCAGAAAATGCCACAACGTACTCCAATTCACCCATGGGAATTTCCAGAGAGGGCCTGGCAACGCCTACATATCGACTATGCCTCAGTCGATGGACAAGAAGTCCTGATTGTCGTAGATGCCTACAGTAAGTGGATTGAAGCCACGCCTGTCCACGCCGCCACTGCCAGATCTACTGTTCGAGTAATGCGTAGACTTTTTGCAAGTCATGGCATCCCAGAAGTCGTTGTCAGTGATAACGGCACGCCTTTTGTCGCTGAGGAGTTTTACAGCTTCTTGACGAGCAATGGAGTGGATCACATTCAAACAGCTCCGAATCACCCTGCCAGCAATGGCCTTGCAGAACGAGCTGTGCAAACTGTAAAGAATGGCATCAAGAAGAGTAAAGGTGACTTGGAGAAACGACTGCAACAGTTTCTGCTGCTGTATCGAGTCACGCCCCAAGCAACAACAGGCAAGAGTCCAAGTGAACTCTTGTACCGACGCCAGATCCGTACAAAACTAGACAAGTTGCGGCCCAGTCTATCACAGAAAGTCAGAAGACAGCAAAAACAGATGAAATCACATGCTGACAAAGGAACCAGAATGAGAAGCTACAAACTGCAGGAGAGAGTCCTTTGCAAGAATTTTGGAACCGGACCAACTTGGCTTTCTGGTCACATTTGCAGCACTATTGGCCAAAACCTGTTTGAGATCAAGCTCGACAGTGGTCGAATAGTTAGACGTCATGTGGATCACATCAGAAGTGGTGGTTCACCTAACATTCAGAGTGAAGACAACACTCCTGAAATTCCAGAGTCCACACCTGTTCTGAGCCCAGGTGAAGTTTTGAGAGAAGACGCTACACCTGCTGGTGAAAGTGTTGAGACGTCTTCTACTGTTGATCTACCTCAGGCAGAGACAGCAGAGTCTCAGCCATTGAGAGTTTCTAATAGAATTAGAAAGCCGCCTGCACACTTGAATGATTATGTTGTGTTTAAGTAAGCTTATAGTTTGTTGTTGAGATTAACTGCCCTGTAGTTCAAAAGTTCAGGAAGAGCTTTTTGTGTCAGTGTTAAATTGTGCCTTGACATGCATTGGAATTTGCAAACATAAAAAACTTGAGTTAAGTCAAAGAACAAATTACACAGGTAGTGTTTAAGAGTACATGTATACTTTCACAAGCATGCAGCTATAATTTATTCAAGATAAAGTCACATCAAAATATTGTAAACTCTTAATCTGGTCTAATGACCATTGATCAGACTTGTAAGCACTTTTATATAACATCAGCTGTTAGTAATGCATAAGTCTAAGTGTAGAACTAAATCATTTTGTGGGATTACAATGTAACCATGCTGGTTTCACATGTATATCTAAGGCACACAAGGTTAGATGCACCAAGTATTATTATTGCTGGTGAAGTTAAGTTGTTGAGCATTGTTAGTTGCATGTTGTTGCTGTTGAAAGTTTTTGAGTTTAGAAGTTGCATTGCCTGATTTGAAAACAAAAATATATATATTGTGGTCAAGTAGTCTAACATTTCAACCAGCAGTTTAAACAAGAAGTGTTACATGGTTTAGACTAAATGGGGAGGAATGTTGTATATGCACATTAGCATATTAGTAATACCGCACATGCGCAGACATGCCCTTGTGCCCTGAATTGACAGATATAGATTGAGCATGGAATGAATAAGAACACCGATGACCTGAGTTGTCAGACCACTACACTTAGCCTCTTTGTGTCTGCTTATTTTAACATGGATCTTTGAAAAGGACATAACAGGGATGTTGCAGTCATACGTTGTCTGATCAATCATGTACATGAAATAATAAACCTGTGAAAATTTGAGTTCAATCGGACATCTGAGCCATGAGAAAATAGCGAAAAACCTGACTCAATTTTTCTTATAAAACATGAAAAAAGGTTTTGATCAAACCCCGAGATCAAAACTGTTTTCGGTCTTTGTTTTACTAAATTCTGGATAAATACAGCATTTCAGGTGGAAATATTTTAACGGTATGTTTCTACCAGCACCATCTTCATACCTCAAGTGAAAGGGGATAACTAAAACAACTCAAGTGAGGGTGTCCTTTATGTTTGTTCCAAAAATCGTTAAGACGAACGATCTATGGAAAAAACACTAAATCTTGATTTCCTTGAAAAACCCAGCATCTGATGAACAAATATATCCCATGATTACTGTTTGCACTGTCTACGAACTGTTTCTGTCTGAAACTCAATAATTTATTTTTGGAGGCCTTGCAAATCCTGTACACTGCCTTAAAATTTCCATCAAAGTATACAGTCGGCACATGCACACCGGCTGCACTGCGTAGCCTTGTCGGTGGTCCGACCTGCGCACAAATGGCCATGGAGGATGCGGTGGTGCAGCCATCGGTACTGGAGTACCGGGAAATGATGCACCGGCCAGCGCCGGGACAGCAGCATTTGGTTAGCTTTGCCGGTGCTTTGATGACCACGACAGGTGGGGATGTGGCCAGACAAGGGCCGCAGTCTGTGCCGGAATATCAGGAGACAACACACAGGCCGATGCTGGGACAGCAGGATTGGACAAGTTTGAGCACCGATGGGCACGGCATGTGGGTATGTGGCCAGACAAGGGCCAACGTCGGTGCCGGATTGCCGGGGAATGACACACAGGTTGGCGCCACCACCGCGGTCGCGGCAGCAATGGAGCAGCGTTGCCGGGGCTCCGACCGGTGCACCGCAGCTGGCAATGGCAGGTGGGGATGTTGCCAGCCAAGGGCCGCCGTCGGTGCCGGGATACTGAGGAACGTACGACACACATATCTGCCCCAGCACAGCAGCAATGGGGCAGCATTGCAGGGGCACCGGTGACCGTGGAAGGCTCACCAGCAACGGTGCACTGAAGCACACCAATAGTTTCTCCACTGGGAATAAATGGGCAGTAGGGCTATCCCGTCGGTACACCGGAAGAAGGTATATGGGAGGATGGATAAGTACAGCCCATGAGACCGGGTCATCGAGACGTTCAACCACCGCATACAGGTGAACAGCCTATTATGTGACCAGGGGTCGATTTCACGAAGCTCTACGATCGATCGTAACTCGAGATACAAAGGATAACCTATTGTGTCCTTCGACTTCTACGTGGGGCTGCAATGTATAATAAGTCTTACGATTGATAGTAAGTTACGATGAATTTGGTGAAATCGACCCCTGATCGGTATTCTGGTACGTCGTCATGGTCGGCGCACCAGAGACATTTTAAGATATGCGCCAGCATCAATAAATAGCATGACTCGGAGAAAACCAACCGGCGCACCGATGACCAGCTTTAACTGCACAGGGGCCGCCGCCAGTGCCGAACTACCAGGATATGGCACATAGGCCGATACCGGGACAGCAGCATTGGGTTAGCTTTGCCGGTGCTCTAATGACCACGACAGGTGGGGATGTGGACGGACAAGGGCCGCAGTCTGTGCCGTAATATCAGGCCGATGCTGGGACAGCAGGATTGGACAAGTTTGAGCACTGATGGGCACGGCATGTGGGTATGTGGCCAGACAAGGGCCAACGTCGGTGCCGGATTGCCGGGGAATGACACACAGGTTGGCGCCAACACGGCAGCAATGGAGCAGCGTTGCCGGGGCTCCGACCGGTGCACCGCAGCTGGCAATGCCAGGTGGGGATGTTGCCAGGAACGACACACATATCTGCGCTAGCACAGCAGCAATTGGGGCAGCATTGCTGGGGCACCGGTGACCGCGGAAGGCTGACCAGCGCCGGTGCGCCGGAGCACACCAATAGTTTCTCCACTGAGTATAAAAGGGCAGTAGGCTATCCCGTCGGTACACCGGAAGAAGGTATATGGGAGAAAGGACAGGTACAGCCCATGAGACCGGGTCATCAAGACGTTCAACCACCGCATACAACCAGATCAGTATTCTGGTACGTCGTCATGGTCGGCATACCAGAGACATTTTGAGATGTGCGCCAGCATAAAATATAGCAAGACTCAAAGAAAGCAGATTATTTAGCAGTATCCCTGGCGGGACCGGCACAACAAGTACTGCAGAGTAATACCGAGAGATGGCACGACAACATATGAGAGCTTGGTCAGAGCATTAACAAGTAGATTTGAACCGCATGGGCGTAAATAATTTCACAGAGTTCAACTGAAGAATAGACGCCAACAGGCCAACGAGTCCCTTTCAGAAATGGCCCAAGCAATTCGTCTTCTGGTGGACAAGATATTCGGTGATTTGTCTGCAGATGCACAAGAGACAATGGCCAGGGACTGTTTCTTGGATGTCCTTACAGACAGCGACACACGAACACGTGTTCTGCAAAATGCGACCTCATAGTTTGGAGGAAGCTGTAACGGCCGCCACTGAGATTGATGCCATTATCTCAGCAGAGAAGGGCCAGGGCCTTCTTTGGGTAAGACTTCTAGAAAGCGAGGATACAAATGGCGCAAAGACCGAAGACTCCATGTCAAGCGACAGAGTGACGAACCTCGAAAAATCCCTGCATGAAATAAGCCAGCAGATAAAAACACTAGCCACACAGAACGCAGAGTTAACCAAGAAGAGGAGAGGATGTTTCTCATGCGGCAAACAAGATTACTTCAAATGGGACTGCCCGAAAGAGAAAGAGAAGAAACAATCTCGGTCGAACATCGGGAACCAGGAAAACATTTAAGGGCTGAGTCCGAGGGCCAGGGATCAGCTCAGAAAACGGGGCCCACCCAGAAATTGTATTTTCATGGCATGGTTGCACACATTGGAGCAGGAATCCACATACTTGGGAAGATGTACATGTAGAGATGCTAGTAGATACAGGGGCAACGATATCAATTATTTCCCAAGCGTTCGTTGATACAATGAGTACAATGGACAGCCGAAGATCACGCCGTCGAGCGTGCAAGTATTCTTGGCAAATGACGAACGACTAAAAGTTTATGGAAATGCTACAGTGGAGCTACAACTCGGTGGGAAGTTGGTTCAACAAGAGGTTATGGTAGCAGTCGATGACAATGATGTCCTACTGGGATTAAATTTCTTGGACTTGCAGGGCTATGTGCGATAGACATCGGGAATTAGAGTCTACACATAGGAGGCCTGGAGGTGCCCCTGAGAAAAACGAAGGAGAGAGAGCAGAGCTGCAGAGTAACAATTAAAGATACAGTAGCTATCCCACCTACCTCTGAGATGATTATTGAGGGTAGTATGAGCAAAAGTGATTTTTCTTCAAGCTATGGCATAGTGGAACCAGTTCACAGTTTTCTCTCAAAGAGTACGGTGTTACTCGCACCAACTCTCACTAAGCCATCGGAGATACCCTTGCTGGTCATAAATCCTACTCACTAAAACAGTTGTCCTATAAGGAGTGTCGGCGGGCCTATTTCAGATGATAGATGCAGTTGGCCCATATATTGCAGGTCAAGACGACTTTGATCACCCAACGGATGGACGGCTTAACCAGATGATGGGGCGAGAATGTGAAGGTGACCAAGTTAAAGAGCCCACAGAGAGCGTCCAGAAGATGGTGGAGCAAGGATCAACTCATCTAAGCACCGAGGAACAGGAACAGTTGTCACACCTTATAAGGGAAAACTGTAGTCTGTTTTGGAATATCCATGTATTGGCCTCACTATGCTTGTAGAACACTCCATCAATACCGGTGACGCCAGTCCAATAAGACAGCGATTGCAACTATTCCAGAAAGAAGTCGCCAAGAAAGAAGTCGAGAGGATGGAAAAGGCCAACAACACAGAGCAAGCATCTGGACGGTAGGCCAGATAGTACTCGTCAGTACTCGTCAGAAAGAAAGATGGTTCTGTTCGCTTTTGCGTCGATTATCGACGGCTCAACTCAATCACTAGGAAGGAAGCGTACCCAATACCTCGTATCGATGACTCCATCGACACTTTGGCAGGCTCCAAGTACTTTACAACATTAGACTTAGCATCGGGGTATGGCAGGTGCCAATGAGTGAAGCAGATAAAGAAAAAACAGCCTTCGCCAGCCACTGGGGACTCTTCCAGTTTCGTGTCATGCCCTTTGGCCTATGCAATGCCCCTTCAACCTTTGAACTCTTAATGGAGAAAATTCTACATATTATGGACTGCAGTGATAAATCTGTCTGGTATATTTGGACGACATAATAATCTTCTCCAAGACCTTCAAAGAACACATGGAAAGGCTTCAATTGATTTTCAGTCGCATCCAGCTGGCGAGCTTGAAGCTTAAGCAAGAAAAATGTCATCTATTGCAACAGGAGGTGCTGCATCTGGGGTATATTGTCTCAAACAAAGGTGTCAGAACAGACCCAAGTAAGACGAAACAAATCCAGATGCAAGCAACTTCGGAATCGGTGCAGTACTCAGCCAAAAGCAAGATGGCAAAGAGCACGTCATCGCATATGCTAGCCGTGCCTTGTCAAAACCAGAACAAAAATTATTGTGTCACAAGAAGGGAACTCATTGCAGTAGTACACTTTATCAAAACACTTTTGACTGTATCTGTATGGCCAGCAGTTCCTCCTTAGAACAGACCATGGGTCCCTCCGTTGGCTTTTCAATTTCAAGGAACCCGAAGGCCAAATTGCTAGATGGCTGCAAGTTCTTGCTGAATACAACTTTGACATCGAGCACCGCCCAGGACAAAGGCACGGAAATGCAGACGGTATGTCCCAAATCCCTTGCGTTCAGCCAGAGACAACCAAGGAAGCTGCCAAAAAAGGGGCAAGAGCATCTATGCTGCCGCACTTCAATCACATCCAGCCAGATGTCAGAAGAACAGAAAGAATCATCAAGCACACAAACGAACTGGAGCTACCGTCTACGAGAGGTCTCATCATTTTACTGGCTACATGGTTACACCCCTAAGGATCTGATAGAGAAACAACTAGAGGACACGGTTCTACAAAAAAGTGATAAGCTTGCTAGAAAACAGGACCCAAAGACCATCGTGGGCAGAGGTGTCAGTCGAGGGTACGCGTCTCAAAGCATTGCAGGGTTCTTGGCAGCAACTGTGTCTTCGGAATGAGGTACTGTATAGGAGATGGGAAGAGGACTCTTCAAAATCATGATGGCTTCTGGTGGTTCCCCCGGCACTAAGAGAAAATGTGCTGCGGCAACTACACGACTGTCCTACAGCCGGACACCTGGGAATCAACAAGATGTATACTAAGGTCAAATCAAGATTCTACTGGGAAAATCTGAAAAAGTGGGTGACTAGATGGTGCAGGCAATGCTTGGAATGTGCAAGACGTAAGTCTCCAGCACGGAAGGGTAAAGCTACGCTTCGACAAGAAAGTTCTGGGGTCCCAATGAAAAGGATCGCCATGGATATCACTGGACCATTTTCAGCTACGGAAGGAGCCGAGAACGAATGAATTTTGGTCATCTCAGACTACTTCACCAAGTGGACTGAATCTTTCCCGTTACAAGACTTAACTGCACAAACGGTTGCGAATGTGTTCGTCAGAGTGTTCATTTGTCGATTCTGTGTCCCAAGGCAATTATACACAGACCAGGGTCGGCAGTTTGAAAGTAGATGACTTTCAGGAAATTTGCAGGAAATGTGCATATTACCATGATTACTGGGCATCAACAAAACTCGAACAAGTCCATATCACCCTCAAAGTGATGGCCAGGTTGAGCAATTCAACCGCACCCTCAAAGATATGCTAAGTGTCTATGTGGCTGAAAACCAACGGGACTGGGATTCGCATATACCGCTAGTTAAGATGGCGTACCGGGTGTCTCAGCACAGTAGCACTGGTGAAACAATCTTACTTTGGGGAGAGAGGTAGAGTTGCCGGTTGACCTCTTCTTCGGCTGTCCAGAGGAGCCAACCGAGATCACAAACTACGCTTTTGAGCTTCGTGAAAGGATGTGCGCTGCACATGAACGGGCGAGGACGAGCCTCAAGAAATCTGCAGTACAGCAAAAGCGTAACTATGATGTGCCCAGCCAACAGAAGCAATTTGCCCCCGGCACAACAGTTATGCTGTCCGTAGAGGCAAAAAATGTATAGGGTTATCCCCTAAACTCCAGCTCAGGTGGGACGGACCATATATCGTAACTGAAGCTATAAACAAGGTCAACGTGAGGATCCAGAAGGGGAAGCGGGGGTATAAGTGCAACATTTTGCACATAGATCGCCTCAAACGCTTTGAAGGGGATGTGGTCAAGGCCTGTTGGCAAGACAAGTTCATTCAGGTCCCACTTCCCCTACACGCTGCCGATTGTCAGGAACCGGACAACCATGACACTGCTGATGGGCTACCACGGCCCCCAACCCCACCAGTTCACTGTGATGAAGAGGTTACAGCACAATCTCCTAGCAGCGGAGAACGACAGTGTTGTAGTACTCGTACTCGGTACTCGCACTCGAGTACTACTCGAGTACCGTTTTCCGAGTACTCATACTCGCACTCGAACGTCCAAATACTCGCACTCGTCCTTAGGTACTTGTACTCGGGCTACAAAATACCCGGAACTCGACATCCAAAAATTGTCCTCTTGCATCTATGTATTATGATAAAAAAATCTGTTCAGTTAAAAGTTTGTGGATCTGAGCATTCTAACAACGAATCGAATCTAGCATATAGAAATTACTTATGAATAGTTGAGTCTGGAAAATAGACTTCGCTGTGCCTGGCGTTTACTTGGTTGTAACGTATTACTCTTGCAACGCATAGCCACGTGTGTTGACTACCATTTTTAGATCAGCTACAACGCAACTTGTTCGGGTTTTTTTTGGAAGATAAGTACTTGTACTCGTACTTGTACTCGGAAGATAAGTACTTGTACCCGTACTTGTACTAGGGGGCACAAGTACTTGTACTCGGAAACCAGTACTAGTACTTGACTGGCATAGTACTTGACCTGTCTTGGTACTCGGCAGTCAAAGAATTCTGCAGTACTTGGAACTCGGAAAAAAGTACTTGACTACAACACTGGAGAACGATGCCTTGAAAAACAACTAGCAGGTGACGGTAATCAGGCACCAGAGCCTATACGGCATGAGGAAGCAGCTGAAAATGATACAGCTTCTGATAACACAGAGTGTCCCACTCTACCAGAGGATGGCATAGATAGACCAAGACAACAGAAGCCACCGAAATGTTTCAGAGAATGGGTCAAATCGCTCAACCAACATTAAGCAGCTTTGTTATCAGGCAGTATACCCTCGTTTTGTTTATTTGTTATTAACTCCTCCAGATGCCGAAAAGACACCACTTCATGGATCGGCACTGGAGATCACATGGAAAAGCAAGATCACCAACCCCACCTCACCAGCAATCCAGCTCCTCGCCAAGAATATGTCGAGAGTGCAGCCTGATCTTCAGCTCGCAGTCGGCCCTCAACCGTCACATCACCGAGCAGCATGGGGTGAAAAATAAATTTGAATGCCCATTTTGTGAGGGCACAATCTACACTAGAAAGAACGACTTGGCACGACACCTCACCAATTGCCACTCCTCTATGAAAGGAACACCTCCAGCAACACAGAAGGAGAAGACACCATGTGCATCCCCGGAGAGAGCTCAGAGTGTGGAGGTGCCGAAAGCACCGGAGATACACACTACTTGTACTCCTGCATTGTCCTTGCATCCAATGGCTGAGGACATGGATTTTGATGTACCAAAAAGACGTTCTTCACGGACGTCACCACTATGAAGCATCACAACGGAGACAATCATGGAGGGGCGAGTCATCGAAGGTCGGGTGTTGCAGGTTAGAACCGTGGAGATATACAACGAGGGTAGTCTGGTGATGAAGACCAATGCTTTCCCATTGTCCTTGCATCCAAAGGCTGAGGACATGGATTTTGATGTACCAACAAGAGGTTCTTCACGGACGTCATCACTAAGAAGCATCATGACGGAGACAACCATGGAGGGGCGAGTCATCGAAGGTCGGGTGTTGCGGCATAGAACCGTGGAGATATATAACGAGGGTAGTCTGGTGATGAAGACCACCACGGAAGACTTCCTGGACAAACGTCTGGAGCATTGACTACCCGGGATGACTTTCATGACCGCCTTTCCGCCCTTTTGCGAACTTTTCTAAACTTTGTTAAAGCTTTGTTTAAAGTTGCTTATTTAATTAATGTTGACATGTTGTTCTTTATGAAATTGTTTAAAAGAATGCGAGACGCATTCTTTCCCCATGGGAGGGGATGATGTAAGGTTTGCCTTGAGGTGGTGCCGTTTGAAGGTAGTAGACAACAGCCGCTGGTTGATGGCATGGGACGAGCGTGTGAAAAGCATGTGTGAGATTTAGGGAGATGTGTAGCGATAAGCTACTAGAGACTAGGACGGGCTTCTGAGTTAAGCTAAAAAGGAAGAGAAAAACCGACTTAAATAAAGATTAGTTCACCTTGTGTTTCAATAAAAACTGCGATTGTGACATGTGTACTTATTTTGCTGTCAACCCGTGGTATTTTTAGCTATACTGTATTCCCAAATAAATATTACCAAACACCCGCAGAAAAAAACTCTACACTATCTTTGCTAGAGACTGCAAAACAATTACATGCATCTGGGCCTTATACGAAATCTGGCTTGAGGCTAGGCTTGGTACATATTTCGCTACCGCCATTAGAGGCCCACAAAACTAAACAAAGGTATTGTGCCACATGAAAAAGCTGAAGAAAGGCGCCAGCTTGGCCATATATATCTCAAGCTCTTCATTTCATTTAAGGACACAAAATGGCAGTAGCAAAATAAATCCCAAGCCTAGCCTCAAGTCCCATACTGTGAAGGTCCATTGAATCCAACTCACCCCTGGTGGTCTCTGTAGGAATGCCAAATCAGTGTGCATCGGGAATGATTTGCCGGTGAATGCAATATTGGTAGCATTGTACTTGATGAACACATGGGAAGTTGTTCTGAAATTGTATGAAATTTCAACCATGAAGCATGTTTTCTACTAAGACTAAAGGAGGGGGGACCTTGACACCAGGGGCCAATTTCATAGAGCTGCTTAAAGGTAATACCATACTCTGGTTTTTGTCAAAGCAATACAGATTTATGGGCAAAAATATCAAGGAAGATACAGTAACAGTCATTTGTGAAAATTTCAGTCCCATACAGTGCCCACTTTTTGAGAAAACAGTGAGAAACAACCACAGTATTTCTTAAGTCTTTTCTCTTTTAATTCAGATCTTTTAAAAGATCAAAAAGATTTTGGGTCGTTGTTTTACTTTTTTCTGGATAAATACACCATTTCAAAAAGTAAGACTTGAAGCTGTGCACCAGTAACTCTCCTAAGGACGAACAGAGCACACTGTTCGGAGTGTCGAGATAATACCTACGGTTCTTCTCAGAACCACACACTCTCACAGAAGAGATTACATGGTGTCACCGCAAACCTACCTTCCTTTTTTTACACCATTTCAGGTGAATAAATTGTAACGGTATGTTTCTACCACCACCCACTTCATACCCTGTAAGTTAAAAGTAAATCTGTGAAGATGATGTCGGTTTCGGTTTCTTACCAAATTATGATACCACCTCTAAACCTAAAATTTGATTTTAAGCAGGAAAAGTCTTCCTTTATCAAACAGGATTACATGTACCAACCAAATTTTCATGTGATGTTAACTGCTTTTGACTTGTATTCGGTCATTGTATGCTGAGCATAACATTCACAAGGAGTTTTGACTGGCATAGGGCCTACTGATGTCATTTTATACCAAGGTTTTTGTTGCTTAAGCAAATGTTGGTGCTTAAGCAGCTCAATGAAATTGGCCCCTGAAGTCACCCAACCTATGACCAACTTCCTTTCACCTACCCGTAGTAAGTTGACCGCAGAAAGAGGACTCGATCGCCGATTCTTTTGACTTGTCCTTCTATCATACCAGCTCCCTTCACGAGGCATATTCCTGTCACCTGCAAGACAATAAGCAAAAAGAGTGAAAGCTCAATCAAATCCTCACTCAGCATGTTTAAAGGTACAGTACAGTACCCAAACAGAAATCTTCACAGATTTATGTATAACATTCAGGATATGAAGACGCCGCTGGTAGAAACATACCGTTAAAATATTTCCATCTGAAATGGTGTATTTATCCAAAAATGAGTAAAACAAAGACCAAAAACAGTTTTGATCTCGGGGTAAGATCAAAACAATTTTTTATATTTTAAAAGAAAAACTTGAGTCATTTTTTTTTTCTGTGACTCAGATGTCCAATTGAGCTCAAATTTTCACAGGTTAATTTTTTCATGAACAGCCTGGATCAGACAGTGTGAGTGCTGTTCTGTGACCTTTATCAATCATTTAAAATGCATTTAAACTGAAACGGGCGCTGAATGAACATTGCGTGACTGTTCACTTTCTGATAAGAAGAAAGGGTGATCAAAGTCACAAGATATTGTGTTGCTGGTAGCGACGTTTCGGCTGCTGGTACTGCCAGCCTTCATCATCAGGCAACTGAAAAACTGGATGCAGCGGAGTCCGCTATATCCTGTGGGCGGGATTCAGGTTCACAATGCTGTGATCAGCGATCTGTGGACAGGTCGCTATAGCGGACGTTGTACGGCTCACTCTGCCTCTGGTGGTCCGCGTCTGCAGTACCGTGCTCAGCGGACTGTGGACGGATTAATCCAGTGGACATCGTACGGTTCACTCTGCGGGCAGCTGGGTTGGTCCCCTCCGTTTTGTGGCAGTAGTCGTGGTGCCGGATGGAGGGAATCCAGGGATGTCTTTGCCACTGTCTCGATGCCAGGCGGACACATCGAAGTGGGTTCTCAACCTATCTGCCAGGACTCTTTCCACCGCGGAGAAGTCGCTGCTGGGGAAAGGTCTCAACTTCGCTCTTGCCCCTAACAGCATCCCGGCAACGAAGAATACGTAGAGTGGCTTTACGTCGCCTGGAGGAAGACAAACACCTGTCCAGCCTGACCTCACTGTCGCCTACCAAGATCGTCACCTTGCTGGAGTTCGTCTTACGTTCCAAGTATTTTCTACACGAGGGGACATTCTACGAGCAGACGGACAGAGCAGCTATGGCAGTCAAGTTTCAGCCGTGATCACCAACTTATACATGGAGATGTTCGACTGGGACGATGTGAGATTTATCGACCACGAACAACACTGGTACACCAGGCGCATCAAGGAGGCCATCCACATCCGCCTGCGTGACAACAACATCAATCGAGACAGTGGCATCGACATCCGGGATTTTGGCTCCCCACCATCCAGCACCACGACCACCGCCACGCAACGGAGGGGACCAACCCAGCTGACCGCAGAGTGAACCGTACAATGTCCACTGGATTGATCATGACCCGTCCACACTCCGCTGAGCACGGTACTGTGAATACGGACGCAGACCACCAGAGCCACACTGAGGACATGCCCCCACCTGACCGCAGAGTGAGCCATACGACATCCGCTACAGTGACCCGTCCACAGTTCGCTGATTACGGCATTGTGAACCCGAATCCCGCCCCACAGGATATAACAGACTCCGCAGCATCCAGTTCTTCAGTTGCCTGATGAAGGCTAACAGTACCAGCAGCCGAAACGTCGCTACCAGCAACATGACATCACATCCTGTAAGTCGACATACGTAAATCTGTGAACATTACTGTTTTGGTTTCCTACCAAAGTATGATAGTGTTGAATACATTTATTACTGTTTTAGTGGAATTATAAAGACGTACAAGTACGTATGCATGACTTTACCAGTTTTCAGAGCAAAAATGAGAGTGTTGCAAGGCTGAACCCACACTTTATCAATTGAGTTTCTGCTAGTCCATTGAAATGATGGCTTGGTGATGCCTACATGTGTAGCTTTCTCAGACACATTCTTAAAATTACCGATAGAATGGGAGACTTTTGAGAACCGGTCTTCAAGTCAACAGCGCAGGTGCAAAACCACACGCGCATGCTCACACTTGCGTGCGCGTGCGCTGTTGACTCCCATTAGGCTCTTGATGCCAACTTGATGTTCTTGAGAGTGTACAAACAAATAAACAAACACCCCAACAAAAAAACAAAGGCCCCAACAAACATACATCAGTGGAGGGTAATAGATAATTTGCATAATTCTATCTGCTTGACAAAAAAATCAGTCACTATTATATCAACAAAGATTAATTACAGCACCCATTGAGACAAGGATTTTGTATTTACGCTGCTGACCCCAGCTAGCTTGGTATGGCATCAGGGCTCGATTTCACGAAAGGCTAAGACAGATCGCAACATGCGTATCTATCTTAATTGCTATGCAACGCGTGATGTCACAATACTAGCTGCTATGGAAACATGAACAACTCATCTAAAAGATGAATCGCAAATCTTTGTGACTACTGCAGAGGTAAACAGGTCATGGGTTCGAATACCACCAGAGCCAGTGCATCAATAAAGCACTGGTGTAGTGCTCATTGACGTTGGTGAAGGGTAATAAATAATTTGTGAAACAAACCTTCATCTCCATCAGCCACTCGTACAAAGCCTCGTCGCTGGACACAAGGTCCTCAAAATTGAACATGCGCAAAGTGCCGCTTTCTATCAGGTCACTGCTCCAGTTCAGAGGCTGGGAGTCGAAGGTGATGTCGGGAGGAGAGTTCTCAAAGCGGTGCTTCCGGAGCCAATCTGATGATGGAAGAAAGTCGGAGAGAAAGTCAGACAAGCCTACATGTAAAAGAGAACGTTATCACTCATTACACCATGCATCATCATGGTGCTGGTAAATAATAACTTGAATGGATTTTTTTATGCTTTGGCTAAGTCTCAGGCTCCGGCACCATTTCATGAATCCATTCTAAATGACGGGTACCAAAATAGTAAGAGCACGTGAGAAAAAATCACATGCTTGCTCAGGTGGGATCCGAACCCACGACCTCCTGCTTACTAGTGCAGATGCCTTACCTGCTAGGCCACCGAGCTAGCTGGGGTCTGCAGGGTGAATCGAATCCAATATCGCGGCGAGTACCGCAGTCTGCACTAGTAAGCAGGAGGTCGTGGGTTCGAATCCCACCTGAGCAAGCATGTGATATTTTCTCACATGCTCTCACAAGCACTGAGTATACAGTGCTCATCCACGTCGATGAAGGGCAAGCCTTATTTGCATACACTCTGCAGTGTTGTAGTTGAGTACTTTTTTCCGAGTACCAAGTACTGCCGAGTACTTTGACTGCCGAGTACCAAGACAGGTCGGGTACTTTGCCAGTTGAGTACAAGTGTCCAAGTGCAAGTACTTGTGCACCCGAGTACAAGTACGAGTACAAGTACGAGTACAAGTACTTTTCTCCGAGTACGAGTACGAGTACAAGTACTTATCTTCAGGGGAAAAAAACGAACAAGTTGCGCTGTAGCTGATCTAAAAATGGTAGTCACCACATGTGGCTATGCATTGCAACAGTTCGAGTGCGAGTACGAGTACAAGTACGAGTACCGGTACTTGGAAAACGGTACTCGAGTAGTACTCGAGTGTGAGTACCGAGTACGAGTATTACAACACTGACACTCTGCTTTAGTGAAGTTGACAGGGCTTTTCCCAGAACAGTCTTTTTGGAAGATTTTGAGGTTACATGTAAGTATATGGGTTCAGGCTTTGAATTGCTGTACAGGTTAATAAGCACACCGCTTTCCATTCACTTTGTCATGCCAGTTGCATGCATACAGCTATAGACCTCTCTTTTGTTTACAAAAATTGACTGCAATACTTGGCAATGGTGGCCAAATGTTGCAAATCATTTCGTCTTCTTGACAGACGGCGTGACCAAATTCAACAAATGTTGCAAACTTTTCATAGCTGTACAAAATACATAGCATCATTGCTTGTGTTGTTTGTATTACGTTCAGCAATATCTTGCAATGTTTATGGATCGTTATGTATGTGTTCAAATTGTGATTATTTTTTATGCCTGGCTTTGTCGGCTCGCCATAGTTTCCGTCATCTTGGTTGGCAAAACAAATTGCAAAAGAAAGGTCTATATACAGACTGTTCAAATTAGAACCATCTTTCTCCATTCACAAGATAAGTGAGAAATTCCAGTGCTCACCAAGTACTAGCCAGGAACTCTTACTTATAATGCAAATAACGAGTGCAGAACTGATCATTCTTGGAATATGATGTCATATAAGCACAGAACGGTTGGCTTATATGTAAGCGCTTCCATTAAGCAGAGTAGGCACAGTTCTAGGGCCATTTTTTTTGGGGGGGGGGGGGGGGGGGGCTAGAAGAGCCACAAATATTTTGGGGGCTAGAAGAACAACATTTTTTTTTGGGGGGGGGCTAGACCCTTCGCATGTGACGTCATCTTCTAAAATTTGCTTCTGATGTCTTATTAGGTGTAGAAAAGCAACAGGCTAGCCCTACGTAGAACCGCGCCTGAAGCAGAGCAATGAAATTGGGTCCAGCTCATTTCACAAAATGATGAACAATTTGCCGAGGGACAAGCTTTGATGAAAAAGCTCAAGATGTTGAGGATGAGCAAAGAGATGAATTTCTTAAGGATTTGATGCTTTATATGGTGGAAGTCACGTAATAAGGAAAGGTTTGCGGAGACACCATGTATAATCTTTTTATACACATGTGTGGTTCTGAAATGAAAAACTTTTCACCGGTTCTTTTCAGAACCACACATCTATAATGCCTTTATACATGGTGTCTCGATCCGCAAACCTTTCCTTATAAATTATGAATTTCTTTCTGAAACCGATAGCTCTCTCTGCAAATGCTCATAATGATAAAAGATCCCTGCCCATTGATGACAGTGGTTTTGTTGAATTGTACAAACCTGATGGATACTCCCCGGTATGTCCGTCCGGCCAGGAGAGTCGGATCACCCTGCCTTCCTCCCGTGCAGCCGCATAAACAGGTATCATCTCTACATCCACGCTGGTGAAGCTGAACGTACGGGAGTTGAGGGACGGATGGTAGCAGTCCTTGCACAGGCAGTTGTCTCGGAGCCAGGTATACGGGAAGGCCTGCGAGACTCCGTCCGACCACGTCACCTTCAGACACTCTTCCTCCAGCATGTGGGAAGTGGAGACAATGACCGTGTTGCTGTCGATCCGATGACGATTCAACTCCGATATGAAGCGGTACAGGTGGGAACGCTTCATCACCGTTGGGGGCATTTGAGCATTAGAGGTAGAGGTCTTGGAAACAACGGGGAGTGATTCTCTCTCTGCCGTCGCAGGATCAACGGAACTGGTGCTACAGCCTCGATTTGGCACCAATCTTGTCACGGCTGCAAAGCTGCACGAGAAACAGATATTCATACAAAGTTCAGAGTTAAAAAACAGCATAAGACAAAACCCCTTTAAAGGTAATATCATTCTTTGGTTTTTATCAAAGTAATACAGATTCATGGGCAAAAATATCAAGATAGATACAGCAACAGTCATCTGTGAAAAACTTCAGTTCCATACGGTGCCCACTTTTTGAGAAAACAGTGAAAAACAGCCACAGTATTTCTTAATAATTTCTTGATAAATACACCATTTCAGGCCGAAAATTGTAAACGGTAAGTTTCTACCACCACCATCTTCATACCCTGTAAATTTACGTAAATCTGTGAGCATTTGTGTTTTGGTTTCTTACCAAAGTATGATACTACCTTTAAACATTTTCTTTCTATCAAGCGGTTGGGTCATTTAAAAAAAACTTTCCTTAGCATGCCAATTGCCAAGTCTTCCTTCAACCCCCAATTTTTGGGTGATGTCAATTGATATGGACTTGTACTGTGCCCAATGATTGCTTAGCACATTAACATTGGACTGGCAACCTGATTTACAATAGCAAGATCCTTTGATGCTAGAAGAAACTGGCTCCTGGGGCCAATTTCACGGCGCTGCTAAGCACAAAAATTTGCTAAGCATGACATTTCAGTCTTCATAAAAACAGGGTTAACAACCAAATATCCATGTGATGTGTATCACATGTGATTGCTCTTTGGCTGTTGTTTACTGACCATGAATATCAAATGGAATTTTTTAACTGTGGCTTGTTTTATTGGGCAAGACATTTTTGTGCTAAGCAAATTTTTGTGCTTAGCAGCGCCGTGAAATTGGCCCCAGGTTGTGACAAGATTGGGCCACAATCAAGTCCATGAGTCAACTTTGAATAGGCCTATATACAGGGTGTCCCAGAAAAAACGCAACACTGTGTTCGGAACCAATTATGTTAAAATTAAACTGTTTATCAAGTTAAGATTCTTATATTTTATACAACAATGTCATGGCTATCACCATGTAGAGTTTTAGCCCAAAATCAGGCTGCAATTGGCGAAAATAAATTATGACAAATTGAAAGAGTACTCCTTAAAAACAAATTTGCAAGGATAACACGCATAGTGGTCAATACACACATAATGTGTATGAAAGAAAAATAAAAATCGGGTTATGAGGTTGGGTGATTCAGTCTTAGATTTTCACTAAATTTTAGTCCAATTCTACATAGTGATAGCCAAGATATAGCTGTATCACATATCTGAATCATGAAGTGATCAACAGTTTAATTTTAATCAATACAAGCAATAAACTGCTTCAAACTGCTCATCAGCCAAAATGACCTGAAATATATCAAATGTTTTAAGTTAGGGGGGGCCTGACACGGTTTGATCCTAGGATTGAAACGCGTGAGGCCCTCCCAACTTAAAACAGTTTGATTTTTATATAAAAGTTCTCGCCATAAATGTTGAGTTTTTTGGGGACACCATGTATACTTTGAAGAGAGCGCATTTACTAGAATTCAAATTTGGCTTGCCATTCATTGACCATAATTATATCAGCACGGTATACTCAGTGCTTTTGAATGATTTTGTTCATGGGCTGGCTCAAGTGGGATTCGAACCCACGGCCTCCTGCTTACTAGTGCAGAATGTCACTGGCACATCTCTAGACCACTAAGGTAGCTGGGGTCAGCAGGCTAATTGGAATTCAATATTGCAACGGGCGCCATAATTAATCATTGTTATTCAGATTTGTTGACAGCTTGATAGAATCGCTCAAATTATATCACAAAATGAAACGAAACTGCACTTTAATACTGCGTACGTGTACAGAGCTTTTAAATACATGTAGATAAGATAACATGATTACATAACAAACAACAACAAAAATTCAAGTACAGTACAATTTAACATGAAGAGTTTGAAGTCCATATAAATTGTAAAAAGAAACCTAGGCCTAAACAATTATAATGCAAAGTAAATTCTTCACACTGATGGGGCCATCTCTGTCAGAACCAGACTTTGCCTCGCGATTTCAGATCAACAACGTTCTGTTGAAATATATGCGTTAAGTTAATTATTAATGTGTTATAATGTGTCATAAATAAAGAATTTGTTAACCCTATTACCAAAACACAGATAAAAAAACCCTGAACTTGACCTTCTCAATATTTGTTTTAACTCTAAACACAATTGGCCATGATTGGATTTGGACTACGATCTCATTTACAATCATTCTCGGAATCTTTTTGATTTTAACCGACCCGTTACAGATCATGCAGCAAATTTATTTACTTTCAGATCATGGCATCTTATGATCTAGGCCCTACATTGTAGCTTCAACCAAAATGTCGTTAAAGGTAGTATCATACTTTGGTAGCATACTGCAACAGAAAATGTTCACAGATTTACCTATAACTTACAGGGTATGAAGATGGTGCATGGTGGTAGAAACATACTGTTAAAAATTTTCCGCCTGAAATGGTGTATTTATCCAGGAATTAGTAAAACAACGACCGCAAATCTTTTTGACCTTTTAACAATCAAAAATAAAAGAGAAAAGACTTAAGAAATACAGTGGCCATTTTTCACTGTTTTCTCCAAAAGGGTGGGCACCATATCGGACTGACATTTTCACAGATGATTGTTACTGTATCTTCCTTGATATTTTTGCACATGAATCTGTATTTCTTTGACAAAAACCAAAGTATGATATTACCTTTAACTGTTATCCATAATGATATCGCAAATGTGATGAGCTGCCAAATTCAACATGGCCTCTGAGCTTTGGTCAAAGTCATTGAGTTTATGGCAACATGATAAGCTTGAGATCTGAGTTAAATTAAATTATTGTGCTTATATCATGGTGGTATAGGTGATAAATTTTTATCATTGAGGGGATCTGGTGTTGTAGAGTTGGTGAGCATCAGCGATTTGGCGGATGCATTTTTGAGGATGACTTTAGAAACTTTCCATCTTGAAGTGGGAGATAGGCCTATACATAAACAATGGAAGGAGATTCTTAAAACCATCCGATTCCTTCCCACAAAAATCTAATCGAGTAGCAGTGTAGATGGCCAACAGATCTTGGAGTTACTAAATTATTATGTCCAACACTCAACAAACCTCGCTTTATTTGTTAGTATTATCCTTAAATTACTTGACATGAGAAACAAATATTTATCTCACACTGAACACAGAAAGAGAATATCTGAATTTTTGGGAGCTTGTGGGTGACGTTGAGCATGTTTTGAGAAAAATCATCAAAAAAGACTCTCTTTCTGTGTTCAGTGTGAGATAAATATTTTTTTTTCTCATGTCAAGTAATTTAATAAGGATTTAGTTCTATCAAAAAAGAAGCGAGGTTTGTTGAGTGTTGAACATCCTCTTTAACCAATTATTGACCCAATAACCACTTAGGAGGGGCCTGTTGTTTCAGTCCTAGCATGATGATCTTTCTCAATGAGGTCAAATACCTCAAATAATATGAGGACAAGACTTGCAAGTGAAGACACTGACACACATAAATATATGAGAGGAGCAAATTAAACCAAAAGGGAGACAGAGTGTCTAGGCCAACTTCAGGGAAAGCATGCATTAGGGTTAAGGAAACCTCAAAGTGAAGAGAGGGGTGCACAAGCACTGTCAAGGGAAAGGGACAAAAGAGTCATGCATAGGGAAGGCAAGATCAAAGCTAGAGGATAACACATGGGTCATGAAGATGAAGGTAGGCTCCATGGGAACATGTATACGAAAAGTGCGTGCATGTAATTAATGGGAATAGACAGGAAGCTTAGCATGGAAGAATTAAAACTGGGGATGACATTTACAAAATGTTATTGAAAAGGACAAGAACAGATACATGTACACATTAGCGGCGGTAATGCCATGGGGTTGAACGTAGTATCATACTTTGGTAAGAAACCAAAACAGAAATGTTCACAGATTTACGTATTTACTTACAGGGTATGAAGATGGTGGTGGTAGAAACATACCGTTGAAATTTTTCTGCCTGAAATGGTGTATTTATCCAGAAATTAGTAAAACAACGACCAAAAATCTTTTACATCTTTTAAAAGATCAAAAATAAAAGAGAAAAGACTTTAAGATATACTGTGGCCGTTTTTCACTGTTTTCTCAATAAGTGGGCACTGTATGGGACTGAAATTTTAACAGATGACTGTTACTGTATCTGTCTTGATATTTTTGCCCATGGATGAATCTGCATTTCCTTGATGAAAACCAAAGTATGATATTACCTTTAAAGGTAGTGACATGATTGGTAAAGGTCAAAGAGCAGCAATCACACTTTGCCTTCAGGATCAAACATAAACCTATGAAATATTAGCTTAATCGGACAGTGAGTCATGAGAAAATAGCAAAAACCTGACTCAATTTTTCTTTTGAAACATAAAGAATGGTTTTGATCTTTCCCCGAGATCAAAACTGTTTTTGGTCATTGTTTTACTACTTTCTGGATAAATACGGCATTTCAGTCAGAAATATTTTGGCGTTACCGGAGATTAGTACACTCAGGGTAGCTGGTACCCAGCTTCTACAGTAAAGTAACTTACCTAAATAAGACTCTTCATCTATATATTGGGTCTAGGTACCAGCTAACCTGAGTGTACTGAACCATGGAGGTAGAACTTGATGATTAAACTGAGGTAACCCCAATATTTAACCGGTATCATTCTACCAGCAGCCCAGCACCCTCTTCATATCCTCAAAGTTATAAACGTTTCTGTTTGGGTACGTATGTTACCAATCCTGTACCTTTAAAGGTAGTATCATACTTTGGTAAGAAACCAAAACAGAATGTTCACAGATTTACATATAACTTACAGGGTATGAAGATGGTGGTGGTAGAAACATACCGTTAAAATGTTTCAGCGTGGAATGCTGTATTTGTCCAGAAATTAGTAAAACAACGACAGAGAATCTTTTTGATGTTTTAAAAGAAATACTGTGGCTGTTTTTCACTGTTTTCTCAAAAAGTGGGTACCGTATGGGACTGAAATTTTCACAGATGACTGTTACCGTATCTGTCTTGATATTTTTACCCATGAATCTGTATTTCTTTGATAACAACCAAAGTGTGATAGGGCCTAGTACCTTAATTGCTTGAAAAATTACACCCCCCAGATTTCTCGGTTACACTTGTCCCGCCCCCCCCCCCCCCACCCCCACCGCCCCCTCCAAATTTGAGAGTCAGGTGCTCAATCAATAAATCAGTCAAATCCAATTATGGCCATATTAAGGCAAATGTAAAAAAAAAACGACGAAAAATATTCATAATAGTTTATTTTTATTTTTATAAAGCGCATTACATCATTAAAATAAAATCTCAATGCGCTTAACAAAGTAAGTTAATAACATGATCATAAAACATAGAAGTACATTAAGGGTCATTTAAAATATTTTAGAAAACAATTATTAATAATACTACACATTAAGCACTCATTAGAAAAACATTTAGAATAATTAAAATCTAAGGTGAAACAGAAACATTGATTAAAATACACATTTAGACTCAATGGACAAAAAAATAAAATATACACACAATTATTTTACGGTTGATCAGAAACCAACAAGTTAAGACTCATTTAAAATGCATTTAAAATACAAAAGTTTACAGTGGATTAGAAATTCATTTAGATTAAAATCACAATCACTGGAATATTACTTAAAAACCTGACGAAAATAATATGTTTTAAGTGCTGATTTAAAAGATGAAAAAGAAGGTGCATTTCGAATAAAATAAGGAAGTGTATTCCACACACTGGGTGCTGAAACTGAGAATGCACGCCTGCCATAATGTTTCTGATTAAAACGAGGCTGAACTAAGCGTGTTTCAGTGGAAGAGCGAGTGAATATTAGACTTTCTCGAACTTTTAGTAAATCCAACAAGTACTCAGGTGCTTGTTTATGCAAGATTTTATACACTAAAATAAGTATCTTGAACTCAATACGCTGTGCCACGGGAATCCTGTGAAGACGTTTGAGAACTGGGGTGATATGCTCAAATTTCTTAGTACGAGTAATAAGCCGAGCGGCTGAATTTTGAACTAATTGTAACCTATGGATTAAATAATCAGGAAGACCATGGAGCAGGCTATTGCAGTAATCCAACCGTGATGTGATAAATGCATGGATAAGGCGTTCAGTAGTGGTGCGATCTAAAACATTACGAATTTTGCTAATACGATGCAAAGCAAAATATCCCAATTGACATATCTTAGAAACATGAGTAGCCATATTGCAATGACTGTCAAAATATACACCGAGATTCCTAACCACTGTGGTAGGAGTAATCTCATTGCTTCCAACATGCAAGCCTGACAAAAGGTCACAATTACGAAACGAGGAATGAAAATGAATGACCTGCGTCTTTGCATCATTGAGAATAAGCTTGTTCAAAATCATCCAATGTCTTATTTTCTCAACACATGCTTCAAGATGAACCTTTGTGTTATTAGCATTCTTACATGTCAAGTACAGCTGAGTGTCATCAGCATACAACATAAAATTAATGTCATGTTTCTTAAAAATATCGTCTAAAGGTGCAAGGTATAGGGTGAACAGGATTGGCCCGAGCACACTTCCCTGAGGCACACCGAAAAGCAAAGGAGTCAAGTCTGACTTTGCAGACCCAATGCAAATCCTTTGGGTCCGATCCGTCAAATAGGAAGTGAACCACTGAAGAGCCAAACCTTTAATCCCATACCTGGTTTCCAATCATTACAAAATCCTCACCTAGAAAATGGAAGACAACCTTGCCCAGCGTAACGGCCACTGAAGGCCAAGGGCATAAGCACCCGGGGACGAGTGATGACTTTGGCGACGGCAAAACCCTCTTCCAATAGGCCCAGGCCTACATTTCCTGCACTGTTACTCCAAGACCAATAACCGTACCTCGGTAGCTGTGATTTTGCCAAGCAGCGGATAACTGAAAGAGCCATAGTTGATGCTGAAGCTGAAAATACGAGGACAACAAGGAGAATATATTATTACCATTCACGTCAAAAGAACATCGCACACTTACTTCCGGGTTGAAAAACACTTGTAAGTCGTAGTCGTAGACTTGAAATCAAGTCTGTATTAAGTGCGGGTTACATATTCACAGGACGTAAAGAAAACAGTCACAGGGATTATTTCATCATTGGTGCCAATAATGTAGGTAATTCATGTTCATACGACTGTTGCATGAATTAATGTCACATGGAGCGAGTAATACGACGTCCCTAAAGCTAAAAGGAACATTCGATGAAAACAAACTCTCAAAGAAAATATTAATTAAAAAATAATTATGCGCACTAAATCATCGTACCCACGAAAATATTTCGTTTGCAAGAAATAGTTTTTTTTTCGTGCGCTTGAAATCATTTTGTTTGCACGAAATAATTTCGTTTTTACGAAATCATTTTCGTAATGATTTCATTTTAGCTCCAGCAGCCATGGATGTAATTTATTCCAATATAATTAAGTACGGTACATACCCAATCCTGCAAATTCTGGAGCTACTTTTACTGACAACGTATGACTTCGCCTGTTTTTAGCACATAGCTGCTTTATAACTTGTTAACAACTGCACTATGTCGATAATGTATCAATATATTTACCTATCACGACCACGCTAATCACAAATGCATGATCGCAGGTCATCTACTGACATTATTACTTTTTTATCAGCCGCCGCCTATCAAAATCAATACAGAAATTCAAAACACACGAGATACGTGGGCCTGTTTGATTAATGCAAAGGATCCCTGATTTTGGGATCCACGTCCTATGCAGGGTACGCTAAAACGGGATCCGGATCCGGATCCGCAGGATTCGCCATAAACAAACAGGCCCAAATATGATACAACCGAGGCATTGGAAAACAAGAGAGATAAAGCCATTTGCTTTTTGCTTTTTATTTTTTAGTGCTGATGATGTACAACTGATCGTTGTCCCGTAAACAAAATCCTCCACGCGCACGTCGTGTTCGATGCAGGTGGATAAAATCAGGGCGCAATCCCGTATTAGTCTGCGACCTTGCATGGGTTTAAAGGGATGGTACAGAATTGGTAAGACAAAATAAACAGTCAAGATCACGAATTCACATAAAACTTACACAGTATAATGGTGATGATAGGAGAAAACATCCCATGGAATGTTTTTGTCTGAAATGCCATATTCGTTGAGAAATAAAATAAACTATTTTCCGATTGGAATAAATCGCTCCGAAGCATTTTATTCATTCTTTGAAATATGTTAACGGGTTTTCACTATTTTCTCGTGACCCAGATGGCTGATTGACCAAACTTCTATAGGTTATATGATGGATTCCATAATGTGTTTTCACTCTCAGCAACGGTTTTGTCGCAAAAACAGTTCTGTACCATCCATAAGTTAGATCCATGAAGGAGTCATGTCTGAACATGTCACAAAGTTATGCAAAACAGCATGATGTATGCTACTTTCTGCTTGCCGATTGGTAGTAGGCCAATGGAGGAAGCTACCTCTTTGGTAGGCCTAATTTTTGTTTGACAAGAAATTAACAGAGACGGGTAAAGGTAGTATCATACTTTGGTAAGAAACCAAAACAGAAATGTTCACAGATTTACGTATAACTTACAGGGTATGAAGATGGTGGTGATAGAAACATACCGTTACAATTTTTCTGCCTGAAATGGTGTATTTATCCAGAAATTAGTAAAACAACGACCAAAAATCTTTTTGATCTCTCAAAAAGATCAAAAATAAAAGAGAAAAGACTGAAGAAATACTGTGGCTGTTTTCACTCGGTTTTCTCAAAAAGTGGGCATCGTATGGGACTGAAATTTTCACAGATGACTGTTACTGTATCTGTCTTGGTATTTTTGCCCATGAATCTGTGTTTGATAAAAACCAAAGTATGATACTACCTTTAATCCTTAGTGTTGCACCTGGAGAGGTCACGAGATTAGCCGAACTCTTACCCTGGCGACTTCGTTTTGTTAATCATTTTTATTGAATCGTCAAATAACCACAAGGGAAATCGATTCAAAATTAAAGTAATTGAAAAGTGAACAAAGAAAAATTAACTGGAGCAGGATTCAAACCGGCGACCTCCTGTATACAGTACATGCAATCTACCAACTGAGCTACCAAGCACTACGTATTCGTTTGTGGTGTCCCCAATCTATGTTCGTTTTGCAGTACAGTCAGAAGCCATCGATTTAGATCGATTTAGATAAAGCATATTTGGTACACTTTGTTTGAAACTGGCACCTTGTTTCAAAAGATTATTCATTTTTAAATCTCCTTTTGTTGCATGTATTCTAGGTTTTGGAATACGCGGCTGAATACGCGGCTAGCTTTAGACAGGTCTCGTAACTGTACTGTATGAATACAATGTTTTGGGTCTGGGAATCAGACTTAAAGAACCCCGTTGCATTATGGGAGCTCATTAACATAAGAGTGGAGGAATTCTGACACTATTCATTACGGTTGCACCCAAGTAAATAAACTCCCATAGACAACAGTTATAAATCATCAAACTTCAAAAATCATTTAAAAATATACAGAACTCTCACAGCTGTTCAAGTTACACAGAAAAATGATGACCAACATGTCACCTTTCATTTTCTTTTCAATTTATGGTAGGGTGACCATTGAATTTTTGAGATATACTCATTCTCAGCTGAACACCCCTAAAACAAGGTATGGATCACTCCAGTCAAAGAAGCCATTTTCAAAAAAACATCCCTCTGCAAAGCGGCTGAAATAGACCCACTTTCTCACCCAATTGCATCAAAAATGGTCACAAATGGAAGCCCAGAGTCCAGTCAGGAGGTCCAGTGCCATATTTCTTCAATCCTTCATTTTCATAGCTCTCACAACTCTCTTATTTAAAATATATTGAGTGCTTAACTTTTATTCATGAGCTCGGCGGACGGATTTTGGCCCTATTTACTTGGGTGCACCCTTACCCGCTACCGGTCCCTACATTCGAGTGACGATAGACGTCAGGAGACTACTGTAGGGAACGGGAACCAGTCTAGTTATCACAGTCTATGCTGTGTCAAAGTGCAGCTGTGCCATAGGGGAAAAATCCGCGTTTAGTTCGGTCATGGAGGATTCCTCCATAGTTCATATCTCAATGGGTGAACCATGGACCTATAAAAAGCCTTTTTATAGCTCCATGGGTGGGCGGGTGAACCATGGAGCTATAGCTCCATGGGTGAACTGACATGACTCACGGTGGTCGGTGGGCCCACTGATCTATACAAACTGGATAGGTCGCGGGGCAGTGATTACACAGCGAGCCGTGAAGTCACCAGCGGCCATGTTAGGATATTCAGCACAATACTCATTGCACTGCATGACTGCACAGCAAGCAGTGCAGCAATACACGGGTTTACACTTCTAAAAGTGCGCATGCGTGATAGTGCCTCGTTTTGAAGTCGCGATCAAAACTGCCGAAGTGTAAACCCGTGTATTGTCTTCGACAATGGACGGGCTTACACTTAGAAAAGTGCGCACGCGTGGAAGTGCCTCGTTTCGAAGTTGCGATCAAAATCCAAGATGGCCGTCATGGTGTAAACCCGTGTATTCTCTGTATAAGCCGGCCTACGGGCCTACCAATGTATTGAATATCCCAAAATGGCCGCACGGATGCTTCACCTGCAGAGCAGCGCGACCTATCCAGTTTGTATAGATCAGTGGGTGGGCCTAATGTGCATGCGATGACTAGTCTTGGCTCCAAGACCTTCGTTTTTGCTTTCCCTCGGCCCATAGGGCGCCCTCGCGCGGCGAATATGGGAGAACTCTGTCAGACTTTTGGATTGTCACGTCCAAAAGTCTGCTGACAGAATTCTCCCATATCCGCCGCGCGGGGCGCCCTATGGGCCGCGGGAAAGCAACAACGAAGGTCTTGATACCAAGACTATGCGATGACCTGTGGTGAACATAATTTTTTGAAAAACCAGTCCTACAAAGACTATAGGCACAGGTATTCATAAGTATTACTGTGTTTATTTGGACGAAATAGAACAATTCTATAGACTGATAAGCTGAATACACTTCGTCACCGACACCACGAAGAGGAACCATATAGATCGGTATGAAATGCATTTTTGCGATGTTCGTTTTATTACTGATTTGGACAAATTTTGTATGTACATGTATATCTGCTTGTATGAACTGTACCAATTTACAAAGCCATTTCTATACCAGAACCTGGCTAAATAGACTAATTGGGAAGATAATGTTTATTAATACAGAGCATTTCTATGGCGCTCTACAAAGAACACAGCGCCTTACATGGAGGAGGAGAAAGACTACAAAAAACAAAACAAAAAAGTACAAAGGGTATAGACAGAACAGAATGTACTAAGAATACAAGCAATGCATACAATATCAACAGGCAGTTCAGGAAGGGTCTGGGAATAAGAATGTTTTAAGCAAACGTTTGAACACAGACATAGACTCCGCCTCTCTGAGATCAACAGGGAGCTCGTTCCATAGACGGGGTGCTGCTATGCTGAAGGAATTATCCCCGGCTTTCTTCTTTGATCTAGGGATAGAAAGCCGGGTGAGGTCAGAGGATAAGCGGAGTCGATGTCTGTGCGTAGCATTGTTGTGAAGTAACTGTATAAGATTAACTAGGTATGAAGGGGCATGAGCGTGAAGACATTTTTATACACAATGGTGAGTATTTTGAAGAGAATCCGCTGTTTCACGGGGAGCCAATGCAGCTCATTCAACAAGCCAGCAGAGGGTCGATCGTGTCCACAAGCAAATACCAGCCGCGCAGCTTTATTCTGAAGACGCTGCAAGTGTTTAAGGTCTTGTTCACGCGCGCCAAACAAAAGAGAATTGGCATAGTCGAGACGGGACAGGACCAGACCTCTGACAGCATGTTGACATGCATCTTGAGAGATGAAACGTTGGATACGCCAAAGGTTACGTAAGTGGTAATTGATGGTCTTGCACAGTAAACTGACATGATGTGACATGTTTAGAGAACCATCCAGTTTAACACCTAAATTATTAACGGAATTGGAAGCAGGAATGGATAAATCGCCCAATCTTAATTCTAGATCTGAAAATATGGGAAGTATACAGGGATTGGCAAAAACAATTAGCTCTGTCTTGCTCTGGTTTAGCTGCAGCATATTTTGCATCATCCATTGGTTGATAGATGAAACACAGGAAGACAGCTTTTCTAGTACACGCTGACAATCACCTACGATCCGTGGGTCAAATTTGGCATAAAGCTGAATATCGTCGGCATATTCATGAAACGAGATATCAGAATCACGAATAATGTCGCCAAGAGGAGTGGTGTATAAAATAAACCCTTGTGGTCCTACAACAGAACCCCGAGGTAAAGAATAGGTAAGAACGTGTTCCATAGATAATTGACCTTGAATAGAAACTCTGATTGTGCGATCTTTGAGGTAAGTACTGAACCAAGATTTAACATTACCACCAATACCGAATTGGCCTTCGAGTCTATGCAACAGAATGTCATGATCGACAGTGTCGAATGCGGCAGACATGTCAAGTAAGACCATGAGAACAGCTTTGTTAGCGTCAAGGGATCCAAGAATATCGTTCTTGACCTTCAACAGAGCAGTCTCCGTATTGTGTTCTTTTTTATACGAAAAAGACTGAAGCTGCTCGCCGAGATGGTTGCTGTCTAGGACTCTAGGTAGTCCCTTACTTGACACGAGGAGCCCTGCTTTTTCGATAACCTTCGACAAAAATGGGATATTCGCCACAGGTCGATAACTGTTCAGACTGTTGTGATCTAGAGAGCTCCTCTTCAGTACTGGTGTAACAACGGACTGTTTGAGATTAAGTGGAAAGGTACCCGATGAAAGTGATGTATTTACAATCTTTGTAATAACTGGTAGCAAAGTGGGGAGATTTTCCTTGACTAGCCAGGATGGTAGGGAATCAAGCGAGCAGGTTTTACTAGGAATTCGCTTGATAATCTTTTCCACATCATTACACGTAAGTTGCTCAAATTCAGACATAGTTAAGTCAGTATTAACAATAGGTTGCTGCATAATGTTTTCGTGTTTTTCCCGGTTTTTTAGTTTAACGAACAAACACACAAGTCATTTTCCCATGAGTAAACTGTAGGGACACTCACTCATGACTTGTGTAAATCTGTTAAAGGCATTGCATACGTTTGGTAATGACTCTGAAAATTTATGGCAATAAAAACTTACTTTGTGAGAAGTACAGCTGCTTTGGATAGTATAATGCATATTGAGAAACGTTCAATTCGAAGTACCGCGGTTATGGAAAAATATGTCACTTTTTATCTCCAAAAATTATGAATCTGAGAAGCGTTATGGCCGTAACGCTTCTCAGCTATTGACTAACTGTTCTCTGGCGTGAAATAACCGCTCTAGTTTGTCGCCAAAATCTCAAAAACGCTACCACCTTTTGAATTGAAACTTTCACAGGTTAGTTTTATGGTATATATATTCAATTATATTGGTTTGAAACAAACAGTAGGCTCAAATTACCAAACGTATGCAATCCCTTAAACATCAGTTTCAATTCACAATCGAAGAGCGACACATCTCCGTGCATGCGTGGCTCTTCATGAATCCGATTTGCGAGCGCGCGCGCATTTGCGTTAAACGCGCGCGCGTGTGTCTCTTCGAATGTTCACGTTAATTCTTAATACAATTTTTTTTTTTCGTTTTCACGAAAGGAAACACATATGGGCCCTTTTCCAAACCTCGGCTCCGGCTTCAGGCTCCGGCTCCGACTCCACGAGGCTTCGGCTTCACGCGGCTCCAGTTCGAAGTCGCGGCTCC
Organism: Astropecten irregularis; assembly: GCA_963971285.1. NCBI lineage: Eukaryota > Metazoa > Echinodermata > Asteroidea > Paxillosida > Astropectinidae > Astropecten > Astropecten irregularis. The sequence continues at coordinate 10,514,148 of OZ020253.1, forward strand.
ACGTTTGGAACAGTCAGACTTCGAGCGGCTTCGGGATGCTTCGGCCTAAAACGCTGGGGTTCGAGCGTGACGCGTCACGCGCTCAGGAGCGCCGCACCGTTGCGTGACGTTTGTTTTAATTTAGCTGATTTTGTGTTGAAAACATGGGTTAAGATTAGTGTAAGGCATACAAGTCACAAGTATGTTCCATGGAGATTTTTTCTACCTTCATAATTTTAATGTGTTATAAATAGTAATATATGTATAATGATGCAAATTAATTAGCCAAATTGCACAATCTGAAAACCGTTGCCATGGAAATTTGTCTATCAATTTACACTAAACTCGATGCAACTTTCCCCAAAATATCCTACTGTATCGGTAGTTTCCATAATTTCACTAGTTTCGGTATTTAAATTGCGCGGCAGCGGGCAGATACAGACGAAAAACAATGAAAAGGTGTCAAAGTTCACTTTTTATTACTGTCACGTGACTTTGTCCTCAGTGATTCAAAGTGTGACGTCACGAAGCCCCACGAAGCCACCTCCCCAGCAGACTTCGTTTGGCTCCATTTTTTGGCCAAAATGAAGCCGCAAATATCAAGCCGGATCCGGAGCCTTCATTTGGTACGCGGCTTCATGGAGACGGAGCCGGAGCCGGAGCCGGAGCCGGAGCCGGAGCCGAGGTTTGGAAAAGGGCCATGTTCTAGGATGAATTACTATAGTTAAAGGTACACACCGGCTTCAAAGTTCTAAAAATCAACATTGCAGAGTATAATACAATAATTAATGAGGATTTTTGTATCAAAAACATCAGAAATATATCGTGTAATTAAGGTTAATTAACATAAAAACAAAATGAGATCAAAGGTCAACGTATACGCATTTCCAGCCTCAGCAAGTGTTGGAAGGATGTGGCATTCTAATGGTTTTAGACTGGTACTCGTAGCTGTGACTAAATGTTGCAGCTGCCATATGAGAATTCAAGGAACGCGATGGAAAAATCATCGGCAAAACATAAACAATTACTGAATAGCGCTCCGCACTAATGACGTCACAAAATCCCCGGCTGTCAGACAAACATTAGGCACGTTCTCACACACCAAAAAGCGTGACTATTTGGGTCGCGATTTGGAGCGCGACCCAAATAGTCGCGCTCATTGTCGTGTTCACACAGCCAAAAAAGCGCGACCCAAATCGCACCGGTACGATTTCTATCAAACTGCGCGTACGCGATTCTAAATGTTTAGCGTGAAGTTGGCATGCATCCTGTGCTTAACTCGCGCGCCCGCCTTGCATGATGGGATATAAAAAACCGGTATTTTTTGGTGCACCGTTCACACAGCAAATAATCGCGACTATTTGCAAAAAGACGCACTACTAGTGCGATTTGGAGCGAGTTGACGTAATGTTTGCGAGTTGATGCAATGTTTGCGAGTTGACGCAATGTTTGCGAGTTGATGCAATGTTTGCGAGTTGACGTAATGTTTGCAATTTGATGCAATGTTTGCGAATTGACGCAATGTTTGCGAGTTGACGCAATGTTTGTGAGTTGATGTAATATGCAAGTTGACGCAATGTTTACAAGTTGACGCAATGTTTGTGAGTTGATGTAATATGCGAGTTGACGTAATGTTTGCGAGTTGATGCAATGTTTGCGAGTTGACGCAATGTTTGCGAGTTGATGCAATGTTTGCGAGTTGACGTAATGTTTGCAATTTGATGCAATGTTTGCGAGTTGACGCAATATTTGCGAGTTGACGCAATGATTACGAGTTGACGTAATGTTTGCGAGTTGACGTAATGTTTGCGACAAAAGGATTTTGAGGGCATGATCGATGGAACAATTTTAGAGGGACCAAAACGATTTCCACAATCATGAATACACAAAAGATTTTGGTGGCATAAAATGATTTTCATGTATGACAAGAAATTATCTCGAGGCTTTCTTGCTCCGCGTGGCTCGAAAATCCCTCCCCCAAAAAAATGCAACAGGGACCGGGGGTGAGTGACTCAACTTGCAGGCCGCACGGTCTCGCATAAAAAATGCTACACGTACGGGGTGCGTGGACCGCACTAGTTATCACGGGCCCATGCCTCGGGCTGAGTGCGTCGCAAGCCCCCACGCGCTGTGTCTCCAGAGGTGGTAGGGCACCAGCAGTTACCGGTCTTTTATAAATTCTAAATTTGGCATGTAAATGTTGCTTTATCGCGTTGGAAATTCTTAATCTTAAAAAGGAAATACTCAGGTCGAACAGTTAAGCTTTGGTTGAAAGAAAACCAGCAATTAAACAAAAAGTTATACTAAGTTTTGTATAGCAAAAAAAAAAGAAGCTTTTAAACGACTGGAAGTGAAACTATCACATGACACGTGGGTTTTCTGAGTCAAAAAATTGACTCAGAAAACCCACGTGAGTAATTAAGTAATAGATGACCCAAGCTTTCGATGCGATGCACCTTCTTCAGGGGAATGAAACTGCATTTAACTCGATGTTCATTCCGTCAGGGTGTTTTAATTTTATCTTCTGTAGTCTCATAATTATGATTCCAGTGCAACGTAGCAACTTTTTCTCATTTCTCAAAAATATACTGAATACATTTTCTTTAAGATTTGTGGCTCTTCGTGGTGTCGGTAACGACTAGAGTCATTTTTTCATATCTATATAAGAATAAGGCCCGGTTCAGACGTCGTGCTTATGCCGTGTCGAATACAATTGAATTCGGCGCGACGTAAGCACGGTGTAAGCACGGCAGTGGTTTCAGACGTCGAACTTAATACAAACGTGTTGCCGAACTTAATGCATCCAAAATGGCGGGCCAGGAAAACAAACAGCGCTTCTTTGTATTTTCAATAACGCACAAACAAGAAGAATGCTGCTTCAACAGGCACTAGTAACATTAAATAATACATGTAGTTGAATAATGTAATGTACTCAGTGGCTTCATTTTCTGATAGCTCAGTGTGCAAATCTTGGGGATGTAGAGCAGTAAATATGCCCAAATCAGTCCGCGGAGCTCATTTATTGTTTCAATGTCCCAGAATCTTTTATTTTAAAGCATTTGGTGAGCCCTACGTGGGAACTGGGAAGCCTTGTAGAAAGAATGGATGTAACTTGGTCACCATGAATTTGGACTTTTAAATTTGAGATGTCAAGTTTGATTAAATCAGCCCCTAAATTCGCTCTTATTTTGCAATGGAGGAGTGCTATCTTTTAGTCTCTCTCAAGTAAATTTGGCCGTTTTACGGGTATTTTTCTTTGCGTGGACTTTCAGCCACGTTAACCTATATACAAAAATTGAGAAGAAAATGAAAATTTAAGAATTCAGCTTTATTTTGCTGTATCGCGTCGGTAGATTGCATCAGAAACTTGAGAGTATTTTTTTTTTCAAAGTTGCAACTTTGCGTGGTAGCCTATAGGAAATGATTTACTTGTCTGCACGCCATTTTGTTTGAGAAATAAGCTTGTTTGTTTGTTTGCTTTTTATCAATTCTTTTCTCACACACATCGCGAGCATGCGCATTCCTAAATATGACCAATATTCAGGACCAACTGCGAATTGACATTTTATTCGACACGGCATAAGCACGACGTCTGAAACCGCGCCGTGCTACTGCCGTGCTAAATGACATAAGCACGGCAGACCCTGTCGAGCTTAAAGTTTCTGCCGTGCCAAATTCAACTTGCCGAGCCAAATTGGTTTCAGACGTCGTGCTTATGCCGTGCCGAATACAAAAATCCAAGTTGATTTGTATTCGACACGGCATAAGCACGACGTCTGAACCGGGCCTAAGTGATGTTTGATATAGTAAAGCATAGAAAGGAGATGCCCATCCATTACTGTAGAGAAGTGAATTTTCAATTTTGTTCTTGATGGAGGTTCTATACTGGAGGTTTTACCTCAATGCCTTATGCATGGGACTAGCTCACCAATAACATAGGCCTATACTGATATCTTGTTTTTCTTGTAGCATACACTTCATGATCATGTAACAATGCAAAATAAATTCATCGAGCCTGCAACTAAACTACCGTGTATAATAGGATTATGTTGGTAAAGGCAACATTTTCAGCCAGCGAGCAAATAGAGAATAATGCTATTTTTATAGTATCAAGCAGCGCTACTGAAATGTATTCATGTGGTGTCATTCATTCGAGCGGTAAAGGTTCCAGCTTCGCCATGTATCTCAAGCCCTTCATTTCATTCGGGACACAAAACGACGGTAGCATAATGCGCGGTATTTTTGAACGAGTGAGGGCGCTTCGAATAACTTCCGGGGGTCATTTGACAATGCGTTGTTGTTGTGTACCGCTGTGTCAGAATACAACTCGTACATGTCGTAGTAAAAATATACACTTCTATCGTATCCCAAAAGACAAAATTGTCCGTAAATGACCTCTGCTCAATTGACAATTAATCGGACCATACCCCCAGAAAGTAAATAAATTTGTACCTAACAGCGCCCTCTTGCGTTCAAAAATACGGCGCATTAGTGCCAAGCCATAGCCTCAACTCAAGCCTAGTTTTGTAAAAAGGTCCCTGGTTTGTTTTCAGGTCTGTGTGTTGTAGGCCCCCATGACCGGACACATGCGTGTTTAGTGATCAACATTATACCCAAACGCTATATGAATACGTAACTGTCTATTCTTCGTTGATATAGCATACCCAAAATGGCCAGCAGAATTGTGAGTTCCGGTTGTGCCAGGTTCATCTCCCGGCAGAGTCATCTGACCAAACAGAAGGCGTTTATCCCAGGTGCAGCAACACTTCTGAGCAGCATCTCAAATAACAAGGACGTGGGGCCAAATACTGTGCGAGCCAGACCTTACTCAACGGCCCCAACCAATTCATACTTCGCACCACCCAGGCCATTGGCAAGTCGAGTCAGGGAAACTTCAAAGACCTCGATTGTGGATGTAGCCATTAACAACGACAGCAAGCAACTCGTCGTATCGTGGGAAGGAGGTGACAGCCAGATTTACCCATTTGTGTGGCTCCGCGACAACTGCCGATGCCCCAAGTGCTTCCATCCCATCGCATTGAGTCGTTTAACGTACGCGCACCAACTCAACGTTGACATCACTGCAAAATCAGCTGGAATATCCCAAGATGGCGGAGGTGTCACCATCCAATGGGACGATGATCACCAGAGCCAATTCCCTTCTTACTGGCTGAGAGAGTACCGCTTTGACGAGTCTCCAGTTGATCAACTTCTCAATCCGCAATATCGCCTCTGGGACAGGGACATTGATCTTCAGACCTTTGAATTCAACGGGATTTTACACGATGACCAGACCCTGACGGACTGGCTTACTGAGCTGGTGGTTGTGGGCATTGCAGTTGTAACAGACACTCCACGTGAGGTTGGGCAGCTTTCTAAACTGGCAGACCGGTCAGGCGCTTTCCTCAGACAACAAAATTATGGGTAAATCTATAACCTCCTCCCTCCCTCTATATATTCTAAGATCCGCCCACAATACGCCACCATTCTCCTCGTATTAAGCAATGTATCAATTTAAAGTCAATTATTTTAAGAATACAATATTGAGGTTTTTTTCAAAACCATTGTCGCCCGTACTGTACCTCAAAAGGTAGTTCCTGTATGAAATTCACATTATAAGGCTATAAACATTACAAATCCCATGCTGATCTCTACTGAATAACTTTGCTTCTGTATTTACTTCTGTATTTACAGACCCACTTTTCAAGTAAAGAGTAAAGTTGATCCAAGCAATCCAGCTTACACCACCGGTGCATTGGCACTACACACGGACCTGGCATACTACATCCGCCAACCAGGGGTAAGTTCCGTTCCCCAAAACTTTAGTGACGAATTGCCGATAAAATTCCATTCACTCTAAAAGGACTTATAGGCCTACTTGTCTTTAGATTTCAAGAACAAAAAGCATGCACGCTTCGCTTTATTTGGGCTTAACAATATTATGAATTGGCTTTCATGCATGCCCTTTATAGGGTTAAAAACAAAACCATATTTTCTTCGTTTTCTATAAAAAAACCACAATTTTACACTGATAGAAGTGTGTTCCTATAACTAGTTTTATGTAATAAAAGACATTTTGGAAATCTTTATAGATTATTGGAATTGACGTTTTCCTAAAAAAGAATATAAAAGAATATAAAAACATCAGACAAAAACAATGCCTAACACAGAAAAGCAACACCACACGACAAATGATATAGTAGATATTATCAATACATGATTAATATTTGTATTGTCATTAAACGCGATGTTCTTTGTCTAAGATTACACTATCTGTAAAACGGTTAAAACCGGTTCTCTCCAGAAAAAACTAAACATAGGCCCTATGCAAGAACAAACGTTATAATGTTACACTTATCACAATGCAAACCGTGATATCTAATGCTATAAGTGGCTTAATCGGGAGTCTTGGGTGCACGTGATCATGTATTTACAAATATAGAATTCGATCTTGTGAATTGTTTGCTTTAAAGGATTTAGTGTAAAAAAAACTACCGACTATCCATAATGACATCCATAATTTCACGATGGTCACAGAACAGCAATAACACTTTGTCTGATCAAATAAGTACAGAAAATAATTACATTTGAGCTCAATCGGACATCTGAATCACGAGAAAATACCGAAAACCTGACTCCATTTTTGTTATAAAACGTAAAGAATGGTTTTGATCCTTAATAACCCGAGATCAAAACTGTTTTCGGTCTTTGTTTGACTGGATAAATACACCATTTCAGGTGGAAATATTTTATGTTTCTATACCAGCACAATCTTCATACCCTGAAAGTTATGAATCTGTGAACATTTCTGTTTGGGTATGTAACCCAATCCTATACTGTACCTTCAATTGACGTAAGTTATTTTCTTTTTCTTCAAATGTTATACATGTACAAAATAACGGCACTATACATGGTTCCGTAAGCGCTGCATAAAGTATAAGGCTTGCTCTGTACGTTCTGGCGTTGTCGCTCCTTTAACTACGTCGATTATGTTGGGGTACATAGGGCATTCTAAACGAGAAAAGACTTAAGAAATACTGTGGCTGTTGTCACTTGTATGCTCGAAAAGTTGGCACCGTATGGGACTGAAATTTTCACAGATGATTGTTAATGTATCTTCCTTGATATATGTGACCATTAATCTGCATTTCTTTGACAAAAACCAAAGTATGATATTACCCTTAGCTTTAACCAAGATAACTTACATTGTTTAATTTCATGTCAATATTGAATTGGTTTTATGCATGTATTTACAGAAGTAAGTCCCAATTAGCTGTGGGCGCCGAATGCTGTCATAATTTTCTCAAGTAAAATGTGTCATTTGTAAGGTCTGTTAAAAACACCTAGTGTACTATACACGCAACCCTAGATCCTCTATATAAAAACAATGTAAGTACTATGCATACAGTATTAATGTAGGTTAAGGTTTTTTTTCCATTTTGGTACCTTTTGTAAAGCTTTTTAAACTCACTGTGTCATGCAATGCAATTGAAATACGATCACTAGATCGGGCTAGTCGAAACGTTGAGACCTTACGAGAAGTGCGAACGAAATAAGAAGTGCAATAGTACGAACGATTCTTACACGGTGTTTCCACAAATCGATCCACATACCAATTGTCACCACATGCAAAGCCTCAAATCTTTCTTACAATATGAAACTTCATCAATTATAGAATTATCAATTTGTTCTTAATTTCTTAACAAAAGATCCAGATGCTACACTGCATCGAGCAAGCCCTGGGTTCTGGGGGTGAAAACATCTTTTCCGATGGCTTCAAGGTGGCCATGGATCTCAAGAAAGATGACCCGGAGGCGTTTCACCTCTTGACGACTGTCAACTTTGAATTCTTTGACAAAGGGAAGGACTTCTATGGGGAATACTACCAAAACTCACAGCATCCAATCATTCAGTAAGGAAAATGCGTATTTCAGTCAGAAGTAATTACAATGGGAGACTTTGGAGAATCGGTCTTCAAGTCAAACAGCGCACGCCAACGCAATTGAGAGCATGCGCGCGTTGTTTCGCGCATGCGTGCGTTGTTTCGCGCATGCGTGCGCATGCGTTGTTGTGCGTGCGCGTGCGCTGTTGACTTGAAGAACGATTCTCCAAAGTCTCCCATAGGGAGACAAATTAGTATCTAAACGTGGATATTAGGGAGACATCGGGACTAAGAAGAGTTTTCGATGTCACCCTAAGGTACCACCAACCTTTTAAAGACATATTTTAAAAGAAGACAGAGAATGCTCTCAATGATTATGAACATTATGTCAATTTCAAGTTCATTGGTTTGGAGGATGTTTAGAAATAGGTAAGTAAAGTTTGTGCACGACCCTATGGTAAAGTCTCCCTAAGGTCCCATCCTCGGTTATTTAAAGAATTAGGCCTAGGCCTATACTAGTGTTATCATTGTTGAATTGTTTGTTGTGACTGCGTTAAACTATGCGAGTTGGACTTCTATAACATACCGCCATCATTCTGTAGATTGTATGTGATAAATGGTAGTTTTATTTGCTTTTCATGCGTAATCTGCAATATAACTATACAAATAATAATAACCGAGGATGGGACCTTAGGGAGACTATCCCATAGGGTCGTGCACGAACTTGACTTACCTATTTCTAAACATCCCCCAAACCAATGAACTTGAAATTGACATATGTTCATATTGAGAGCATTCTCTGCCTTCTATTAAAATATGGACATTAAAAAATATGTCTTTAAAAGGTAGCTGGTACCTTAGGGAGACATCGAAAAGTCTCCCTAAGTCCCGATGCCTCCCTAATGTCCACTTTTAGATGCCAACGTGTCTCCCTAATACCCCATTTGTTATTATAAACACCTTTTTCAGTGAGTTATGATTAGGCCTACTATAAGATGCCATTTTGGTCACATCCTTCATTATTAAGTCCATTTTAGTTTGAAAACCTATAATTGTATATAGGCCTACATGTTAAGGTACCGGTAGTATCATACTTTGGTAAGAAACCAAAACAGAAATGTTCACAGATTTACGTATAACTTACAGGGTATGAAGATGGTGGTGGTAGAAACATATACCGTTAAAATTTTTCCGCCTGAAATGGTGTATTTATCCAGACATTAGTAAAACAACGACCGACAATCTTTTTGATATTTTAAAAGACCAAAAATAAAAGAGAAAAGACTTAAGAAATGCTGTGGCTATTTTTCACTGTTTTCTCAAAAAGTGGGCACCGTATACGCGTATGGGACTGAAATTTTCACAGATGATATTTTTACCCATGAATCTGTGTTTCTTTGATAAAAACAAAGTATGATATTACCTTTACTAAGGCCTATGCCGACACTTATGTGTACTATGGGCATGTTTAGACATGCATCACATAATAACTTTGATATAAGGGGATTTCTATCTCTTTTAAAGGCATTGCATACGTTTGGTAATAACTCTGAAAATTTATGGCAATTAAAACTTACTTGGTGAGAAGTACAGCTGCTTTGTATAGTATAATGCATATTGAGAAACGTTCAATTCGAAGTACCGCGGTTATGGAAAAATATGTCACTTTTTATCTCCAAAAATTATGAATCTGAGAAGCGTTATGGCCGTAACGCTTCTCAGCTATTGACTTACTGTTATCTGGCGTGAAATAACCGCTCTAGTTTGTCGCCAAAATCTCACAAACGCTACCACCTTTTGAATTGAAACTTTCACAGGTTAGTTTTATGGTACATATATACAATTATATTGGTTTGAAACAAACAGTAGGCTCAAATTACCAAACGTATGCAATCCCTTTAACATTAATGTTCTGTCTGTTTCTTTCATTGAAGGTTAAACAACCGCGGTGAAATTGATTCCATATCGGTCAGTGATCATGGTCGCGACCCTATGCTACGAGCTCCCGTCCACCAAGTACAGCCCATATACCGTGCCCTTCACAAGTACTGCAACATGTTAACGGAGCCTGAAAATCTGCTGCAGTATAAAATGCGAGAAGGTATTATAATTAAGACAGAACTTTAGCTTTTATGCATATATCAGAATAAGACACATGGTTTGTAATTTCAACAAGGCATAATGATTAATTATAGTGTTATACAGACAATTACAATATTGTGTCAGATTTGCCTTCGAGTAATCGTCGATGGTATTTTGTTTCGACATGAGCACGAGCCCGGATTAGTAATATAAGATTGGATAAATCCGGCATTTTTCGGAATCGATTCCACTTTCATTTCAATTAAATTGGCGATATCACTCGGAATCGATTCCAATTTCTCGTTGGCAATTGGAAACATTGGAATACAGGCAAACTTTGGGAGGAAATCGTTCTTCAGAAATCAACGCAGCAAAGGCTCTTCTCAATACGTATACACATGTTAGAAGCTTTCACTTTCACTACCTGTTTAAACCGTTTTGGCAGTTGATTGCAAAACAATTCCTTTAAGGCTAGCAACCAATTATTATCAAAACAAGGTTCAGTTGAAAAATTTGTATACAAGTTCTTGGTGTTGTCGGAAATATTTGTCTTCTGCCCAACCCAGTCTCATGCTAGGAGTCCACTGGGAAGGCGCCAGTTGGTGCCAGTTCGCGCCAAAGATTATGTGATTGGCGCGTAGTGGCGCAACTTGGCGCGTAGTCTACATTAAAGTGGATTCCAATAGGCGGATTGTTTGCGCCATTTGGTGCCACTTGGTGGACACTTCGCGCTGGTTGCTCGATGCAAGTGGCGCGACGAAAATTTCAAACATTTTGAAATTTTCTTGCTGCCAAATTCAATTTTTGGCGCCGTTACGGGCCACCACGAGCCAGTTGGGAGGCAGTTTGAGCCACTGCACGCCACTAGGCACCTTATTTGCGACACTAGGCGCCACAGCAAATTGCATTGGCGCGAACTGGCACCAACTGGCGCCGGCCCAGTGGACTCCTAGCATTACTGACACTGTGCATATACAGCAAGAATTCGTTTCTAATAACAATAAGGCGAGAGAGTAATGACGATTTCCAATTGCGCAATACTTCAGAAAAAAGGTGAACATCATGTTGCCGCAAAAAAAGCCATCTAACACCGCATGTATATTTTCTTTTTTTGTAATACAGGGGACATTGTAACGTTCAACAACAGACGCGCCTTGCACGGACGCAATGCATTCCAGGTGACCAAGACTAGCGGGCGACATCTTGAAGGTGGATACTTGGAATGGGACGAAGTCAACTCACGTTTGCGCGTCTTGGCAATGCAGCTTCAAAACCAGAAGAGCAGGAGCTCAAACTCTTGATACTGCATTATAAGGAGACAGTGGCTACAATTTCCATTCATTGGTGCTCCTCAGGAACAGAGAGTTGTGCGGTCATATGGGCTCAGATGGTTACCACTGATCATAACACTTGAAAGGTAGAATACATGATTGGTAAAGGTCACAGAACAGCACTCACTCTAAACTAACAAGTAGCTAGGTCCTGCATACAATTTCACACCTGTGAACATTTAAGTCTTGAGAAAATAGCGAAAAACCGATTCAGTTTTTCTTATCCAAAACATAAAGAATGGTTTTGATCTTACCCTGATATCAAAACTGTTTTCGGTCTTTGTTAAACTAATATCTGGATAAATACAGCATTTCAGGCGGAAATTTGTTAATGGTAATGTTTCTACCAGCACCATATTCATACCCTGAATGTTATACGTAAATCTGTGAACATCTTTGTTTGGGTATGTTACCAATCCTGTACTGTACCTTTAAAGGAGACAGTGTGAACAATCTCCCTTCATTTGTTGCTCGGGGGCAGAGAGCTGTGCGTTCACATTATGCCCAAATTGTTACCACTGATCATAACAACACTTCTTTGAATTCCACAGAATCATTATGGTGAGTTAATAATATGCCTGTATGTGATGATTTAATGTGGGTTTTTTTCAGTGAAGTTTTTCAATTCGTTGTCCTTATAATCATGGATAATTCATTATCAGGAAACAAAATAATGGGAAGTATAATTATTTTGGTTTTAAACCAGTTTTAGAAAGTACCTCGTTCTTCGAAGGACTAATGGGATACTGTATTGATCAATAAGAGCAAACTAATTACTAACATCGGTTGTTTGTATTTCTCCGAATAACCGTTCTGTATACGAACGGTTATTCGGATAGTTTACTTTTTATTCGGAACTTGAATTAACCTGTGTTTAAAATTATGTATTAGTCGCGCCTATTTCACGCAAAGCAAGCCTGATTTTGTTCACTGACTGCTATAGCAATTTCATAATGTATTGATCAATACGTTAGAGCAAAACTACTAAACTCGGTTGTTGTTTTTTCGTCGAATAACCGTTCGGTATGCGAACGGTTTTATTCGAAAACTTTACTTTTTATTCGGAATAAAATTAAATTTTCACAGCACCACTGTTATTGAAATTAAGATAAATTGAGAACAAAATATTTAATTTGCTTTATTGGCCGTTGAAAGCTTAACGAGTCTCCCGCCATAGCAACACATTTATGCGCGGAAACACATAGGCCTACATTGTAGTAGCTTGAAATATATAATCATGATATTTGAGTATTTGAACTTGTATAATGTTAAGGGTATGTGGTATACAGAACCATTGGTCTAACAAAGTGCACTTTATGCGTTTTCTGCGTGTGTCTATTTTTCTAAATTGCATAATAGGGAGACAGGTTGCATCTGAAAGTTAACATTTGGGAGACACCAGTCAATAGGGAGACATTTTGTTGTCCCCCAAAAACAATTTCTACATCTTAAAGACATATTTTTGTCGTCCATATTTTGATAGAAGACAGAGAATGCTCTCAATATGAACATATGTCAATTTCAAGTTCATTGGTTTGGAGGATGTTTAGAAATAGGTAAGTAAAGTTTGTGCACGTCCCTATGGGAATGTTTCCCTAAGTACCCATTATCGGTTATTATTAAAATTATAGTTATCATGTTTATAATGTTTATATAAATACATATATTCCTATGAAATATTCATCTCTGAAATGCTGTCTCAACAAGAAACCATGCAGCTGAATGCCCCCATTATGAGCCAGTTTCGAACAGAAGGAAGAAAATTTCACGGTGACAGGAATGTACATCAATTTGTCAATTAAAGGCACAGGATTGTTGTGAAGGTGACAAAACAGCTAAATAATGTTCATAATTTGATTTGTCATGGAATAAAACCAAACCTGTGAAATGTTCAGCTCACATCATCATCGGAAACTGTAGAAAACTGTGAAAAACACTCACGGTATTTTCAAATTTATTCACAGCAGTTTTGATCCCACAACGAGATCAAAACTGTTTTCGGTCGTTGTTTGACTAATTTCTGGATAAATACACCATTCCAGCTGGAACTATTTGGACGGTATGTTTCTACCAGCAACATTTTCGTATCCTGAAATTTATACGGAAATATGTCAACATTTCAGTTTGGGTATGTTACGAATCCTATGCTATACCTTTAAGAAAAATTAGAAACCGTAAAATTCTTCATTGTTTTCTAAAACAAAATGCTGGATATTCGACAGTTTTGTTAAATGAGAAATAACCATATTTTGTTTAATCGAAAGAGTTAACGGCATTGCATACGTTTGGTAATGACTCTGAAAATGTATGGCAATAAAAACTTACTTGGTGAGAAGTACAGCTGCTTTGGATAGTATAATGCATATTGAGAAACGTTCAATTCGAAGTACCGCGGTTATGGAAAAATATGTCACTTTTTATCTCCAAAAATTATGAATCTGAGAAGCGTTATGGCCGTAACGCTTCTCAGCTATTGACTAACTGTTCTCTGGCGTGAAATAACCGCTCTAGTTTGTCGCCAAAATCTTAAAAACGCTACCACCTTTTGAATTGAAACTTTCACAGGTTAGTTTTATGGTATATATATACAATTATATTGGTTTGAAACAAACAGTAGGCTCAAATTACCAAACGTATGCAATCCCTTTAAGTGACAGAAATAATACAGTTGATTATTGGTTTCATTTTCGATATTTGATTATACTTAAAGTAGATTATAGGAAATTTAACGAAGGAGGAGGGTTTTTGTTTTGACTATCGTCAAATAAAGATTCATCTGTGGACTAAAAAGTGAAGAGACTTTTTGAATTACAGTTATGTATTTGTGTGCTCAATTGCTATTCACAACTTGCCCTATTATTATTGTCATAATTCAACAGGTGCTAGCGTGTTAATGAATTATGGATACAATGAGGTTTATGACTTAAAGGTAATATCATACTTTGTTTTTTTGTCAAAGAAGTACAGATTCATGGGCAAAAATATCAAGGACGATACAGCAACAGTCATCTGTGAAAATTTCAGTCCCATACGGTGCCCACGTTTTGAGAAAACAGTGAAAAACAGCCACAGTATTTCTTAAGTCTTTTCTCTTTTATTTTTGATCTTTAACTTCAAAAATAATTTTGGTCACTGGTTTGGCTCTTTTCTGGATAAATACAGCATATCAGGGAGACAAATTTTAACGGTAATATACTTCTACCATCACCATCTGTATACCCCTGTAAGTTATAGGTAAATCTGTGAAGATTTCTGTTTCGGTATGCTACCAGAATATGATACTACTATTAAACAATGCGATAGTCGACAAGTTCGTGGCGTTCTGAAACTGGTTTGGAAAATCCTAGTAAGGGCCAACATTTCGCCTGAAATAATATGAATATAATTGAAATCATACTTACAAGTTGCGATCAACTTGACTCATGATCACGTGGAAGGTTTGTCTGTGAAGAAGAAGGGTTGTTGAGTGGAGATTATCAGGGGAGTTGATTTGTACATGTATAATTATAGTATTTCAGGTAAAAAGATATTCCTACCAGAGACGGGTAGGGCCATCAAGAAACATACAGGAGCTTATTATCAGATAAGAAAATATCATCAGCCACCAATTAAGTCACAGTCTAGTTTACGTATAGAGGGCCGCCTGTGCTGTATAGGATAGCTTAAGCCCCTTTCACACCGGGCATTGCGTACAGTTGCGTAGCTAATACGCATCCCTACGCTGTTCCTACGCTAGTCTACGCTGGCTTACGTAACAATACGCCGAGTACGCAGAAGGAGTACTAGTCTTGGTTCCAAGGGTGCAGACCAGTAAATAGGCCCAAATCGGTCCGCGGAGCTCATTAATTTTTTGTATACCCTCAAAATCTTTTCTCTTAAAGCGTCTGGTGAGCCCTACGTGGTAAGTTTTGTAGACAAAATGGATGGAACCCGATCACCAGAGTTTGGACTTTCACCTTTGAGCCGTTTGGATGAAATCAGGCCATAAATTCGCTCTATTTTTGCCCTGTAGTGGAGGGGTACTATTTTTGGTCTGGCACCGGTCAATTCGGCCGTTTTAGGGGTATTTTTCTTTGAATGTACTTTTCGGCAAAAAGTCATCGGTTAACCTATAGAAAATTGAAAAGAAAATGAAAATTAAAGTTTTCACCTTTATTTTGCCGTATTGGTCGATTGCCTCAGAAACTTCTGAGTATTTTTAATATTTTTTTGAAATTGGCCATTTTGCGTGGGAGCCTATGGGAATTTATTTACTGGTCTGCACCCCCAAGACCTTCGTTGTTGCTTTCTCTGACAGAATTATCCCATACCCGCCGCGCGGGGGCGCCCTATGGGCCGCGGGTATGATAGAATTCTGTCAGAGTTTTGGACCGTCACGAAGGTCTTGGATATTTTGTATTTGAGGGCGGGGCCAGATTATGGTAATAAGGCACAGCGCGTATGACGTATGGTGATTGAATATGCGTAATCTGAACTTCGAGGCTTGTGGTCAGCTACCATGGCAATTAATGGCCGGGTCAAAAGGGCAACACACAGAGACTTTCCCACGGTACACCGGCCTATTGCAGTGTACAGGTGTATGTACATGTACTATGCATGCATACATCGTACATGTATACAGTGTAAATTGATTTTTGTTTATAGGCCTAGGCCTCAGGCTAAATAATACTTTAATAGCACGTTTAAAACTCCTTGCTTCATGTTTTTTGACCAAATGCAATGAAATTCTAGTATTCCAAGGTACAATAATTCGTCAACCGTGGTTTTCTGCATTATGTTGTAAATTAGCCACTGAAATACACAGTAATCTGTGACTTTCTGTGTATATGTTTTAAGTAAATTTAACTTCATATTAATAACATTTCAGATCTGAACAATTAAGTCTGGATGGTACCCGTGGTTAGGCCACATAAAAAAATTACTTGTTTAGCGTCCCCGCCCGACCTCCGATATGAGCCCGACCTGTATTATTATTTTTTTTTTATTTGTCTCAAAAAAAATAAATATTGGGGGAAACAATTATTTCTTGTATGTAAAAGCAGTGTGCGCTAATATCTACCGTAATTTTCGGACTAAACATCATGAAGGCCACCTGGGGTAGAAGCCGCAGCATGCGAAAAATGTACAAATTTAAGCGGAAGGGACATTTGATAATCAACGTTCCGGAAATTTGTACCGATGTGGCGGACTGAAGGAATATCAGCCGAGCGCATGACTAGAACAACCGTAACCCGACTTGAGTCAAGTCTACTGAAATTTCCAATGGTCAGATATCTAGCTTGAAAGCTTCTATGGTCTTCAGTATCTTCCTAACATGTTTTCTGACCATGAATACCATGTATCTTTTCTTCCACAGGCATGTTGCAATTCTATCCTTAAAATAAAAAATAAAAATAAAAACCTCCCTCCCTACCTAGAAAATTTGGAAGAGGTGGACGCTAAACAATTTTTTTTTTTATGTGGCCTTATTTGGATGGATAAAGAACATCCTGCAAAAGTGATCGACATCAAAGTTTATGGTCGGAATCCCGATGTTCACTACTATATCCCATGAAAGCCAGAGACATGCAAATAAAAGGAAATGACACATGTGAAATGAAACCAAGAGAGGGGTAGATGAAAGTTTGTTTTGAGTTTTGGGGTTCATGTGAAAGAGCAGAAATAATTGAGATTTAATTAAAAATGGTGCGACACTGCAGTGGAGTATATTATTTTATTTCTGTTATCTTTTTTGTTTGTTACCTCAGTCTGTAAGGTTAAACAGGCAAAACATGGATAAAAAGTGCTTTTACAAGTTTATAACAACTGGATACGGCATACTGCTCTTTACATATTTCCTACGCCGGCCGACTCGTATGCCGACCAACACGTACGCCGACCAACTTGTACGCCAACCAACTCGTACGCCAACTAACAACATGTACATGTATATAGTTTGTAAACGTTGGCCGTTTTTTCTTCAGTAGACCAAATTTTTTTCATGTTGTTTATGAAAATAAAATTTAGAAATGAAATCATTTCAACGATACCGTTACATGACGTAATCATTTCAATGATACGGAATCATTTCAACGATACGAAATGATTTTGCGAATACGAAATTAAATCGAGAAAATGAAAGCATTTAAAAAAAGGGAACATATATGACGTAATCATTTCAACGATACAAACAAAATTTAATCACATGTTTTTTACTTGTTTCACTTGACACTTGTGGGCAGCAGAAGTTGCACAAAATATACCGTTTCTACTATACCTCTTAGGGTTGTAAATTTGCCATATCATTGAAACCTCTCGACTAATGGTACTTTTTCCTGGGATTTAGATCTAAGAGAAATGTAGTTTTTGCAAGAAATTAACTGCTGTCCAGCTCGATTGCGTAGTACATACAGTACAGTCCTCAAAATCTTTCCCCGAAAAGTTTACAAAATACTACTGCACGATATGCAGGCCACAACGTACGTAAATACGCCTATGGTCAACAATGTTTGTCTGACATGAATAATTCATGATGCGAGCTGAAACTCGCTCGCTGATTGGCTCCCTTGGAATTCCAAGGGAGATTCGACGAAAAGTAAAGAAAAAGTTAAACATCGCTTTACAAAATATCCAAGACCTTCGTGACGATCCAAAAGTTTGACAGAGTTCTCCCATATCCGCTGCGCGGGGGCGCCCTATGCGCCGCGGGAAAGCAACAACGAAGGTCTTGGAACCAAGACTAAAGGAGTACGCGACATGTACGCAAAAAATCAAACATGTTAAATTTTTTTTCGCGTACTCATGGCGTAGTGCACTGGACAACGGACGTACGCAGTTTTTACGCAAGTCTACGCAACACTACGCAACAGACGTACGCAGTTTTTACGCAAGTCTACGCAACACTACGCTATTGTACGCCATGCCTACGCAATAGTATGCTACCCTACGTCTGCTATACGCAATCCTACGCGCCTGTACGCCAATTATAATATTCTGGTAGGTACGCGGTGCCTATGCACTGGGTACGCAACCATACGCCGTCGCACTACGCACATCTACGCGGGCCCACCTTGAGTGCGCAGCCTTATTTCGGCGTACAGGATACGCAACACTACGCAACTCTACGTAGGCCCGGTGTGAAATAGGGGCTTTAGGTCAGACTTAGACTGACTGCTCATTCTTTGCCCCATGCACTTTATCCATGATTATACGTCCAACATCATTGCCAGGTTTTCAATTTGGGGTCTGTGGGAGCTGGTTCGCCAATGCTCACTCCCTCGAACACCCTCAGAAATATGAACCCCATAGGCCTATTCTGTTTATACGCCACTTTGGAAATGGGCCCTTGCCATCGTATGTTGTGTTCGAGTTTTAAAATTCTCTTCGGGAAAAGTCACACTTTGTCTGCACAATCATGACCATACCTGACCTCTATCAATCTATATCCAACCCACAATATACCAGCCTTTAAAACCATGACTACTCACGATTTCATTTCATTACATCGCAATTCAGTTGAACATTTATTTTCCCAAATTCTATCAAGAAGCCTCACCTTAAAGGTAGTATCATACTTTGGTTTTTGTCAAAGAAATGCAGGTTGATGGGCAAAAGTATCAAGACAAATACAGTAACAGTCATCTGTGAGAATTTCAGTCCCATACAGTGCCCGCTTTTTGAGAAAACAGTGAAAACGTCTTTTCTCTTTTATTTTTGATCTTTTAAAAGATCAAACAGATTTTTGGTCGTTGTTTTACCAATTTCAGGATAATACACCATTTCAGGCGGAAAAACTGAAATGTTTCTACCAGCACCATCTTCATTCCCTAAAAGTTATACGTAAATATGTGAACATTTCTGTTTTGGTTTCTTACCAAAGTATGATACTACCTTTAATAAAGTAAACTTATTTCGACGAAAGACGATCAGGAAGTAAATGATATCCAAGAATAATTAGATCAAGAATAAAGAAATAGAATATAATTAGGAATACTCGTACAATGGGGCATTGTCAGACGCCAGCACGGCCTGTACAGAAAATGCCAAATAATTATGAAAAAAAAACCTACCAGGCTAATATTCATGTGATGTTGGTTGCTTTTTGTTTGCAAACCAAAACATTCGAATTTGCTCCTTCTTAAAAAAAAATATTGAACAAAATTGCAAATTCAACGAAATCTTCGAAAACTATGGAACTTTAAGCTTACCTGTTCAAACAAGTTATGCCCAGTGAGCAAATGACACGCATTAAGCGTGGATAGTATACCGGTCATTCATTTGAGCCTAAAAGTCTCAGAATGGTGAAACGTTCTCAAAAGGTGAAATATTCTCATCGATTTTTGTTAGACTCAGTCCCGTGACGCACTTAGAAGTTAGAACTAGGGTCAAATTTCATAAAAGAGCTTCCTCATTAATTAAACAACAAAATATTGGCATAATGGGTCACCAGAATCGGCTTATTTGTAATATGTCGTATGTTTGTGCCATTATTATATGTTACGCCACAGTTTCGTGGCTTTGCATACTGCTGAATTCTTTGTTTATGTTCCTCACTTTTCGCTTTCGGTGTCAGGGGGACTTTCTATATATAGGGTCATTCCGTGTCAATTCAACACGCTTTGGAACCCGACCGACACAGATTTCAATGAAATTTGGTATGCTAGTTCAGTGGACTCCCTGAGAAACCCCTAGAACCGAAATTTTATGTAAATAGGTCCATCACTTTTTGAGATACGGGTTAACGAACTTTTAACAAATTAGCACGATCTGTCGCATTCCAACGGCCATATCTCCAGAAGTGAAGAACCTACAGAGATAAATTTTACATCATTCTAAAGCTCTTATAACGGCCTTCATTTTGTAAAATAAAACCAAAATTTTTTCATGTACCACAAAAAAGTAGGTTAAAATTTGACCTTTGACCTCGATTTAAAAATGACCCTATGAATGACCCTATACGATAGTCACTTATTATTTAAAGCGAGAAATCCTTTGTTGCGCCAATCGTGGAGGAAGAATTGACAACTCCTCTCTTATCCATGAAGTGGGACCTCGGTAAACATAGCCTATTGAAATAGCCCTTGGTGCGCAAATCGCATGAGACATCAACAACCTTTGAAAGGCAGCGGCCACCCATCATACTGGGTGCAACATTCATATGTCATAACCTTTGCTCACTTTGTGTAATCCCAAAATAAATAATTGTAATTGATATCGATAGATATGGCCATAACGTCCGATACACGGTATTTACCTTCTCGCATTTTATACAGGGAAAACATTATACTACAGAGTATAAGCCTTCCTTACTGTATTACATATCCTACTAAATAGGGCCTAACTTACATGTATTTTGGAGGGAAAGCTACACTATAATGCACTAAGACCAACTTCAGGCTATTTTGACATCAATTTGGCCTGTATATAGAGCTGTCTTTTGTTCTAGTCGGATTGAGCGTGTTTTTCTTTTTTCAAACCGGGAGTTGGCATGTTTAACCATTTGCTAAACTTTAAACGTTATGTAAATGTAATGTTCCCACTGCCTCTATACACAATCAATTATTACAGCACATCAGAATGGCCAGCAGGTGTTTGAATTTCAGCTGTGTCAGGTCTGTCTACCTTTAGACACTTTGGGCCAATCAGAAGACATTTATCCCAACTTCAGCAAAACTGCTGCACAGCATTTCAAACAGGAATGTGTCTCCTTGTGGTCTACTGACTAGACCTTACTCGACGCCAGCACCGACGGCTTTCTTTACTCCACCTAAGCCGTTGACAGATGGAAGAGAGACCTTGGATGTCTCCAAGTCTGTTGTGGATGTAGCCATTAACAACGACAGCAAGCAACTCGTCGTGTCGTGGGAAGGAGGTGACAGCCAGATTTACCCATTTGTGTGGCTCCGCGACAACTGCCGATGCCCCAAGTGCTTCCATCCCATCGCATTGGGTCGTGTAACGTACGCGCATCAACTCAACGTTGACATCACTGCAAAATCAGCTGGAATATCCCAAGATGGCGGAGGTTTTACCATCCAATGGGACGATGATCAGCAGAGCCAATTCCCTTCTTACTGGCTGAGAAAAACCTATATTACAAGGATTATGCGACGGCAATACTAGCCATGTAAGAGCCAGGTTTTCGACTCACCGCCATATTGAACACGGTAGATAATGTTTTGAAGCGCACAATATTATTATGTACCACACGCCCATATACAGAATACAAACGTAACGGGTCCAACAAGTAATTTCAACCCACCATTCACATGGTAAATAGAAATTATTATATGAGATTGTATAAGCCTAATGGTCATCGGTATACTAGTTTAGGATTTATACCCATATAACCCATAGATGGCACGCCTCAGTGGACGTTTTACCGGATGACTACCATATTACATTGGACTTTCTCTTCCGTGACAATGCGGTCAAGTGAACTGTACCTATTTGGTCCGATTTCATACAATAGTTTCTAAATTCGTTGGGCAAAACAGAATATATGCCTTTTCATCGGCAAATAAACCAAAACTGTCCAGACATTATTATCTGTCTGAGGTCAGAGTCAGGCGCGCAGCCGACATTTTAATTGTCAGTCCGGGGCGGAGGGTGTAACGTCAGTATTGTCCCTATTTTCCCCTCTCCCATTCGTTTCCCTCCCCCCTCCCCTCCATGATCTAACCATGGATCTACAATAATATCAGTTCTATGGTCTAACGCTGGACATAAATTTTGAGTAATTTGAGATGGCATTGCCAGTGTAAGTTATGTTTATAGTTGGCCCCACCGAAGTGAACTATTTACACTTCGGTGGTTGGCCCTGAGATTTCCAGAATACCAGTCCCCGACCACCCAGCAAACTAAAAAAAAATTCGCGACAAGTCGCATAAAATTCACGACTGGTCGCAAAAAAATTCACTACTAGTCGCAAACAAATCACGACTAGTCGCAAAATATTCACGACTAGTCGCAAAATATTAAAGACTAGTCGCAAAAAAAAATTCGCGACAAATCGTGAAAAAAAAATATGTCCCTCCAGGGCCACGATAACATGGCCTTGCAAACAATGCTGTCCAGAGTCTAAAAATCGACCAAATTCCACTGGTTCACTATTATAGGCCTACATGTTTTACTTATATTTGTTTTTCTGTCTGACTCTCGATGGTCTGGTTGTCGATAACGCGTCTTTCGGATGGTACATAACAAAGACTTTTGCGGGCAGTACTGCCCGAGGTAACAACTGCAGTGTGCTGAAGTGCTACACAGGCGTCACGCATTTGGCTGCATAGTGAACGGTGAGTTGACTGTACAGGGTGTCCCAGAAAAACCGCAACACTTTGTTATTTGAAAATTAAACTGTTTATCACTTTAAGATTAAGATATGTGATGCAGCCATGTCTTGGCTATCACCATGTAGAATTTGAGCAAAATTGGACTGAAATTGAGTGAAAAAACTAAGACTGAATTACCCAACCTCAAAACCCGATTTTCATCTTTCTTTCATACACATTATGTGTGTATTGACCACAATGCGTGTTATCCCTGCAAATTTGTTTTTAAGGAGTACTCTTTCAATTTGTCATATTTTCGCCAATTTCAGCCCCAATATGCTTAAATTCTACACGGTGATAGCCAAGACATGGTTGTTTTACATATCTGAATCTTGAAGTTAAATTGTTTTTAGGATTAAACAGTTTAATTTGACTTAGAATAAAAACAATAACATAATGGTCCCAACACAGTATTTTTCTGGGACACCCTGTGTAGTTCAATCGTCAGTACAAGTTTGCAGATTAAACTAAAATCTGAGGAAAAGTTGATTGTTCATGTTGCAAATCAAAGCTGGTTTTTCCACGTTTCAGCAAAGAGAAGCCACTTTCAGAAAATGTGGTTAGTCGCAAAAATCGTGTTCTGTTTTTCAATGCAAGAACGTAACGCACTTTGCCACTTTCACGAAACTAAAATTCACGTTCAATACAATTGCTGAAATTCTCCTCTAAAAAATCATTTGACAAAACAACATAAAAATCAAGTAAAGTAATTACATCTTTGTGCTATACTCTGAAGCAATATTATGGAAAGTCATACTATATCATGCTGTTCAGATTGAATGGAGTACGCCAAATTCGCCAAATCAAATCATTTCCTCATTACAGCACATCAAAATGGCCAGCAGGTGCTTGAATTTCAGCTGCGTCAGGTCTGTCTACCTTAAGACACTTTGGGCCAATCAGAAGACATTTATCCCAACTTCAGCAAAACTGCAGCTGCGCAACGTTCCAATCAAGAATGTGGCTCCTCGTGGTCTACTGACTAGACCTTACTCGACGCCAGCACCGACGGCTTTCTTTACTCCACCTAAGCCGTTGACAGATGGAAGAGAGACCTTGGATGTCTCCAAGTCTGTTGTGGATGTAGCCATTAACAACGACAGCAAGCAACTCGTCGTGTCGTGGGAAGGAGGTGACAGCCAGATTTACCCATTTGTGTGGCTCCGCGACAACTGCCGATGCCCCAAGTGTTTCCATCAGGTTGCATTGAGTCGTTTAACGCACGTACATCAACTCAACGTTGACATCACTGCAAAATCAGCTGGAATATCCCAACATGGCGGAGGTGTCACCATCCACTGGGACGATGATCACCAGAGCCAATTCCCTTCTTACTGGCTGAGAGAGTACCGCTTTGACAAGTCATCAGAGGACGAAATTGCCAATCCGCAGCGTCGCTACTGGGACAAGGATCTTCAGCTCCAAACCTTTGATTTCCACCAAGTCATGAAGGATGACAGAGCTATGTATGACTGGCTTACTGAGCTGGTCATTGGAGGTATAGCAGTTCTTACCAACACCCCGCGTGAAGTTGGCCAGGTACAGAAGCTGGGAGACCGGGTAGCCTTTCTTAGGGCATGCAATTATGGGTAAGTGTATCTAAAGTATAAAAAATTATTATTAAGTCAAAGAAAAGTTCCATTATTATCCTACATGAGCTATTTGTTTGAACCAATGCTTTAGCCATATAACCTGAGCTTCATCTGCAATAGTAACTCAGAGCAGTACATTCCTGCCAGCGCCAATTGTACTAACTGTGATACACTGAGCATCTTCCCTGCATTTTCTCTGTAAATGTCATTTTTAACAGACTAACTTGGGATGTGGAGAGCAAGGACGATCCGAGCAACCCAGCTTATACCACAGGTACACTGGCACTACACACAGACCTGGCATATTACATCACCCATCTAGTGGTACGTTGTTAAAGCAGAGTGTGAACTGTCGACAAACATTTTAGGTAACATGTTGCCCAGTTAGGGCAACACATCTTTGGCATGACGACTTGTTGCTGAAAATGATGTCAGTGCACACAGAGCAAAACGATTTGTGTAACATGTCGCTGCAACATCTATGTAGTAACATGTTGACCAAATGCTGCTCGTGTACACAGGGCCCAAAAGGCGTGTTGCCCAGGTGTGTTGCCCCAACTGGGCAACATGTTACCGAAAATGTTACCGAAATTGTTGACAGCGTACACTCTGATTTAACTCATACTAATTGTAGCGGATCTATTGAACGGTAGTACCTAACAATCATTTCAAGGGTCATTCGACTGTGTCACATAGCTAGCATTGCTCTAGCAAGGCCTTTCTTGTTACAAGTGGGTTACGGAATTTACCTAAGCCTACAGTGTTTCCCAGACGTATTATTTAATTATATAGCAATCGGAATAATAACCATTCCATATTAGAAATATTCGTCAAGGGTGCAGTTTATAAATTTGAATGCATATCAACCTTTGAGGTTGGAGTTGATCTGAAGGTATACATGTCTGTTAAATTTCGTTTATGATACATGTATATCTTGTAATATACTGTACACGATCAGAACTCTACAGGGTGTCTCAAAAAAAACTATACACTTTTGAAATGGCCGCCAAATAACAAATTATATGATTTTTGGTGGAAACCTTTTTATGTATGGAAAGCTCGGACACCCAACTTTCATATGACACCAAACAAATCCGAAAATGATCCATGCTTGGGTGAGCATTGCTCGAGTTTGTAAAGGCTATGGAAATTAGGTTGCGCAGGAATTGTCCTTTAAATTCGTGATAAAAACCTTCAATGGAGAGTGAAGAATTACCCCCTCCCCCTCTCCAATTCAAGTCTCCTTAGATTTGTTAAACATCTCATTGCATAACTTAATATCCAGGTGAAGATTATTGAATCTTCAAAAACGGTTTGGTGAAAAAAGGAAAGTCACAGATGTTGTCTACTTATTCTTCAGTACATGGTGATAACAACAAGTCCAAATTGGCATGGAAATGAAAGAATTTGGAATAAGGGAAGCTGGTCTGGATATTTTGCAGTGGAGATCAATGCATATGAATCATCATTCAATCATGCATGCATAAAATGTTAATCCCATAAAACACATATTTCACTCAGCAGACCCAAGCCCATCCACAATTGATCCTAATTTTGTTTAATCATCTCCAATTCCGTAAGCTCCAAAGGACTTTCCTCTCACAAATTGGACCATTCCTGCGCAACCTAATTTCCATACCCTTTACAAAAGTGAGCGGTGCTCACCCAAGCATGAATCATTTTCGGAATTTTTAGACGTCATCATATGAAAGTTGAGTGTCTGAGCTTTCCATACATATAAAACTTTCCATCAAAAATCATATAATTTGTTATTTGGCAGCCATTTCAAAAGTGTATATTTTTTTTTAGACACCCTGTATAATGGGAGTAACTACAATGAGGAAGTATTAGATGCATATACCTAGGCCTACAAATGATGTAACCATCAAACCAAAATCAGAGAAATTTGTGTTGTTGAATTCGTGTATACATATTTAAGGTCCAGTTATTACACTGCATCAAGCAAGTCGATGGAATAGGCGGTGAGAATCTTCTCAGTGATGGCTTCAAGGTTGCCATGGATCTCAAGAAAGATGATCCGGAGGCGTTCCATCTCTTGACGACCGTTCCCTTTCACTACGTGGACGTGGGCAAAGACGTGTACGGTCAATTCCACCAGAAATCTCGACATCCAGTCATAAGGTAAGTCAGTGTGGACTGAGGAATGATATTTATAAGCAGCAATAGGAATAGTCTAGGTGTATTTGTATCTACAATAATAATTGTCCTATACAATTAAAGGGTGTGTACAACATTGGTAAAGGTGACGGAACATCACCCACACTTTGTCTAATCTATAGCATGTACATGAAACAATAAGCCTGTGAAAATTTGAGCTCAATCGGACATCCGAGTCCCGAGTAGATAGCGAAAACCTGGCTCACTTTTTCTTCTAAAACATAAAGAAGGATTTTTGATCTTGATGTTTGGTTTTACTCTTTCTGGATAAATACGCCATTTAAGGCAGAACTATTTTAACGATATGTTTCTACTAACACCATCTTCATACCCTGAAAGTTATATGTAAATTATATGAACTTTTGGTTTGGTTTGTTACCAATGTTGTACATAGCCTTTAAGGACATGATGACAAATAAATTCATTGTAGGTCCCTGGCGTAATGACACCATTGGGCATGATACCTATTCACATTTCAGGCGACAAAATTAACAAAGCTCTTGCAGACGTTCGTATGCCAACGCAATGTACGCCATTCTTACTTGGTTTGACTTGCCTTCAAAAAGATCAACATTTCAATTCCTGATATCTAGGCTACGTGCAAACTGCGCTTTAATATTTAGAACACCTTCTGTGCTGTATACCATACGTGATTCTGCAGAGGATTTTAGCCTTGGTAATTACAACATGTGTTAGTTTTTTAGTTGGCTTTTGTTTCTGTTTACACGTTTTCAGACTAAATGACGAAGGTGAACTTCAGGGAATATGTACCAGTGATCATGGTAGAGATCCTATGCTGAGAGCTCCCGTCGACAAAGTACTGCCTATATACCGTGCCATCAACAAATACTGCAACATGCTAATGGGACCTGAAAATATGTTCCTGTATAAAATGCGAGAAGGTAAATACTCTATAATGGGAGTAAGTACAATGAGGAAGTATTAGATGCATATAAACATCTAGGCCTACAAATGATGTAAAAATAAAACCAAAATCAGAGAAATTTGTGTTGTTAAGGTAAATACCGTGTATCGGACGTTATGGCCCTATCACATAACAATAAACGAATTGAATGTAGGGTGTACGTCACCTAATCAGGGGACGTACACCCTGCAATAAAGAGAGTGCAGCGGCCGTAAATTCATTTGTTGTCGGACAAAATACGGGCGGGGACACACCAGTAATGGCGGGTGTTTCCTAGCTCCATGGTCGCGCCGTCGGATCGGTGTATTAAACAAACTAGCCGAATTTTGGTGACCCATAATTATGCCAACTTAAGATTGTTCCGAACCCTGTCCCACATCTTACATAATAAAACTAAATATATGTATGCTTGTACTCGGAGCGAACCATGGAAGCAAACAACAAATTGCATAATCTATTATAGCTGCAGAATTATCTCGGGAGTAGATAACACACCAAGGTTGAGATATCGCTGGAAAGCTCTTAATAAAGATTTGCTGGAATCAAAACACATACAAATACATCAGTATATTGATATACAACTCAACCTGCCTATCATTGTTTGTGCTAAAAATAATGTATACAAAATTAGAAAATGGAGTATTTTACACCCATAATTTAGCACCTCACTTTCCGCGACGAAAAACTTTGCCTACGTCACGTGCAGAAGACCACGCAGTATACTGTGGTCATGCGAGCCTATACTCGTTCTGTAGGTGACGTCACACGCATTGTTGCGTGGATCGGTCCCAAGAGGAGATATTCTTAGGGGGGGGGGGTACGGTATAGGCCTACATGTACTTATTTTTTGTAACAGTTTAGTCAAAATTAATCACTTACATAAAAATACAAATTTATATAGTCATTAATTATTTATAAAGCAATAATTTTATAACACTTTCACCCCTTTCCTAAATTTGATTATACAGTAAACCTTTAATGTGAAATTTGGAGAAATTTGCAAAAAAAAAATTCATAAAAATGGTAAAAAGCATTTTAGAATGTTATGCTGAGCAAACAATAACAGAAAGTAAGTCAAAAGCAACCAACAACACATGGAGATTAAGTTGGTAGTAAAGGTAATATCATACTTTGGTTAAAGGTAGTATCATACATTGGTTTTTGTCAAAGAAATACAGATTCATGGGCAAAAATATCAAGGACGATACAGTAATAGTCATCTGTGAAAATTTCAGTCCCATACAGTGCCCACTTTTTGAGAAAATCGTGAAAAACGGCAACAGTATTTCTTAAGACTTTTCTCTTTTATTTTTGATCTTTTAAAAGATCAAACAGATTTTCAGTCGTTATTTTACTAATTTCTCGATAAATACACCATTTCAGGCGGAAACATTTTAACGGTAGGTTTCTACCAGCACCATCTTCATACCCTGTAAGATATACGTAAATCTGTGAACATTTCTGTTTTGGTGTCTTATACCAAAGTATGATACTACCTTTAAAGAAATGCGGATTCATGGGCAAAAATATCAATAAAGATACAGCAACAGTCATGTGTGAAATTTCAAGCCCTATTCGGTGCCCAATTTTCGAAAAAAACAGTGAAAAACGCCCACGGCATTTTTTCAACTTTTCCCGGGAATTTTGATCTTCCTGAGATCAAAATTGTTTATGGTCATTGGTTTGACTCTTTGCTGGATAAATGCAGCATTTCAGGCAGAAAACAATTTAACGGTATGTTTCTATACCATCACCATCTTATATACCCAGTAAGGCATAGGTAAATCTGTGAAAATGTCTGCTTCGCTATGCTACCAAAGTATGATAGTACTATTAAGTATAATGGAAGGCTCTTTTTGCAAAGTGTCATGCTTTGATTTGGCCTCTTGATGTATTAATTATGCATTATAATTTTTATTTTTTTTTTACGTACGACAGGGGACATGCTAACGTTTGACAACAGACGCGTCTTACATGGACGAAACGCCTTCCAACTGACTGGCGAGAACTCCGGACGACATCTTCAAGGCAGTTTTTTAGAATGGGACGAAGTCTACTCGCGCATGCGCGTCTTAGCAACGGAGCTTCAAAGTTAGATACCAAGCAAGATACCACAAAACAGATACGGAAATGTCACGGCTCTTTATTGTACAATGTTGGTATAGTGTCGTTTAATTAATTGAAATATACTCGTTTCTAAGAAAGAAAGCCTTCTAATTTGAAGTGTCGCGTTTAAATTTAGTTACGTACAATATTCTTGTACATGTATATGAATGATTAACATATCATATTACTTATTATGTTAGGATTTTCAGTGTAGTAATCATATAAGTGTTTCCAGCCAAACGTATGTTAATAATAATAACAACAATAATGGACACTTATAAGGCGCCTTTATCCGCCAAGCATGACGCTCATGGCGCACAATACACACAATTACAATGCAAAAATACAACAGGAAATTAATAAGCATTAACAATAATAGATTTGAAACGATAGTATTATAATTATGTATAAATGACAAAATTGTCATGATATGGAAAATGTAATTCTTGATTGTTAATTATGACATGCTTTTCGTATTCTTGACACTTGTATCGTATTATCTGCATTTTCAACCTTTACTGGCGTCTTACAAAATTAATGTCTCTATACTTGAGTCTTCCTCGATGTACTCAATTTTGTTATCTTGATCTGATTATTCTTGGATTCTTATGTTCATTCCATTCTTTAACGTCTATCTTCTAAATAAGTTTACTTTACATGGGGAAATAAACGTTTGCTTGAACTGCAGCGAAATGAAATCGTGAGCAGTCATGGTTTAAGAGTCTGGTAATAACCCAAACGTACGTTAGGAAGACGTATAGTGTGATCGATGTGAAGTTACAGAGGAAGTGTGAAACGGATTCGTGATTTGAATTTATGAAACTGATTCCATCGCCATTCATTTTGAAAACAGCTTGTCGGTTTACAGGTATTTCAAATATTCATGGGAAAAAATATCAAGGAAGACACAGTAATAATCATCTGGGAAATTCCCAGTCCCATACGGTGAACACTTTTTGAGAAAACGGTGAAAATCTCCTACCGTATTTTCAAATCTTGTCACATGATTTTTGATCTTCATGAAGATCAAAATTGTTTGTTTTTTTGGTCAAATAGTTTCACTCTTTTCTGAATAAATACATGCATTTCAGGCATAAACATTTTAACGGTATGTTTCTACCATGCACTGGCATCATACCCTGTAAGTTATAGGTAGATCTATGGAGATTTCTGTTTCGGTATGCTACCAAAGTATGAAGGTATACCTTTAAATACCGTCCTTGTTTGAGATGGGAAACGTACATCCTTAGATAATATGACGAACGGTCACTAACCGACTAATATCACTGCTATAGTCAATTAATTGTACTGTATTTGACATTAGAGTGACACATTTAACGGAGAACATTATTAGGGTGACAAACCTCACAAGGGTGACAATTTGGAATCGCTTATTCTAGAAAAGTAGAATCGATTGTTAAGTCGGGAATTTTCCATTTATCCTCGTAGACTAAAACCTATAAGTGCTGGGATTTTTATCCGGTTAAAGGTTAGCCGATCCGGATTTAATTAGCCGCTTAAGTTTTCACTAACCAATAACCGAAACTGAAAGAGAAAAAAGGGACGAACCTATGGCTCATGCTCAACAACCCAAAAAGTGTAAACTGGAGAATTTCAGTCAGTTATTTTGTCCATTTTACCAAGTAGAAACACGCTTTTCACATACTGGATCTAAAAGAAAAAGTTGTGTATATATACTTGATCTAAATGATTGATCTAAAGAATAACATCATAAGCATTCTGAAAGCGACGATCACATTGAAGAAAACGTTTACCATAAATCGCACACGTTGCACGTGATTACATAGGTTACCTGATAGTTTCCAAGTAACCGGATACAATTTTACTCGATTTTGCCCAACACTTATTACCTCCGTCTATAAAGTGTTGTTCGGCTGGGTTTCAAGACAGAGGGAAAAGGGGGTTTACTTTAGTGCACAAGTCTATAGAATTGTCACCCTAACATAGAGTTAGGCTATATAAATTATTGAATGAATTAAATCCACTTACCAAGGCCAGCTGATTCTCCTCTGCATATATCCCTCTAGTACTTGTGGGACTTGAATATTTCCTGTGATGATAAAAAGTATACTGGATAAATAAACTAGAATGAATATTAGTTTGGCCTCTTTGTAATTATCATTATTATTATTACCAAAAATCACACAAAAAAATTCAAAATGGAACAATACGAAACAATCAATAAAAGAAAATAAACTAGCATAAAATTACATGACAAGTAGTCTTGTTCCAAGACTGTAAAGCTCGATAACAGACTCCATTGTGCCATTGCGCCCTCTCGTGACTTTATTTCACCCAGCTGCTTGTAATGCGAGCAGATGGGTGAAATGAAGTCATGAGAGGGCGCAATGGCACGATGGAGTCCGGGGGGGGGGGGGGGGTGATAATACACGCCATCCCCCCCCCCCACCTCAAATATTGGGGGGATATATCCCCCCACCCCCCGGATCGACACCCATGTGTATGGCACCTATTATTACACAATGCACAGCAGCGAGCACTTTGCTCACATTACACATTAATTTAACACCCTATTCCAGCCAATTAAAACACTCCTAACCTTACCTAGGGCATGTGTGAACACTTAGGATTCATCCACATATCATGTAGTGAGGCAGCAACGATCAGAATCAAGAATAAAATCGTGCAATTTGTGAGTGAAATGAAAGCTTATTCTGACAACGGCTGGAGACTGCGGCGAACCACACCACGAAGTAGGATATCACTCCGCCAAAATTATTCTCTCTTTTAGAATAGGCCTACCTGATTTCCCTACTCCATGGCATTAAGGTAATGCTTATATAATTAGTATTAAACAGTTTAATTGAATTCTGGAATATTTCAATAACGATTCGCACTACGTCGCTTCGCGTAGGCGTATCTGGACAGCCGAAACGGTAGTGATAGGACAGCATCGTCATATGCCAAACGATGTACGCGAAATCCAGGATAGCAGCAGCTGAGAAGCGCAGGACGATCAGGAAAGGTATCGCCACGCCAGCCTCAGCCGCGACCATACCCTGTCCTCACTGCCCAAGACTCTTCCGCGCACAGATTGGCCTAATCAGCCATCTGCGCACACACAGACCCCGCCCCCTACCATAGGATGATTGGATGGTCATCGACGACTCGACGGACAAACAACACACTCACGCAACTATGTGGTCGACCCGTCACTGCACTATTTAAACTAAAGGGATATGAATGTTTGGACAGTGCCAGGCAGAGGCAGTCTTCATTTATATAAACGTCGTGGCCTTGAACTGGACAAGGTGAATTGTACTTTCTTTAGATACTGTGCACATCACACCATCTGTGCGTGCTGAGTCGTCATAATTCATATCATCCCACCCACGATCTTTACATAGGGCGAGCAACACGATTGCTATACGAATAGACAGTATCTGGACACCACGTCACATTTGGTAGAAACGAATGTGACATTTGAAGTGCTGTTTGTTCGGAAACTTCAATCATCGTCCAGCTTGTAAGTGCACATGACGTGTCTCAGCTATAACGACGTGTATAATACGGAGCGTTCATGTAGGTCATCTCCACAGGCTGCACAGTGTGTGCGTGGTGTGGCAGACAAACCTCGTCCTGTTAACCATTATCGCCACCGTAAAGAGAGACACTTAACGGTTAGTACATGTAAGTTATGTGATTGTATGGCCATGTTTGTTTGTTTGTTTGCCGGGGTGTTTGTTTGTTTGTTTGTTGGGGTGTTGGGGTGTTGGGGTGTTTGTTTGTTTGTTTGCTTGTTTGTTGGTTATTGGGGTGTTTGTTTGTTTGTTTGTTTGTAGAGGTGTTTGCTTGTTTGCTTGTATCCGGACAAACTGTCATTCAGCAAGAGCTAGATTTGACTCCCTGATAACGATAAAGGATAACGGTCTATGGCTTTGCCATAATGCAAAAATGATCACAGCCGAAATGGAATCGTTTACATAAATTAATGGTTAATTATTTTCTTCATTACAGCACATCAAAATGGCCAGCAGGTGCTTGAATTTCAGCTGTGTCAGGTCTGTCTACCTTAAGACACTTTGGGCCAATCAGAAGACATTTATACCAACTTCAGCAAAACTGCTGCACAGCATTTCAAACAGGAATGTGCCTCCTCGTGGTCTACTGACTAGACCTTACTCAACACCAGCACCGAAGGCTTTCTTTACTTCACCTAAGCCGTTGACAGATGGAAGAGAGACCTTGGATGTCTTTAAGTCTGTTGTGGATGTAGCCATTAACAACGACAGCAAGCAACTCGTCGTGTCGTGGGAAGGAGGTGACAGCCAGATTTACCCATTTGTGTGGCTCCGCGACAACTGCCGATGCCCCAAGTGCTTCCATCCCATCGCATTGGGTCGTGTAACGTACGCGCATCAACTCAACGTTTACATCACTGCAAAATCAGCTGGAATATCCCAAGATGGCGGAGGTGTCACCATCCAATGGGACGATGATCACCAGAGCCAATTCCCTTCTTACTGGCTGAGAGAGTACCGCTTTGACAGGTCATCAGAGGACGAAATTGCCACACCGCTGCGTCGCTACTGGGACAGGG
Source organism: Astropecten irregularis (assembly GCA_963971285.1). Classification (NCBI taxonomy): domain Eukaryota; kingdom Metazoa; phylum Echinodermata; class Asteroidea; order Paxillosida; family Astropectinidae; genus Astropecten; species Astropecten irregularis. The sequence goes on from OZ020253.1 coordinate 10,548,114, forward strand.
ATATTGAGCTCCAAACCTTTGATTTCCACCAAGTCCTGCAGGATGATCAAGCTATGTATGACTGGCTTACTGAGCTGGTCATTGGAGGTATAGCAGTTCTTACTAACGCTCCCCGTGAAGTTGGCCAGGTACAGAAGCTGGGAGACCGGGTATCCTTCCTCAAGGCGTGCAATTCTGGGTAAGTGTGCCGATCATGAGTCGTCAAGCTCGTTTTCCTATCATCCACTATGGGGACGCTTCACGACACGGGCTGTATTAACACGACAAACGATAGCAGCTATAGACCTAGGCTCCCAATATGTTATAACATGTTACTTTAAAGGTATAGTATCATCATTTGGTAAGAAACCAAAACAGAAATGTTCACAGATTTATCTATATCTTTCAGGGTATAAAATGGTGCTGGTAGAAACATACCTTTATAATGTTTCTGCCTGAAATGATGTATTTATCCAGAAAAGAGTAAAACAATTATTTTTGATCTGTTTAAGATCAAAAATAAAAGAGAAAAGAATTAAGAAATATTGTGGCCGTTTTTGCTACAGTCACACGGCCATGTTACGGACATCTGGATGTCTGCGTATATTTGGATAATGAAAATGCGTAATTTACCCCAAATCTAAAAAGTTACCTATATTCTGCGGACGATACGGATTAGTTACGGATGTTACGTATGAGTAACGTGTTTTACGTATGGATAACGTATAATTATTCTGCGGATGCTTACGTTTTCATCCGCATCCGTAGCTACCGTAAGTGGCCGTGTGACTTTAGCATTACACTGTTTAAAAAAAAAAAGTGAGCACCGTATGGGAGTGAAATGTTCACAGATGACTGTTACTGTATCTTCCTTTATATTTTTGCAAAGTGTGATATTACATTTAAGCCAGAGACAGAGTCACATTATTTGATGTCAGTCAAGAGAGGAAGCTTCAGCCTAAATGCTCCCCCCCCCTCTCCCCCCCTCCCCCCCCCCCCTCTCGCCCCCTCCCCTCCCCCTCTCCCCCTCTCTCTCTCTCTCTGACATCCTTCTTGACAGGGTAACTTGGCATGTGGCGAACAAGGTTGAGCCCAGCAGCCCAGCTTACACCAATGTAGCCTTGGCACTCCACACAGATCTGTCATATTACATTCAACACCCAGGAGTAAGTTCCATGTACATCGACTGTACAGCAGTGTTTCCCCTGCCTATCAAATTGTGAGGCGGCCCGCCTCACGGTTTTTGGGGACCGCCTCGCACATTTTTTGCCAACACTGCCGCCTCACGCTCACAGAAACAAAAATAATATTTTTTTATTACACAATAAGCTGAAAATCACAGAAATGTTTAATAATCTTAATAAAAACACAAACATTTACGCTTAAAAGCGGAAGATGAAAGCGCTTTTTCCATTCCGAAGCTCTAAAAAACGAAACGTAACACTTGCATAGCGCGTATACATGTACGGCCGAGCGGCACACACACCGCGTACGGCCGGGCGACACAGCTCACACAACGGCCGACATAATCTCCACCGCACGGTGCACAGTGCCTATACAGTGAACACGCGGTCTTGTATACACGAAATAGACGGGGAGACCTTCACTGGTTCGCGCGCGGCTCCCTGCTTAAACAATGTATGCACTGTGGGGAGGCTGTAACCAGCGTTCCGTTCGTTACACACGTGCATGGTGCATTTAAGATCAGCGGTGTTTGGTGGACTTTATCGAATGTTTTTGAACAAATAAATGGCCGCAGAGGAATTCTTTTCGACATTGATTTTTAGTCATTTTTACCTCAAATTCGCTAGGAATGGAAATCTTCCACGATCCACGCACGGTGCATGGCTGCTCATTTTGCTTGCGCCAAAAACTCGCCACCGAGAGAATCCTTAGGATGGCGATTGGTGAATAAATCACGCTGAGTTAACGCACCTCCACGGTTAACGTAAGCAAGTTTTGTTAGCTAATGTTTTCGTACATGTTTTCTCAAAAAGTTGTGGGTGAATTACAAAAATGCACAAAGAATGTACAAGCATAACGGATCAGAAAAGAAATAGTTTATGATCTAGCCGGAGTAGAGGTACAATGTAGGTGCCGCAACGTTTCACCTAAAAGTCACCTATGATTTTGATAGTTGTTGTTTTCAAAACCCATAGCGTTACGGCACCCCGAAAAGTGACAGCTAGTGCTAGGCTCACCGTGAAGGAGCCTTATCGTTCTCGCATAGCCTTCATTTTTCAAACATGTTTGCAATTTGTGATCAAGACTAAATTGTAGGCCCCTAAACACTACCTAAAGGTAAATAATAATATTCCATAGTGGTTTCTGTTTTCATTTATTTGTATCATTCTTATAAAAAAAATTAAAACAAAAAAATTTATTGAATTTTTTTTTTTAAACAAGAGTATAGGATCAGTGTTAAAAACCAATCCAAAACAAAAGCAAACATTACATGATGTAGGTATATAAACTGAGTTCTTAAGAAGTGGGCCCCGGACATCGCGCGGTAAGGGCTTCGCGCGTCGTCGCGCCGGGTCCATACCCAGCAAAATTTCATTTACCACCTCACGGCTACCAGCAACCCAGGGGAAACACTGCTGTACAGTATATATGAGCTTTTAATTGAATTATCCCACTGGAGTTGTTAATTGAGTCATGAGTGTATAATTGAGCGTTGGTAAATGCAATATGCACCATTTGTGATGAAAAGCAATTATGACGTCTCAATCTTTAATGGCCTTCCCAAATTCAAATCTATTATAAAATACACACGGGACGACGTTGCCATGGTATAGAAATCGTCACAGAAATTTCTTTTAGCGGGACCAGTCTTAAGTTTCTATGGATTATAATTACAGTAGAGATATCAACAAGACAAATAAGTGTATATTATCAAAATGTTTTGTGTGTGTGTAAAGATCCAGATATTACACTTCGTCGAGCAAGCCCCCGAAGGTTCTGGTGGTGAGAATCTTCTCTGTGATGGCTTCAAGGTTGCCATGGATCTCAAGAAAGATGACCCGGAGGCGTTCCATCTCTTGACAACCGTAAACTTTGAATTCTCGGATGTGGGGAAGGACTTCTTCGGAGAATTCTACCACAAATCTCAGCATCCAGCTATTAGGTATGGTGTGGAATTTAGACTGCTGTATATGGAAACCGACTATGTATACTGTTAAGTAAAATGGTTTCTTATTGAGTCTGGTAGGCTACATGTAGTTTAAGGAAGACACAATGTTCACATCGGTTTGACATCTCCTGAACTCCGAAACCACCAAAATGATTTCGTCACAGAGCTCAGCACTCCTTGCGAGCTTACACCCACACCATCTTTACTTTCTGGTTGAGCTTTCCTCCGTGACGGATCTCAGGGTGCACCACACTAAACCTCAAAAATCCATGCGCCGAGCTGATTATCATATTCCGTGTACCGTCAAATGCTTTTTAAATATGCAATTTGGGGGGTCGTGCAATTAATATATTGTGTAATTATGACGGGTTATCACAACCCGGGGGTTCAGTGCTTCAGACTGTTGTGGAGACTTGAGACATTTTGGTTTAAAATCCGGTCCTACGTTGTTTTGAACGTGGAGGGTTGCTATATGAAAACTGGTAGCAAGTCGATTACGGAAAAAGGACATTTTGGGGGTGTTTTTTTCTTGGGGCAATTAGCAAAAAATCCAATCGGTTACCCAACCAAAAATTGAAAAGAATTGGGTAGATGAGGGTTCAAGCTACCATTTACAGTATTGTACCAAAAACTGAGGGACTCCTGGATGAGGTTTTGGAACTGTGAAGTCGAGGGATTTTACAAAAAGGTCAATGAGAGTTTATTTAGTGTGGTACATCCCTCAGTTTCAGCAAAAGCGCTCTGGCGCCCTCTGGTGGTCGTGATCGGTGCAGCCGGTCCGATTTAAATCAGTGTGCTGCTATAGGCAACTATTTTAACCAAAATGCTTCAATGAATATCTTCATTTTCTGAATTATTGTGGGTTTTTTTTTTAGCCAGTATGAAAACAGTTGCCAAAATGTCATCTGGGACGCCCTAATTCACCGGTAGTGAGCATGCAACAAGTTTTTTTCATCGAAAGCCAAAATTTAATTATGCATAAACCTTGAATGCTGCAGCTATACGGACGCAACTTCTTTTGCACAAACTCATTTTTCAGTTACAATTCTAGCGATGAGTCGTTGGTATCATTGTGTCAACCTATAAATGCCTTCACTTGAGTGCTGTGGGTTAGATTTACTTAAGTCTTTCATAATTTCAATCATTGGGCTGGATTTTCACAGATTGGTCTTAAGATGAGTTTTCATATATTTTTTTCCTATAGTGTGGTTTCGTAGCGCGTATTCCATTATTCACAGTGTGAAATTAACTATGTGTAATTATGATGCGCAAGACGGCAAAGAATGATGGCGCAGGAGGGAAATGATCATCACGAAATATCTGGGCTCATTATTTGTGATGCTTGATACTTGTATATTACAATTCAAATTTACAAATATCTGCGCAGTTTTGTGATGTGCGATTACATTACATGCAAATTATGGCGCGTGATACATCGTACATCGTAAGTGCACATTTACTATGTGTGATTTCATATGGCATGATTTTTTTCTGAATAATATCTTTATTGTTAGTTACGGTAAGAAGAAATCAAGGGAAATGTACACAAAAAAGTGATTAAAACAGTCGCCAAATGCCACGACATGAGACATAACAAGATGCGGTTAGGGGCCGTCCATAAAGTACGTACGCATGAAATGCCGACTTTTTTGACCCCCCTCCCCCTCTGTACGCATGGCGTACGCAATGGTCCAAACCCCCCCCTCCCCCCCCCGTACGCATACGCATTTCACATTAGGTTTTTCAGTTTTCGTGGTACATGTACCTTGATTTAGCATCATTAATATGTCACAGTAATCCGGGCTGGTACCGTTATTGCGACGTCACTTTCAAATTTTGAAATGGATGACTAAAGTGTAACAGGTTTTTATACATTTACAGATGTATTTTACTATTTTTTATTATGTTGAATAAGAAAAAACAAGGAAAAAACAAAACAATCCCGGTGCTTTTTCTCGTTTTTCCCCTCTCTTTTTTGCGCGAAATGATTTCGCAAAATTTTCGTTTGCGTACGGTACGCATTTGGCCTGAACCCCCTCCCCCCCTGTACGCATGGCGTACGCATCGGTAACAACCCCCCCCCCCCTCCCCCCTTCGTGCGTACGTACTTAATGGACGGCCCCTTAGTGGTTGTGATTCGCCCATAATGTCATATGTCATGGCGGCCATAAAAATGCGTAAGTTTGTGACATCAAACTTTGCTTAGCGATTAAGATTGATTCCCAATTATGATCAATCTTAGTGCTTCGTGAAATCGGCATCTGGTATCATAAACTATTTTCTACATTTAGTATGAACGAATACCGATTTACATGCTTTCTTTGGGAATTTCTTTTTGAGTGCAGGACGGATTCTTCATTCTTGGCGTTGTGTTTTGTTTTTCAGGTTGAACAGCTGCGGCGAAATTGAAGAGATATGCGTCAGTGATCATGGTCGCGACCCTATGCTACGAGCTCCCGTCCATCAAGTACAGCCCATATACCGTGCCCTTCACAAGTATTGCAACATGCTACTGGAGCCAGAAAATCTGGCACAATGTAAAATGCGAGAAGGTAAAAAGAAACAAAATGGGTCAATATTTATTTTTAAGACTGAATCACTGCACTTAATGATATTGACGCTCATATTTATTGTTTAAATGTAGTATCATGCTTTGGTATTTTTGGTAAGAAACCAAAACAGAAATGATCACAGATTTACGTATAAATTAAAGGGTATGAAGATGGTGGTGGTAGAAATATACCGTCGAAATTTGTCCGTATGAAATGGTGTATTTATCCAGAAATTAGTAAAACAACGACCGAAAATCTTTTTGATCTTTTAAAAGATCAAAAATAAAAGAGAAAAGACTTAATAAATGTTTTTCACAGTTTTCTCAAAAAGTGGGCAGTGTATGGGACTGACATTTTCACGGATGACTGTTACTGTATCTGTCTTGATATTTTGCCTATGAATCTGTATTTCTTTGATGAAAACAAAAGTGTGATACTTACTCTTAAATTGGACTTGAACAAAAGTAAAGGTACATTTTTAGGTAATCCGCCATTTTTATGTTCGATGCAAAGACGCGATTTCGAAAATATGCCAGAGGACGGCCACATAGAATGATGACGTAATAAACAAACTTTAATCACATGCGCATTGTAATCTCGTGCAAACAGACACCAGTAGGCATACACAATCGTCCCTGTACATTTTTATTGCATACAATAATAAGTAATTACAGACACTTAAGTTCTATGAGGCGTTATGTGGGCGAGTACGCCATCAGAAACCCCATATTTGACTCGTCATACCGTGGGAAATGTAAAATCTGCCTTTCCATATTTTGTTCTTGCATGCACAATGTCTACGCATTTATGGCTTGGGGCTAGACTTGGCATTTAAAGGAAGTATCATACTTTGGTAAGAAACCAAAACAGACATTTTCACTGAGATTTACGTATAACTTTCAGGGTATGAATTTTATCAGATGGTGCTTGTAGAAACCTACCGTTAAAATTGTTCTGCCTGAAATGGTGTATTTATCCAGAAATTAGTAAAACAACGACCGAAAATCTTTTTGATCTTTTAAAAGATCAAAAATAAAAGAGAAAAGACTTAAGAAATACAGTAACCGTTTTTCACGATTTTCTCAAAAAGTGGGCACCGTATGGAATTGAAATTTTCATAGATGACTGTTAATGTATCTTCCTTGATATTTTTGCCCATGAATCTGTAGGCCTACTTCTTTGACAAAAACCAAAGTATGATACTACCTTTAAGTCCCGGCCAGGTGCTAGCCCCGTAGCCTTGTTTTTGTAAAGACCCTACGTAGGCCTAATCTCTTAATAATTAATAGTCTCACCTGTATCTTGTCCATGCAGGGGATATGTTAACACTGAACAACGGGCGTGTCTTGCACGGACGCAACGCATTCCAGGTGACCAAGACCAGAGGGCGACATCTTGAAGGTGGATACTTGGCATGGGACGAAGTCAACTCACGTCTGCGTGTCTTAGCAATGCGTCTTCAGACTCGGAGCAAGCAAACGTCTACGTAGATAGACACAACGCATTCCGCTGTACGTGGGCCTTGTACTATGTATCCTCTGTGGTACTATACATGTACGAGATTCAGCAATTTCTTTGGTCTCCCCTGCGTAGTTCTTCAGCAGTTGTACCCGTACTTTTAAAGCTTTGTCAGGCTTTCACTACGCTTCCTTCCTCGGAACGCCTTATTGTCGTCCATAGTTATAATGCGAGTTATTTACCGTCTGATATTTTGCAGTAGTCCAATGGATGCATGTAATTCACTAACCACTTCGAAATTTCGCCGTCCATTTTAAATACCGCCCTCAGTAGACGAAATCGAAACGGCGCTTAGGCTCAGTCAGGCTCAGGCTCCAGCTCTGACATCCATATGCTGAAAAGTATAGGTTGTGGTTTTTCATTGAAGCTGAAGCTCTGTTTTTCCTTTTCAAAAAGGAGAATCTACTTCAGAACCGCAGCCAAAGCCTCTATTTTGATACCATTTATTTCAGAATGGACGCCCTTTGATTCTTGGGGCCTTTATCAAAGCTCGGCTCCGGCTTCGTCTCTGATGTATTCCATAATTATGCTGAAATTATATGTTGTGAATTTTCATTGGAGCTGAAGCTCTGTTTTCTTTTTCAACTCAGAGAATCTACTTCCGAACCGCATCAAAATGCCTCTATTTTGATACCCGTAATTTTAAAATGGATTCACAAAATGGAGGCGGAGCTGCCGGAGCCGAGCTTTGAGAGAAAGGTTGGCATTCCATTGCTGGCTGTGCAGCGATAAATGCCAGACGAAATTGTCGTTAGTGTACACTTCTTCTATGAAACAGTTACATTTAATTATCAATTGTGATGAAGAACAATCAAAACTTGAACAATCGAGATAATTGTCAAAGATGAATAATAAACACATTTTATTTGAGAAGCTGAAGTATAAAAATGCTACAATGTAATTATTGATAATTTTAACGGTTATTTGATATATATACCTTATAAACATAATGCCATAACCTTTACTATTTGTTACTATATACAAGAGGTTTAATAATGATTAATGAACTGAAATGCATGTAAGTCATATCACCGATTATAACGATAAGAGGTGGATGTATACTGAATTTATTTTGACCTATACTTCATTATAATTTAAGTCATCTTAATACTCAAACTGAATAATTAATACTTTAATTTTGGTCATTAAGTTTGATCAGGGGGATGAAAACAATAAGCCAACTCAAAACATCACAAATTGATTGCATTTCACGGAATTGACTGACGCTGAAAATTATCAAAAACAATTTTGCAAGCTACTCTTGCATCGTGCGATAAAATGGCGTCTAATTCATCAATGGTTAAAATCACATTCGCTAAAACGTTTCCCAGCATTAACTGCATTGCGAATTCACACTGTTTCTTTAATGTATAATATTTTTGAAAATTGTTTGGCTACATGGATATGCGTAAGAATAAAAAAACAAATCCTTACGGCCAAGAAATGTAGTAAGCTCTAATTTTAGGTCTATAGAGGTCGCTCTGTGGGCGCCATCGTTGGGGACGCCATCTTTGTGGATGCATATTACATCAAGTTGCGAATAATACTTGCATAACACTCATATGAAAATAATATTATTTTAATTTAATAAACTTGATTTACTTCAAACATATATTTGTGATAAAAACAGCACCCAAAATGAGATCTCAATAAAAAAAGGCAGTGATATTAGCAGTGATGGCGTATTCGAGATATGAAATGAAAAAATTGAAATTTGAATGAATGTATTTTGTTTAAGTGCTTTTATTTACATGTATCAAAAGAAATAAATTGATTGCAATACTCTTATTTCAATTATTATAGGTCTATATACAATGAAACTTATTTCAAGCTTAAAGTAATTGGATTCAGAGGTATTGATGTTATACTTCTGAGTTGAATGGCCGAACTGAGATTTATAAAGAGTGAAAATAAACATTAATACTGTTAGTGGTTTAAAGGTAGCATCATACGTTGGTAAGACACCAAAACAGAAATGTTCACAGATTTCCGTATAACTTACAGGGTATGAAGATGGTGGTGATAGAAACATACCGTGAAAATGTTTTCGCCTGAAATGGTGTATTTATCCATAAATTTGTAAAACAACGACCCAAAATCTTGTTGATCTTTTAAAAGATCAAAAATAAAAGAGAAAAGACTTAAGAAATACTTTTTTCACTGTTTTCTCAACAAGTGGGCACCGTATGGGACTGAAATTTTCACAGATGACTATTACTGTATCGTCCTTGATATTTTTGCCCATGAATCTGTATTTCTTTGACAAAAACCAAAGTATGATACTACCTTTAAGTGCGTTTAGTTCGTGCCATATCGTGTTAATGGTGGCGAACGCGAGCATCAACAAGCTGAATATGTGTTTCACTCTCAGAAGCTGGACTACGGTCGAAAATTATGGATGCAGCTCAGTATTAGAAGGCCTGAACTTTTTAAAGGCAATTCTTGAGACACACTCTTAAGATCTTGTTGGAATAATATAGGATGCGATTTTGTTCTCCATGCTTGGCGTATCATCTGTCAGTGCTTTTAGCTAAAATTGACGTCTGAAAGTCGCTCCATTTTGGAGTCTCAACTCGCCGATCATAGACACACAAAAAATTGGTCGCTGGTCGAACTTGCCATCAAAGTTCGTTCAGTTTTTCTGCCCTCTGTCGGCGATTAATGACCAATAATTGTGATCGACATTCGCCACGAAGTTAAGACGCGACCATTTTGTTTCCACTAGGAAACGCTCTGTGAGGATGTTGCACCGTTAGAACAGCCGTAATGCTGCATGGCCTCGTCTTCACAACTCACCAACCTTTAAAAAGGTATAAGCAGACTTCATATTTCGAACATTGCAGATGATTCAAGACTGAATTTCTGCCGAGTAGGGCAGCAACATCACAACAGCAACAAAAGGTTGCTCATTGGTGCCAAGACCCAAGAGGAAAGCAGAACGTACTTTTAGTGATGCAGGAGTTTATTGAGCATCAAAACATTTCATTCGTAGTACGTGCAGTGCACCAGGGCCACCGCATAGAGTGAGTTGTTCTGGTACGAGCACGTGGCAAAGTTGTCCGTGTCCGTGTTCCACACTGCCCTACTGACCATCTGCTGGCACTGACCACTGACCGAACCGATGAACACCTGGGTGGTGATCTTGTACCGAGGTATCTTCAACTCCTTCACTCTGGTCTTGATTTCCTCGGCGATGCGCTGCGTGAAGATGGAGCAAGTGCGGGGCTCGTAGCGCGTTTTCTCGGTCAGGTTGGCTTCCAGTACCTGCTTGGCTATCTTCTCCACCGCGCCGGGGATGAACCTGGTACCGGGATCAGGTGCCATCTTGAAGGTGTTCTCGAAGCGGATGAGGGGCTTGGATGCGGCGGCCGGCGTGTCGGTGGACCGGTGCGTGGCCACGCGGAAGTTGGCGTTGCCGAGGGAGGTGGAGTAGGCCCTGGATAGTCGCCGCCAGCGGTTCACGCCGGGCCCGCCCGTCCCGTCGCCGGTCGTGGAATGACTGACGGAACTTTTCCGGGACACGACCGACTGTCGACGAGACGACTTGATGCTGCCGTCCTGCATGTTCAACTTCTCCAAATTCTGGGCGTTGAGGGCCGCCATCTTTAGTTCTCAGCCGTTCCGTATAGTATATCACACCTCACGATGTTTAAAGGTCACTTGATGAGTCTTATACTGTAGGAAAAGTAAAGAAAACAAACATATTTCAATGAGCGCGTTATAGCCTTCTCCAGCATAGCAGGCCATATGGCTATTTTGTTCCCGTCACAGAAGCGCGCGACTCAGTAGGAAAATCGAATGCACTAATAAAAAACAAAAACAATTCTTGCTGGAAATTCATAAGCCGTGTCGCAAATCTCTGGCTGCGGCCGCAAATAACACACAAGTCTATATGAAAATGATTGCAGTCACTGGTTAGTGACTGCCATAGGTACATGCGTAATTTGCAGCCGCAGCCAGAGAATTGGGACACTGCCATTTTTACAAATTCACCATACTCTGAAACTTCACGTTGCGTAAATAACTCCAGTTGTATTATAAGTATCATCAGTCTACCTGCTTGTTTGCAATACAACAGGTTGCCGAAAAATGAAAGTGTGATGATAATGTTGCAGCGATCAACCACACCGAATTGACTCAAGATTAGAATAGCAACACTACTCTAACTTACGAGCTTATGAAATGAATAATACCAGGCCTGTATGTGGCCGCAGCTTGGGAAATTATTGGTGTTCAGCCGCCCAACAAGGTCCCGGTGCCATGGCAACGGACTCCGTGAGGGGGAAGAAAACAAAACCCAGCAAAGTCACAAGGTTGGCCCAGCGCCAAAAAATAATAGTTGAAATTCTAAATTTACTTTTTTTTTGTCACAATGATTGAAAGGATGCGCACATCGCCCGCGGCCAAAGAAGAAAATATCAAAACAGACAAACAAAGTTCCGATGCTTTCCATGCATGCAGTCGCTGCTCTCACACTATTGTCCAGGGCTTGCATAATTCTCTGTGATGCGTTCAGAATTGTGAAGTGTTTGGGTTGATAGTTACAATTATACTGCCAGAGCTGACTCTACCAGTTAAATACAGGACATTAAAAAGCTGTTGCACAAATGCAAAGCCACGATAAAGCATGTCATTTTTCACACCAGAGATGTCCTTGTGATAATCACACAAGGACATCACGGAGTAATATCCCCCAAATGAACAGCTATACAAGTCCCCCTTACATACGGTGCACAAATTGAAATGCAAAGGTAAATAGTTATGACTCATTTTGTTAGGATCCGTTCACAACACTGCATATCGCATCTATACCAGTCTACATGTATTCAATACATAGACCCCTATACATTCAGCCTCCAATTTTTTTGGATCCAATCCAGATTCGTCCCAAAATACTTTCTTTTATTCAGTCCAGTCCACGCGGGAGTCCTGTTGACATGAAGTGTATGTATTTACATGTATAATAATAGCTTTTGTATATTTTGGAGCCAGGCACAAGTCGCCAAGGGGCACAGACTAGTCTTGTTTACTTGGCAACCATCAGACAAAAGCCCATGAACTAGTTCATATAGGAGAGTATGATTTATTTTTGCCTGAGGCGTTTAGTAAAAAGGTATAACGAATATCATACACACCTTCGACATGATATAAAATAGGCATATGCAAACCTTGGTACTGTTCTCCTGTTGAAACGCATTACAACAAATTTCCAATTGTAGTTGACTTATAAATGGTTACAAGATGTAAAGATGATTATGTACATGTACTTGGTTTGTGAAAGAACGCTTTCCTTTGAGAAACGGGAATCGGTCCCCAGACTTCAGATTAAGAAATAGAAATATTTGTGGCTTTAAAACATCTCTGACGTTCTCCAATTAAAAGTTACCAGGTGATAAACTCGTCCATTATATATATAGGTTGCCTTGGGAACAGAAACCACGCCCTATCATGATCAAAGTGGTTTAGGCCTATACTTTATGCACTGGGTGGACGGTGTAGCGTCGAGTCCTGCCATTGCCGTTGCATGGATTGAGGTTTTTCAATCCGTATTTACAAATATCTACCCTGGGTTATTGTTTCATGTTTCGCTCCCATCATTAAAACTGAGACCAATTCGTTCTCATCTCCACGAACTGGGGCTTTGCGTGGCTGCGATATGATCATCACTCTCTTTTTGAAGTATACTGTATTATACCTAATGGGTTTTACGATGCAGTCAAGCGAACATAACACACGGTGAATGGTATAAGCCGTAGGTGGGCCGGTACTGTTGACACGATTACGATTCTGGGGGAGAGTAGTCATCAAAATGTGAATTCCAAATTCTACCTCTAAAACACTGAAATGTATACCAAGTACTGAACTGTACGATGATCTTACTAGATCATACATTAAGATTGTGAGGAGTACAGGTTTAAAGATATACATGATTGCTAAAGGTCACAAGACTGCACTCATACTTTGTCTGATCAAACATGTACATGAAATAATACACCTGTGAAATTTTGCGGAGGATTTCATGGAGGCTACATAAATATCACTTTAAAAGTTTCTTCGGTCAGTCTTATAAAAAAGCTCGTGAGTCCCAGGCGTTTTTCAAGACCCGAATCACATTCTCGTTTCCGAAAATAAATCTTTAACTGCACATGCAAACTATTAATACAATATCTTGTAAGAAACAAACTGGGCTAAAACGAGAATTATCAGTTCACAAACAATTCAGCCATTTATAGGAGACTTACCCAGTTTAGAATCTACCAGCACTATCACGTTTGCCAGAAAAATCCCGAAATGTCGCACTTTCAATTCGTCCGAATAACTAAAATATCTATAATGATTATTAAGACGCCTTTGTATTTAAATAAGCCACGTGCCCAATGTGTAATTTGAACAACGATTTCAAGGAATTTAAAGTACGAGACTCGGAAAAACAAGTTAATCGATACTTTTGGACTAAAGCCCCGTGTCAGAGTCGCATGGCCACCCCGTCACGGCTGGTAATTTTCACCAATCGATCGGCCAGTATCGATCCCTGCAGGCTCGACGTGTTCACGACTTGGTTCAATGACCTATATCGATGAGATAATCATCAATCATGGATGGGTCTTCAATGGGTGAAAGTGTCGCAGTCACGTAGTGTATATATATAAGCGCCTTAAGGAGAGCATTTTTATGATTTGCAAGGCCTCCCAAATTTTTTTAATGAGTTTGAGACAGAAAATGGACTCAACAGTTCGTAAACAGTGCAAACAGCCACCATTGGAAATCTTGGTTCATCAGATGCTGGGTTTTTCAAGCAAATCAAGACTTATTGTCGGTGAACAAACATAGGGACACCCTCACTTGAGTTGTTTTAGTTATTCCCAAGGTATGAAGATGGTGCTGGTATAGAAACACACCGTTAAAATATTTCCACCGAAAATGCTGTATATATCCAGAAATTAGTAAAACAAAGACCGAAAACAGGGGTAAGATCAAAACTATTCTTCATGTTTAGTGTAAGAAAAATTTAGTCGGGTTTTCGCCATTTCTCGTGACTCAGAATGTTCGATCGAGTTCAAATTTTCACAGGTTTATTATTTCATGTACATGTTTGATCAGACAAAGTATGAGTGCTGTCCTGTGACCTTTACCGATCATGTATTGTACCTTTAATTCCTTATACTCGGACAAAAGGGTTCTCATGTGTACCAATGAATTGCTAGAAAACATTGACAGAACATAGCATTGAATGTAATTCATCGATCCACCACAACAATTAGATTCTCAGAAAGAACAGATCATCATAGGAACCCCATCAAGTGCCACTTGACACAGAGGAACATACAGTGTAATCAGGCACCCATTCCCATGCATTCTTCTCTATAGGGCCTATTATGCACATCATTTCTAAGAAAAGGGGTTTATAACATGATAATTCCTTGCAGTCTATTGGAGCATATAGGATTTGCAAGGCCTCCAAAAAATATTGAGTTTGAGACAGAAAATGGACTCAACAGTTCGTAAACAGTGCAAACAGTCACCATGGGAAAACTTGGTTCATCAGATGCTGGGTTTTTCAAAGAAAATTAAGATTTAGTGTCTTTTCCCAAGATCGTTCGTCCGAACGATTTTTGGAACAAACATACTATAAGTAAACTATTCTTCATGTTTGATAAGAACAAATCGAGTCGGCTTTTCGCTATTTTCTCGTGACTCAGATGTTCGATTGAGCTCAAATTCTCATGCACTGCATAAAGTACACCAAAATAGTCAAATCATGCATGGTCAAACCATGGAGGTAGAAATCATACCTCCTACGTCACATCTATCACACTTACCACAGACAAATCATAGGATTCGCTGGGACAAGATCTCCAATATTCCGAAAGCCGCTACTTCTACGCCTCTAAATATTTACCCCCAAGAATCGTATACTTACAAGTTTCAGTAGCCCCTGTTAGGATATTAAAGTAACAGAGTCACGTGCTCGTGACGTCACATGTTATGTTGTTGCCAGGGGTGATTGACAGTGTCAAATCCAATAGCAAAAAAGCCTAATTATAGTCATCGTGGAGCCAAGATGTTAATCTGGTGTAAGGAGGGTCTGACTTTTCGACGGTAGCAGCTCAACCCTAACCCCCTAGACATTTGTACTCAATACCTTTCTCAGCCTAACACAATCCAACAGCCTGGAGTGTCAGGTAATGTCCACTGTACTCAACCTGTTACCTCCATGCTCCAACAGATTACTCTATAACAACGGTACACAGCTCATCAAGTTCCAACAGTTGCTTACTGTTGGAATTTGGCAGACTGTGTACATAAGGCCCTATGCAAAAATAAACATCATTTTCACATGGTATCAATCTTAGCAAATTCCAACAACTGTACCCTCCTCAGCCTAACAGATCCCAATCTAATAGCAAAGAAGCCTAATTATAGTCATCGTGGAGCCAATGTTGTTAATCTGGTGTAAGGAGGGTCTGACTTTTCCACGGTAGCAGCTCTTTAAAGTCTGGACATCTCAGGCCATTGTATTTTAGTTGACCATCAGCACTTTGCAGCAGTTGATTATTAACTGCACCATATACTACTCTAATGATCACAGCTTAACGTAATTACCCACTTTAACCATGTCTTAACTATAAACCATCTGCTGAATGGAACGATTTGGCGTTGATGGCCGTTCATGGACAATCTGATTATCATCCATTCAAACTTGAACAATTATTCCTCTCTGACAATGGAGGCAACTTCTTATAGTGACACCGTGGAAACCGCACTAATGCCCGTGAGACCGCAACAGGCCATGGACCACCACCCTTCCCCGTATATGTTCACCTTGCTCTATGGTTAAACCTAGCCCTATGCAGGATGTCAAAAAAAAAACAAAAAAACCGCGCAACACTTTGAGTCGAGAACTCTTTAAACTGTTTATCACTTCAAGATTCAGATATGTGATACAGCAATGTCTTGGCTATCACCATGTAGAATTTGAGCAAATTTGGACTGAAATTTCGAGAAAAAACTAAGACTGAATGACCCAACCTCAAAACCCAATTTTCATCTTTCTTTTAATACACATTATGTGTGTATTGACCACTTTTTCTGGAATACAGCAAATTTGTTTTTAAAGAGAACTCTTTCAAATTGTCATTTTCTCACCAATTTTAGCCCGATTTTATATAAATTCTACATGGTGATAGCCAAAACACGGTTGTATCATATAACTGAATCTTGAAGTGATAAACAGTTTAATTTTGACATAATGGGTCCCAACATTTTTCTGGGACACTAACTACACGGTGACCCTGCCCCATTGGTTATACACGATAATCACTACTGTACATGTATGATTATTTCTTCCAACAATAGCCTTCTTCTTGAAATACGATTAACTCCTGCGAAGCCTAATTCGATAAAGATCGAAACGCTTCATCAGGGTCTCCTAATAACTCCAACTATCTTGTGAATTCTGTTATCGAATTTGTTGCCCGCATTTTTGACCACGAACATAATGACCCCCACAACACAACTTCCTGCATTTTCGAGACGGCTGTGCGTCGCTATGGCAACGACCCAGACAACCTGTAATAAACGGTTCCTTGAAACATTAAATCATTCCACTATAGGTTATGTGTGCCTACAGCCCTACACCATGAACTCTGAGCTCGGGGCCAAAGGAGCTGGCTGAAATTATGACTTTATGTGAAAACATTCTACGGATATTGTGTGTATAAACAGAACGCTTGGCGCTTACCCCCTACTGTTGTGGATTTTCCGTCACCATGACAACTGTGTCAACAGTGAGAAAACATGGACTCGACAAGAATCAGCTATATATAAAAGAAAGAATGATTTACCATTATGTATACATGATGGCCTCAGTGCATAATTATGCTACTTTGCTGGCCGAAATTTACAGTGACGGTGAAAATTGTCAAACTTTAAAGTTCGCACGAAAAACAACATGCAGATCGTTTGATCAGAGTTACCGTATTATTGCGATTAATCATTTCACCACCGAAGAAATCAAAAACTTTGTGTTTTCATTATTTGTCATGAATCGGCATAAAATCGTACAAAGACATAGGCCTATATGCATATAATACAATTGAATAAACAAAATAAGCCTTGGGGTAATATTTTCGGAACTCAATGATTCAACACGTTGTAATTAAAGGTAACTATTATCATACTTTGGTTTTTGTCAAAAAAATGAAGAAACAGCTATAATGACCCAGTTTGCTCTATCACATTTTTATCATACATGTATTATGGGCTACTGTATTATATTTTTTTCGGTACAAGATACAAAAACATAATTTTCTAATCTCCATGTGGGGGGAGCTACGTGCGAAAAAGCATGAAATAATAACTGCAATTCCCACTTCACTACTGGCATACATGTTTGCATTTTGATAACCTTTGAGAGTTTGTACACTACTGTACACGCCGTGAGTACATCATACTCCGGTACTTATCTACTGAAGTAGTTCCAAATGTCCACCCACTTCGGTATTAACCTGAATTGGTTACACATTATTGCAAAGAGATAGAAAATGGCCAACACTATTCAATAATGTTGATGTGGGGTTAATTCTATTGCATGTTGCCATATTATTACACGAATGATGCAGTTTGCGTATAGGCTGCCATGTGAGAGCGGGAATTTTCTCGTTCCTGTGCGTGAACTTGCATGTACGCCGTACTATTCTCGGTGTGCCAACATTATGGCAGATAGAAAATGAACATCAGACACAAGAAAATGTCTGAAAATGAGTATCGGGCACGGCTTAAGAGAAACATGTTAGCAAATTCTCAATTTCGAAACGGCCCCAAACAAGTCTTTGGATTTATTGTTCCCAATCGACCTACTGGCAAATTATGATTAAATGTTAATCTTATAGTAATTTATTAACTTAAATTAGATTGAATTGGCAAGCTTATATACCCACAGTTAATCTTACTTTAGTCCTTTTCACTATAGATGGTTGCGGTCCTCTATACTGTATACTAAACAGCAAAATAACATACCTCTCCTTGCTTGCGTCGGATCTCAGTTTGAAGGTAATATCATACTTTGGTTTTTGTCAAAGAAATACAGATTCATGGGCAAAAATATCAAGACTGATACAGTAACAGTCATCTGTGAAAATTTCAGTCCCATACGGTGCTCTCTTTTTGAGGAAACAGTGAAAAACAGCCACAATATTTCTTAATCTTTTCTCTTTTATGTTTAGATCAAAAGATTTTCGATCGTTGTTTTACTAATTTCTAGATAAATACACCATTTCAGGCGGAAACGATTTTAACGGTATATGTTTCTACCACCACCATCTTCATACCCTGTAAGTTATACGTAAATCTGTGAACATTTCTGTTTTGGTTTCTTACCAATTTCGGCATTCCGAGTCGGGATGTACATCAGAAACAAGGTTAACTCGCTCGGTGACACATAAAAATCGTGCTTCAGAATGACAACCAATCCATTATTACCGTGCGATTTTACATCACCATGCAATTTACATCCGAGCATCAAATCACACATACTACTTTACTAGGCAACACGTTTCCCTGGCCTAACCTTTGTCGATGCTCAGAGCTCTATTCCTACGAGTCAATAATTGCGTAGGCCTACTTACTCTTTCTCCCGTTTGGCACCTTCTATTGAACTGCTTGAATCTGCCAATCTGGTACTAAGGTTAGTTTATTGACACTGGAGAGTGTTTTTCCTGTTTATAATACCCGACGCTTTACAAAAAACGTGTATCAGACCCATGGGTCGGGCTCCCGTGCCCAAAAGCCTGAATGCTATTAATAAAAGCCTATTTTATTCACGTGGACTATACTTTTCAGTGGTATAAGGCAGCAAGTCGGTCGTTGCTACAGAAACGTTGATTTAATTACGCGCACTGCGCCATTGATGGAAAGTTTGATTGTGCGATGTGTACAGAATGAAGGTTCTTGCTGGATTATTGGAACAAGTCAAGAGCCTGTGTGATTTGAACAAATTAATCAAGGTAACGGTCCGAGTCTGTGGAATGTGACAACTATAAGGAGCCCTAATTGGAGGCTATATCTGTTTATCATTACTAAGGATTGAGTGATACATGTACATGTATATCGTTCACGAGGATATCCCCCATGACCCAAATTAACCTCACGTACCATCTTCCTCAACTTAAACACGATCTAAAAAGATTATAGTATGTGCATGTAGGAAGGAATGGGAGACAGCATAATTGGTAGTTGGTGCACCATGCACGAATAGCATGAATGAGCTGCAAAGACTAGCTCCTCACTAAACAATTAGCCTATAGGACCTATCTTAATTTTTAAAGGTAGTATACTTTGGTTTTTGTCAAAGAAGTACAGATTCATGGGCAACAATATCAAGGAAGATACAGTAATAGTCATCTGTGAAAATTTCAGTCCCACACGGTGAACATCGCTGTCACCACGAACTGACACCCAACTCACAAGAAAATGTATCTTTATTTTGAGATATAGCCATTTGAAGTTCACGACTTTTTAAAACCGGTTTATTTCAAATAAAATGTAAATATTACGACCTTTTTTGCTTCCCTCTCAAAAATATGGTAATTCATTGTACTAGTTGACGTATTTTAAGTTGTTTACGGACATTAATTAACTAGTAATTAAGCCTAAAACATGCGTTTCAGTTCGTGAAAACGAAAAATTATGTAAACATTATTAATTCGGTTTCACGAAGTGACACGCACGCGCATAAAAGCATACGCGCACTGTTCGTATAACATGGACAGAATGGGTTTCACGAAGTGACACTGAGGTGCGTGTCAGTTCGTGAAAACAATTTTTAGCAGACGCGCACATGAGTGTCCATGCAGTTAACTATGGGAAAATGACTTGCGTGTCAGTTCGTGAAAACAAATATCGGTGAAAACTCGAAAAGTACCGTTCCTAGTTAGTCTAATTAGCTAGGTTTCGGTATAAATGAAGCCCTGTAAGTTCGTATACAGGCAGATATACACTCATATAGTCCAAATCGATAATAAAACGAAAATCGAAAAAATACACACATTTCATGCAGAGGGTGTCAGTTCGTGGTGTCAGCGACTGTGAACATTTCTGTTTTGGTCTCTTACAGTCCTATGATACAACCTCTTCCATCCTCCATGAACCGACTATCTGCATGGTACCGTCCATAAAAGTAACCTGGACATTCTGTTCCTATTAAAAAGTCTCGATGAGTTAAGATTATTATTTAGTAGTTTCCTGAGTAAAAAGCCAATTTCATGAATTATATTCTGTCTGCAACAAACACTGAAAGCTAATTGGTCCAACTTTGAACCGATGTTCAGTGAGCTTGCCAGGCTTTCCAATTCTCATGAACAGTATCTAATGTAGTCAAATTATGACCCAAATGGCAAACAGTAGCAACACTTTCTTAAAGGTAGTATCATACTTTGGAAAGAAACCAAAATAGAAATGTTCACAGATTTACGTATAACTTTCAGGGTATGAAGATGGTGATGGTAGAACCCTACCGTTAAACATTTTCTGCCTGATATGGTGTATTTATCCAGAAATTAGTAAAACAAAGACTGAAAATCTTTTTGATCTTTTAAAAGATCAAAAATAAAAGAGAAAAGACTTAAGAAATACTGTGGCCGTTTTTCACGATTTTCTCAAAAAAGTGGGCACCGTTTGGGACTGAAATTTTCACAGATATCTTCCTTGATATTTTTGCCCATGAATCTGTACATCCGTTTGACAAAAACCAAAGTATATGATACTACCTTTAACACAATATGTCCGTTGATAAAAAAACTTACACCGCACAGGATCTGAGCTTGTATTGGGCGTATATTAAGCAGGTATATACTATATACCTGCTTAATATAAAAATGTGTAGGCCTAAATTATATTGAATATAAACAAATTCGAACCAACCAGCCGAATCACAAACAGACTTACCTTGGTGAGTTCGAGTGGGTCTGCTTTCTGAAGAAACGAATCCTTGAGAGAACTGTATCATAAAGCTGTATTCAGAGCACGAGGTTAACTGCAACTATCTGATATACCATGAGAACAATATATCAAGCATACACAATCGCCATAAATTAATAAAATAACCAAACCGTGTTCAAACAGATCGCATCAACACA
Organism: Astropecten irregularis; assembly: GCA_963971285.1. Lineage (NCBI taxonomy): Eukaryota > Metazoa > Echinodermata > Asteroidea > Paxillosida > Astropectinidae > Astropecten > Astropecten irregularis. The sequence continues at coordinate 10,569,431 of OZ020253.1, forward strand.
AGCCATGTGGACATAATGGGTTTTCGTTACTAAGGGAGTGCGTGTGTATAAAGGTTCATTGAAAGTGACCTCTAGGATCATGCATCACGTGTGTTTATAGCAATGGAAAGTTCAACTCTGCAGGATGCATGTACTGTGTACTTCCATCGCCACTGATCCGATTATGAGTCGATTTGACTCGTACACCGTAGACCAATTTTGATCGATTGTATATCGTCTGCTCATTTGGCTGCCGATATTTCTGCATGGTTTATTCATATCATCCTAGCTCTATGGTTTATTTGGTAACATGGGTGTCGATCCCGGGGGGGGGATGGGGGATATATCCCCCAATATTTGAGGTGGAGGGGATGGCGTGTATTACCCCCCCCCCCCCCAAATATTTTGAGGTTAAATGTCATTCATTTTTTTTGTATCGAAATATTACATGATCCTTGTTGTTGTGTTAGTCTTCGCAGTGAATTGTTACTGTTAAATTCTTCTGAATATCGTTCTTAAATGCTCTAAAATGTTACTTTTATGCTCTAAAATGCGACTTTTCGACTCTGTTTTTATTAAAAAGTCCTTGGTTTGGGATGGGGATCATCCCACCTCCCACAGCCTCCCCCGGCTCGGTTGCTTCGCTCCCTCGCATAGGACACCAAATCACCAATCATCCCCCCCCCCCCATCATGAACAGAAATCGACACCAGTGTTTGGTAACTTGTTAATTCTCTCTCAACCACTAGAGGACTATTAAAAGGCAGCATCTTCCTGGAGGATTTCAATACTTTGTTCTAGAAAGTCATGTTGATCAATTTGAATGTCTGCGAGTCAGAATACGGTTAAAGGTTTACTGTAATTAGGAAAGGGGTGGAAGTGCTTTAAAATTGTTGCTTAATACATTTGACCCGGGTCAGAAAATCGGTCGGATCGAAATTATTATCATGATGGCGGAGAGAAGTTATAGGATAGACTGGTTCCCGTCCCAATACATAAAATATATAGGGACAGGTAGCTAGTAGTAAATGAAGGCTCCTGATTGGGTCAGCTCTGCGCATGCGCACAAAAGTGTTTCTATTTATAGATATGGTGTTTACAACTTTTGTGTGCGCACGTGTAAGATGATCACAAGTCGTGTCCCATGCGTGACGGTCAGCATGCCATAGTATGCAGCTGTTTAATTATTATAAATTTTGACTATCATCATGGACGTAGTAACCCCCTCAAAAGCAAAAAGATAGTGATTGGAATTAAGTGTGCCTAGGGACATGGTCTTCATGAGTTTTTAAGGTTGTTGCTTAATTCTAAATGATTGTTTATATTTCTGTGAAGCGCCTTGAGCGTCAATTTTGACGGATTTTTGCGCTATGCAAGAATTATATATTATTATTATTATTATTATAAAAATTCGATTTAGATAAAGCACGGTACACTTTGTTTGAAAATGACACCTTTCTCTTGAATAACCGCATATACGTGTTGAATAATTGCGGGAAATTGGGGTATTTTCAATCGATTCATTAGTCGTTAATTAGTCATTGGAATTAGCCAGTACGGAAATTAAGTGTGCCCGGGGACATGGTTTTCATGATCCATTGGTAAAAATTCGATTTAGATAAAGCATATTTGGTACACTTTGTTTGAAAGTGACACATTTCCTCTGAATAACCGCATGTGTTGAATAAAGGCCGAAAATTGGGGTATTTTCAATTGATTAATTAGTCGCTAATTAGTGATTGGAATTAGCCAGTACGGAAATAAAGTGTGCCCAGGGACCTGGTCTTCCTGATCCATTAATAAAAAAAATCGATTTAGATAAAGCATATTTGGTACACTTTGTTTGAAACTGGCACTTTGTTTCAAAAGATTATGCATTTTTAAATCTCTTTTGTTGCATGGATTCTAGGTTTTGGAATACGCGGCTGAATACGCGGCTGAATCACGGATTGAATACGCGTCTAGCTTTAGACAGGTCTCGTAACTGTACTGTATGAATACAATGTTTTGGGTCTGGGTATCAGACTTAAAGAACCCCGTTGCATTATGGGAGCTCATTAACATAAGAGTGGAGGAATTCTGACACTATTCATTACCCGCTACCGGTCCCTACATTTGAGTGACGATAGACGTCAGGAGACTACTGTAGGGAACGGGAACCAGTCTAGTTATAGGAATGTTCCTGAAATAGATATTTCTGAACTATTTAGGAAGAATTATAAATCGGAGTATCAAGATCAAAATGTCAATGTTGTATTAAAAAAATACAAGAAATAAACTGATGCAAACTGCTCATCGGTCAAAATAATGACCTGAAAAAAATTCTTGGAGTTAGGAGGGCCTGACGCGTTTCGATTCTAGCAGGATCTTTATCGAAGGCAAAGTGCAAGATCCTGCTAAGATCGAAACGCGTCAGGCCTTCCTAACTCTATATAAGGAATAAAAAAATACCATGCACATGCACATGCACAGCTGGTATGTGGATCGGTTTGCGGAAACACCATGTAATAATCGTTCGTACTTTCGCACTTCTATATCGTTCGCACTTCTCGCAATTAGGTCTCAACGTTTCGACTAGTCTGCTCACGGTCCTCATCAGGAGGACTAGATTCCAGTTCAGTTTGCGTCCGCATAAAATGTGCATTGGTACATGGGCGCCAATATTCTGAGTCTTCCTTTTGCTTTTATTCTTTTTCAGATCATTAATTTTGTCCCAATGCAAGTCTGGCAAAGTAACTTCAACAAACTGCTTTGATGACAATGTCACGGAGGCTCATCATGACAACATGTGTAATACGCGTAAATAATTTAGTTTCACAGCATATCGAGTCACTATAACAACGTGTGCATTGGAGCCAACGAATCGATACAGGACCTGTCACACAGGCTCATCAGAAGGCCGGTGTACATACGAGCCTAGCCCCATGATCTTTGGTTATAAAAGTTCTTTGCTTGGCAACTTACCAAGTTTCATTCAATCATTGCCCATTGTTAACTTCGGAGAAAAGAATCCTTTGACAAAATCACGAGTCCTATACGGTTGTGTGAATCTCCATGATTCAGGGGCATGTGATGATAGGCCTACTGAATGAGAGTTGGAAATAATGGCAAGGACCGAGAGGATTCGAAGATGCATACTGCAATTAGGGGTAGGGGCCAGGGGTATCATAGTATACAACACCAACTGAAATATCAGTCTGAGTGACACTTTATAAATTCATTGCAAAATGAAAGCATAAACAAACTACATCAATGTGCTTAATTACTGCATTTGCTTCCTCCATGATAACTGTAGGCCTATCCAGCACAACATTTGTACCGCTGGCCTTTTGGCACTAGGACTTTATGTAGTCGGGAACTTGTGATTTCATCTTTCACGGGCAAAAATGTCAAGAAAGATACAGTAACATTTTTATGTGAAATTCCCAGTCCCACACGGTGCCCACTTATTGAGAAAACAGTGAAAAACGCCCACGACATAGGCCTATATATTTTTTTTAATCTTTTCACCTAGGATTTTTTAGGATCAAAATTGATTTTGGTCAATTGATTCTACTCGTATCTGGATAAATACAACATTTCACGTTAAAACAAAAATGTTAACGGTGTATTTCTACCATCACGATCTTCATATCATACCCTGTTAGTTAGGTAAATCTGTGAAGATTTCTGTTTCGGTATGCTATCAAAGTATGATAGTACCTTAAAACTGCATGGCAATCATCCTGGACGTATGGCGCTCCGTGCCACTGCCCCGCATAATTTATCTCGCAAAAACGACTTTTATCAGTGGCAAAAGTCATCTTATCTCACCAAGATGATTTTTAGTGAAAACGAGAACTCAGAAGTCAACACATCCTGACATATCTGGCCATGTAAATTAACGAAGTGAAATCTAAAAAGTGGTGTCTTCTGATAATTAATCTCGGCAATTTAATGATGCTGGTCACTTCCACAAAAGATAACAAGTCAATGCAGAAATGAAATGAATGTCAACAACCTTGGAATTACACGCCCAAGTAAAACATCAGTACAACAATATCCATGAATACAGGCTCACTTATAGAAATCATTTTTATTATATTAATAATACAATTAGTAAGAGTACAAAAGTAAAAAAGAATACTGCTTGGTGAAAATTTTGCAAGAAATGTGTACAAAAATATAAATACGGCAACATTAAAAAATAATCTTGAAAAAATACATCTCATTATGGGTAAATGGAATAAAGTCAGGTCCGGTTCTTAAAACTGGCAAAGATTTTAGTACCTTGCCATGTAAAACCAGCAAACACAGTGCATTTTAAACCTAAAACTATCCTACTGTTAACAAATCAATGAAAGCACATCTTTGAAAAGCACGTAACTCTGAAATCATCACTCTTTCATTAAAGGTAGTATCATACTTTGGTTTTTGTTTAAGAAATACAGATTCATGGGCAAAAATGTCAAGGACGATATAATAATAGTCATCTGTGAAAATTTCAGTCACATATGGTGCCCACTTTTTGAGAAAACAGTGAAAAACGGCCACAGTTTTTCTTAAGTCTTTTCTCTTTTATTCTTGATCTTTTAAAAGATCAAAAAGATTTTTGGTCGTTGTTTTCCTAATTTCCGGATAAATACACCATTTCAGGCGGAAACATTTTAATGGTATGTTTCTACCATCACGATCTTCATACCCTGTAAATCTGTGAACGGTCGTGTAGTCAAACATGCAGCAAGGGTTCAAAGAGACAGAGGTGCTGCTGTCTTGCTTTACAAAAGACCTGTTAAATAAACTTAATGCTGCATAGTAGCATTCAAAGGTAGTATCATACTTTGGTAAGAAACCAAACCGAAATGTTCCCAGATTTACGTATAACTTACAGGGTATGAGGATGGTGGTGTTAGAAACATACCGTTAACATTTTTCCGCCTGAAATGGTGTATTTATCCAGAAATGAGTAAAAACAACGACCAAAAATCTTCTTGATCTTTTAAAAGATCAAAGAAAAGACTTAAGAAATACTGTGGCTGTTTTTCACTGTTTTCTAAAAATGTGGGCACTGCATGGGACTGAAATTTTCTCAGATGACTGTTAGTGTTACTCTATATGTCTTGATATTTTTGCCCATGAATCTGTATTTTTTTGACACAAACCAAAGTATGATATTACCTTTAAATAACTTTTATGCTGCATAGTCATAATTTAATACTACAAGAAAACTCATGCATCTTGAATACTTGACATGACACCCCAATGCTCATAAATGTGCGATCATGTTCTCTGACTCCAAATTGATGTCACTGCAAGGGGATCCGAAAAAAAGAATTACAATTTCAATGTAGTTTTCTCATTCGAATTGGCAAAGAAAGTCCAGCAGGGAAATCTTTGTGCCCTATTTGCTACTGGAAGACAGGTGCGTAGTGCAAAAATACAACATAAAACAAAATCTTGGGAAGTATAGGAGATTTCAGAAATGGAGGTCCACACTCCACGCCTTCACTATACAACTTAAAACTCGGGAAGACTTTGGATACATTCCATAAAGTGAAGTGCAAAGCCTGTGATGCTTTCCATCAATAATGTCTGGATAAATAGAACTCTGATCTACAGTGTCTTTCACCACCCTCTTCGGAGTTTGAAACCCCTCCCGTGCACAGAAGACAGGTGTACTCAGAGCAAGTGCTGCGTTTTCCCACTGGCATGAGAACAGCAAGACGGAATTTGTTCAACAGCCTTTTTTGAAACAGGGCAGTGCTTTGCAAATTTCAAACGGACTGCACAACATCAAGTTATAGATCCCAAGGAGATCTTTTTGCATTGCCAAATCTTTTAGGAAATGTCATCAGCTCAACTGCGGCCAATTTCATAGTCTTGTCCAAGACGTTGATTATGCGCTATAGTCCCTCCAAACAAATACCCAACACACGCGAACAAAGTGGAACATTCCACCGCCCAACGATAGATCAACGTCTTGTAAATTTAGTCTGGTATTACGTGACAAAGACTGAGTGTGACCTCTGCGGGTAAATTTGCATATTCATTGGGGTCAACAACAGAATGCATAATGAGCTTTTTGGTCACCGTCCGATCCACGCATGTGTTGTGTTGACAGGTACACGTACGGGCGATCTGTTGGCCAAGTACAACGACGTAATACCGTCTTGAACAAGACTACCAATTTCATAGAGCTGCTTAAGCGTTTGTTTAAGCATGAGAAAATCTTCGTTGATCAAACAGGATTACCAACCAAATTTCCATGTATTCTTTACTGCTTTTGAATAGTATTCAGCCAATTGTTTGCTGAGTATACCATTCACAAGGAGTTTTGGCTGCCATATATACTGATTTCATTTACAAGGTTTTTGGTGCGTAACTAAATTTTGTTGCTTAAGCAGCTCTATGAAATTGGCTCCTGGGGCCAATTTCATAAAAATGTTAAGCACAAAAATTTGCTAAGCATGACATTTCTGTCTTAATAAAAAGAGGGTTAACAACCAAATTTCCACGTGTTGTGTATCACTTGCAATTGTTCTTTGGCTGTTGTTCGCTGACCATGAATATCATATGGAATTTTCAATGGTAGTTTGTTTGATTGGGTGAGACATTTTTGTGCTAAGCAAATTTTTGTGCTTAACAGTTCTATGAATATGGCTCCTGGTTGTAGGTCCATTTTATAGCTTATGTGGATTTGTGAAGCATACAATGAAGATGAATTACCACTCTCATCACCACAAAACGGGAGACATACATTTCTGGAACAGAAAGTTCTGATAAGTAGTTTATCAAAATCATCTCTGCTATCAGAAAGACTCTCCAATTAAGGTCCAAGCATAGAGCTATATTAAAATAACTAGAGCGTAGCACTGCGTTCTCCGCGAGAAAGCCGTTTTGAAGCCGTCTGGGCGCAGTCATTTTGAATTTGAGTGCGTGTCTGTGAAACAAGAACACTTTGACTGGAATGCCTTTCGAAGAGTGTACTTATTATGCAACGCGCAAGTATGCGCGAACGGTACCGGTAGCGTGTCTTTATGACGCTTGCAATAATTATTGCGTGACTGAAGTGCAGATCGAGCGTGTACGCGCGCGCACGGTCCTAAATGAAACGCCCATTTACCGAGGGTGCGTCAGATTTCGGGTGAATTTGGCTTCGGTGACACACCCGTATAGAACACAACGCAGTATGCAAATGAACGTACAAAAAACGTACACAATTTTGGGCTTTCCATAGGTTTGTGCACAAACATTGATGCGCCCAGCAGGCATCACTTTCTACACGGAGCTAGCGCTCTAGTAATTTTAATATAGCTCTATGGGTCCAAGTTATCACCTTAAGTCCTCAAAGATGTAGAAAACACAAGTGGTATCCGTGCATTTTAATTTTTTCATAATAGAGTTCCTGGACGTACCGGAATACAATGAAGGTACCTCACCTCAGGACACTGGTGATTCTGAGCTCACGATGGCATTCCTCTGTCCCATGGCACCAACCCTTGGTGGGATGACCTACCTTTCGTGCCCTGTCGAAGTTGGGTCTGGGGACTGCTTGGCAGAGCCTCGTGGAGGGCATGGAACTTCCAGGCAGCTGCGATGGCGTTAATCTGCAGGTCAAGAAATGCGGCATGTCAAAACCGGCAAGGCCCTACTGTAGTTGCAAATTCTCTGATCATCACACTACTGTTTCCGAAAGGTCAGAGATTGTGGTACACAAGATGCATGTACTACCTAAGGCCTTTTTGAAACGGAGGCTCAGGTTCAGGCTCCCCAGTTCTGTCATCCATATGCTGTAAAATATAGGTTATGGTTTTTCATTGAAGCTGAAGCTCTGTTTTCCTCTTCAAACCAGAGAATCTTCTTCCGAACCGCAGCCAAAAACCTCTATTTTGATACTCGTTATTTTATAATGGATTCACAACATAATGCCGGAGCCAGAACCGGAGCCGGATCCTGAGCGTCCGTTTCGAAAAGGCCCATAAGCAGTAGAACACTGCATACTGAAATGATCTAAAACATACATAATTATTCATATCCAGGTAAGGAGTAACATTTGGATCGATCCTAACCAAATTGTTTGGACAGTTAGTACATGATTCAAATAATAGAAATAGGTAACCCTCAGCGATGGCAGACGTGAAGGCTGGAGAAATGATATGTAACATCATGCCTGTATCCCCATGAATAAAGGTTTTTATTGGGTAGGAATCACATCACTGTTTCACCTTTACTGTAGCAAGATAGGTGCAAGCAGCCAGAACATTTTCCACTAAAGGCCTTTTCACATGACGCTAAAAAACTCTCAACCATTGAGAAACTATTTATTCATGGTTCCGAAATCTAACAAAACGGTTTTATGTTGGCCGCTTTTGCGTCCTTTCACATGGCATAGTGTAACATTTCTCAAGCCTCCCTTGAGACGGAACGCAAGTAATCGATAAACTATGCATTTTACGAATGTAAAACGCTGCTAGTACCATCACGACGCTGAGGTTGCGCATAAAGCGCGCTGGAGTGCGCGCGGTCTGCAAAGGCCATGGGCTTTTTCCAAACCTCGGCTCTGGCTCAGGCTCCGGCTTTGGCACCATTTCGTGAATAACAGGTATCAAAATAGAGGCTTTCGGCTACGGTTTGGAAGAAGATACTCTATTTTGAACAAGAAAACAGAGATTCAGCTACAATTAAAAGCCACAATCTACATTTTCAGCATATGGATGACAGCGCCGGAGCCTGAGCCGGAGCCAGAGCCGAGGTTTGGAAAAGGGCCCATGTTTCACATAAGAAAACACACGCATGCGCATTGCAAAGCACTTCACAAGGGACCCTTGAGAAATTTTGTAGTAGGTCTGGATCTCGGTCAAAATCTCTCAAGGATTCACCAGGGACGTTGGTCACTCTCAAGCATTGGTGTCAGGACTTTCACACGATAACACAGAATTTCTCAATGGAGTCAAACGCTACAGTGTAACTTGTTCGTTTTTTTTTTTGGAAGATAAGTACTTGTACTCGTACTCGGAAGATAAGTACTTGTACTCGTACTTATACTTGGGTGCATAAGTACTTGTACTCAGAAACCAGTACTTGTACTCGACTGGCAAAGTACTCGACCTGTCTTGGTACTCGGCAGTCAAAGTACTCGGCAGTAATTGGTACTCGGAAAAAACTACAACACTGAGAGGTGGTGCTTTCGGTGGTTGAGAGTGTGCAATCCTTCGTTTGTGGCCGATCATGACTCATTGTGTGCGTGCGCATAATTGTTGCAGGAACGTTGCTATGGTGGGCGTGACCTACTGGATCGGTGTATTGGCCTTCAAAGGAAATGTCAAGTCCTACTTTTAGCTCCACCGAGCATCTTCTTTACAGTCAGTGAGCTTAATTAGCCCTATGCTTTGAAAAGCTTTTTACCATTAGGAAATTTATCCAGTAGAGATCTGAAGGCCGAGGACCCCTTCAACTAATGTACGTAGCCGGGTCACAATTCATTACAAAACCCAAGAAAAATGAAGCCTAGCTACTGTTGTGATGGATAGGTAACACCAGAAGCAGTGATGCACCTAGAGAAGGAGCTAGAGAGCCTTGTAAAGCCTGCCACTTACTGGAATGATTTGCAGCTCTTCGTTGGACTTCTCCAACTGCTTCAGCTCCTCGGGTGCAAGGAGGGCCAGTCGAATGTGTCGCACCACCGTCTGGATGACCTTCTGCATTGGCTGATGGGTTACTACCTGTCATGCATTGGGCACAGAGAGAGGCAATGACGAGTCCGGGAGATTCTAGAAAGATTCTGGGAGGTCTACAGTAGTCTACAAGTCAAGATCCTGGAGATAATTTCGAAGATTCTGGAATCGAGCCTGAAGGGGATGAAACACATGCTTGGGACTGCACTAAAGGTTAATATTGATCATGGGTCAAAGTACCTTACTAAGGTAAGAATGATGTAAAAATGATGTTATCTTTCAACACCGCACACCACTGGACAGCTAGTCCACGTACGTACCGAATTAGCTGAGGCCCACTGTTTGACTGCTGCCAGAATGTCCAGCTCATCCGCAGTCAGTCTAGAGCTCTGTAAGATGCAGCACACTGCCTCTGGGGACAGCTCCTGGAATCCTTTGGTCTTAAGAACATTCTAGGAGAAGAATTCCAAACACGTGCAGGAACGATTAATCAAAGGTATAGAAACCAATGCAGGGGAAGGGTCCCAAAAACAGGAATTCGGAACCAACATGATTTCATGAAGCATTATTTTAATCTTAAGATGAGTTGTCAATATCACCATAGTGATTTGTATTGTGACATCACACTTTGCTTTAATAGCAATTGAGATTGATTCACGATTTAAGACTGATCTTAGTACTTGGTGAAACCGACCACAGGAGTAATAAAGTTTTCAATGGGTCTTCTAAAAACTTGATGGCAAGGGCCATTCTGTAAAGTCCGTGCCCGGTATAGTAAGCTCAGGCTGTGTCCCAACTCTCTGTCTGTGGACGCAAATAACGCAAAAGTCTATGGAAAAGGATAACCCACCGTATCCTACGTAGGGCTGCAATGCATCTCAAGTCCTACAATTGATCATAGTAAGTTACGATGAGTTTGGTGAAATCGACCCAAGTGGGCCATTTCACTAACGTTTTGAGATTTGTTTCACTAAAGCCCAAAACCATCGCTAAACGGGAAAATCGATCGCTACTTTGTGTAGCAACTTTCCGTTTAGCGCTGGATTTGGGCTTTAGCGATCATCGCAAAACATTAGTGAAATCGGCCCCTGGTGTGCCAGAACCGAGTGAGTGATGAACCTACCTGCGTGTTCTTTCCAATGAAGAGTAGAGATTTGGCCTTGAGGTCCTCTTGCCTGTATGAGACAGCCGCCTGGAGAGCTTCGCAGCAGGAACTTGAGGACAGGTTCTCCACCAGGAAAGCAACACACACCCTTCTCAGCTCATCCAGGCCATACTCTATAGCACAGGCAAGCACATGAAATGCCTGCAAAGAGACGGCAGAAACTTATCATTTATAATATTAATAATAATCATTCTGATTCTTGTTCAGTCATTGAAAAGAAAAATTGACTGGAGTTGGATTCGAACCGGCGACCTCCTGTTTACTGTACAGGCGCTCTACCAACTGAGCCATCCAGCCCTACATTGGTGGTGACCCCAATAGTCAACTATCTTTGTTCGTTTGGCAGTCAGAAGCCATGAAACCACGCACACACCGCCATACCCCAAAGATCGTTTCAATGATACACTTTGTTCACTTTTCAATGACTTTAAAATTCAGTCAGTTTCCCTTGTGGTTATTTGATGATCTGTTTTTTTTTCCACACATACATCTGTCCGAAGACAATCGTGGCGCACAAAATTATCATCCCTGGTCATTGGACCATAATTAACATTCCTGAAACCATCTAATCTATACAGCCCTAGCTACTTTAAAGTGCACAGAGGCTAATCAAACCACAAAGCCATCTATACCCTCGTAGGTACCCATTTACACCTGAGTGAAGAGGAGCAATATATGACAAAGCATCTTGCCCAAGGATGCAAGCACCATTTTCCCATGGCTGGATTTCTGTCATTGTTTTTTGCCACAGGGCCACGGAAGTCCAAGAAGACAGAAGTTATTCAAATCAAGGCAGTATTTTAGGTTTCAGACAAACACATTTAGTGTTTTATGTATTGTTTTACTGATTTAATAATTTTTTTTATTAACTTTTATAATTAGTATCAATGTCATAATTTTAGAAATGTTAAAGTAATGTTATTGTTTTGTATTTACATCTAATTATCTTAATCTTAATTTTGTTTTAATTGGTATCATCTGTTATGTAATTAGCACCTTTGATCACTTTGTAAGTGGAATTGTCTGCGCTCTATAAATCAAATTATTATTACTATTATTAGTGGCAGATAATTCTGTGACGTGTAACTATATTTTGGTTTTGATAGCACTGGCTTTTGTGATGTCATCAGTCTTTGTGTACCACTACCGAAGACATTTTACTTGTTTTCACTACGTGAAAACTTATCATCACCATGGATAGTGACTGCACTAAACATCAGTCCAAACGGTGACGTGTACCGCTACTTTTAAAGGGTCTCTGCAATGAAAATATTATGGCTTGAACATGTGCCAATAATAAAAACTGTACATGGGGACTGTGATTGTACCTACTTCCTCACGCTGATTCAGGGTTAAAAACAGTTTTTTTTGCTTGTATGCTAATTAGCATTTCCTTATTCATGAGCAAAACTGTGATGTCATCTGGGGAACTGAGAGCAGTAACCCAATTGATTTGTGCACAAAAAGTTGCGGTTGTTTTATAGGTTTTCTGACACTAGTGACAGACCTTTTCCTCCTCACTGGGTTTTATTTTGCCAAATATGTTCCTTCGCTCAACTGGTGGTGTAATTTTTTTTACAAAACCATTTCTGTAGGTCAAGTCTGCCTCTTCATTTTTTATGTTTTTTCATTATATTTTTGCTGTTGGTTCCCTACATGAGTTTGCGTGAAAATCCCCCGTTTTACAAAGCCCTTCAAAGGAAAACCAAATGCTGGTTTGAAACCAAAATAAGACTTGCCATTCATTATTTGTCAGTATATTCTCTGTATGAACGCAATAAAATAACCTGTATGAAAAAAGCACTGCAGCCACCCTTTAAGTAAATGTTAATGTATGCACGTTTGTGTCTATCCATGTGTGACCGAAAGTCTAAAGCCTTGGCACTTTAGTGGATGACATACATGTACATGTAAGGATTGCAGTACATGTATATACAGGCATGCAACATGGACTTGAGGAAATGAGGAAATGTCCATCTTTACCATACATTGTACAGTGTTTTTCACTTTCTCAATGGCATAAGAGTGAAGTGAAAAAAAAGAGGAAATCAGCTGATTCAAGGAAAAGTTGCATGCCTGGATATAGAAAAAATGTCAAAAAGAAAGAAAGAATTTAACAAAAGTCAAACCACCAAATGAAAACTGTCTCATTTTTTTCTGATCTTATTCTGCCTATCCCGCTAATTTTCAAGGTCCTGTAGCACTTACCGTTGTGCTACTAAGCTTGACACAGTTAGTGTAGATAAACTCCAGAACTGTGGCGAAGACATCGGGGTTGACGTCTGACATGACGTACGGCGTGTCTTCTTTGCTGTTTGAGTCTGCAAACATGGCACGGAAGACTTCACAACGGGACGCGAGGATGCAGCGATGAGCTCGGATTTGCTTCCTGGAATCTCCGACTATGAACTTAATGTCACTGCAATTTAAGCAATTTAAGAAAAAGGAAGTTTGAAATTTTACATAAGAGTTGGACAAACTTTTTCCAGTGGAAAGGTTTTCATCCCCTTTTGGCCAGGCCTTGGATGATAACAAAAACTCTATATATACCCAAAAAGGAAATTAACAAAAATCGACATAATGTGTGCATCAATGATTTCAAGCAGGATCCGACAAAATAATTACGCTTACCAGGGTCCAATTTCATCAGATATGCAGCACAATTTGCTTTTACTGAAAAGTTAACCAGCACAAAGCTTTGCCAAATAAAAGGTTTCTAAATTAAGGATGGCAACCCAAACCCAATGTGAATTTAATGCTTAATACATGTATTTCTAAATAAGCCTACTAAAATAAGGTGACCATATTTTGTTGAGATGATCCGGGGACAGTGATCCGTGTCCAGGGGGAGGGGTATAATTTTGAATAAATTTTGAATCCAGATGGTGCCAACATGCAAAATAGTGGCATCTATGGACATCTTGTCCAGTTGACATGAGTGGGTTACATACTTACATGTCTTAGCATGCTTAGGCTGTTGTGTTCGCATACTTCTCTGAAGAATGGATTTTCTTCAGCACAGCATTTGTGTTCAGGTTATTTTTATTTAGGATAATTAGATTTTTTGGTGGCATTTTGTCGAATCGGGGACATTTTCGGGGGTTGTTCTAAAACCCCCTCGACCCCCACGACCCACGACCCCTCGACGTCCACCCCATACGGTAAGCGAAACGTGTTCCAAATCCGTATTCATCGGAACATCGCTTTATGGCCGAGTAATAATAAGTCCCCAATTTAGAATGCGGATGATCGAGCGTGCGATCCCAAGCAGCGGCGACGCGATCTCCCCGCCGAAGACTCGACTTCAATGTATCACTCTCACGGTATGGTAGAGCCTAGAGGAAGGAAACTGAGGACGAACGCGAAGTCACGCGCATGCACTGTGTATAAACATGAGAAAAATGGAGAGGCGCGGCACGATGAGTCGTTTTCAAGAATTATTTTCATAACTAAAAATGCATTATAATGTATTTTTGTTTCTCGAAATAAATTTGGAAGTATATTTTCTATGATATCAACAAATTTGAAAAGGATCCAATGTTCACTTTTTAAGATATCGTAAGTTGAAGCATGGACCTTTGGTTGAAGTTTGTACCTTGCGCCGAAAATCGCTCTGTTCAGCGCGCATCGCCAGAATGGCGGAAGATAAATTTGAGTTTGTTTATGTTCATTGTCAAATCTGGGACTGTCCCCGGAAATTGGGGACGTCTGGTCACCCTATACTAAAATAGCCTAATTATATAAATAGCAAATTTGTATTTTGTAAAGCCACTTTAAAATAAAAGTTTTACTCAAGTGCTGAAAAAAAAGAAGGTGAGAGATATTCAATCATTAACGTTAGAGTACTGTGGATTAAGATGAGTGTTTTCGGGAGTGTTTTGAATGAATCTATACAAGGAGTTTCACGAATTATGGCCTAGCCCTAGGCCCGCTAGCTAGGGTCTTTTTGTAGGGGGGCCTACGTTCTCGACATTAGGCCTAGACATGTAAAAGTTACACAACAACAAATTCATTTTAATTTTTATGCCTAACTTAACGTTACCTGAATTCTTTGTTGTTGACCAGCTTTTTCATCTCTTTGGCAAATGACACTGCGTCGCCTTTCATGTACTTTTCCTTAGACATGGTCAGACAGTCGAGGAAAAATGAGAAGCTTCAGTTTAAGTAATTTTTATATTAAAAGAACAGGGGCCTAACTTTAATCCTAATTAATTAATTAGGCAAAAGAATCAATAAACAACGATACACACAGTCAGTCATACACGTTGCGTTTTGTGTACTGTTGCTACGCTAGACTGCTTCCGTTCAGTTCCTGTTCACAATAATACGTTTACGTAGTCAGTGTACCAGACTGTATGAATTGCCACACGCCCTCTACCGACAATAATGGAACCATCTATCATTCCGGCGGGAATGATTTAATCATTGTCTGAATGAATTTACTAAAAGGCAGTGCAGTAATCAGTTCGGATATCACAGCATAAAATTATGGCATTAATTTCATTATTTGGACTCATTATTGGAGCCCCAGCTTTCTTTAAAAGAAAAAAAAAGAAGAGGAAAAAAAGAAGAAGAAGAAAACAATAATGTAAGGGACACATTTTTTTCTAAGCCAATTGCGCTTGGCACTTTCCACTGAATTTTTTGCCAGCATACCCATTTTCAAAATCGGTCAAACTAATGGCTCTATCTAGTACGTACTCAATCAAGCAGGCTCTGTCAAGTTGAACTACACTAAAATAAAGTTCTGCATTTTCTTTCACCCCCAAACCGTATCAAAAACAACCAAAAAAACAGTTGTTTATTTTTGAGCAGGATTTTTTGTATTAACTTGGTGCAGCGGTAGTGGGCACAGCGTGTCAATGAAGTTAGGTCTACTTCGGTTTTACAAGCCCATGTGAAATTAATTTGACAAAAACCGCGTTCACAAAATACTGCTGTAGGCCTACCCATGTTTCAATTAAATAGGCCTATACTGGTGTAATTTAAATCCTAAACTTGTCAAATCTGCGCTCGATAACTTTAAAACCTGGGGCCACAAATCAACATTTTTAAACAATAGAAAAAAATTCAACATTTTGAAACAATAGAAAAAAATTCAACAAATTTTTAATTTACAATAATAACAACGTAATTTGGGACAACGCACCCATCCCCCCCCCCCCCCCAAAAAAAAATGGCGGTTCAAGCACATACTAAACAGACCGAACGGACGGACGGAGGGACGGACGGGACGAACGGTACTACTACATAGGCTTCGCTTTGCTTCGCAGCTCGCCAATAAAATTATGAATGAATATAAATAATCATAAAATAATGATTAATGAAAAAAATGAAGCAAAGGGGCCAGGCGCGGTTCTACGGGGGGGGGGGGGGGGGGGTTGCTAGGGGGCTTGAGCCCCCCCCAAATTTGTGTCTAGCGCCCCCCCCCCCCCCCCCCCCCAAAAAAAAAAATGCAATTGAAAAAAAAACCGACATTCTTGAAAATAATGGATTTTTTCAGTTATTAAGCGCCAATTACATTTTAAAAAATCGCGTTCTGTAGGCTATAGGTGTTTTTCGACCCCTAATGAGACATAGCAGAAGCAAGTTTAAGAATTAGAACCCAAAATATTGGGTCTTCTAGTCCCCCCAAAAAATAAAAATAATAATAATAATAATAATGGCTCTAGAAGCCCCCCCAATAAATTTTGGCTCTGAGAACCGCGCCTGAAAGGGGCTCTCCAGACTGATTGAAATTAATTAAATAAAAATAAATTTAAATAAACATAACCAAACAATTTAATTAATTAAAAAAAAGTACTCAAATAAATAATATGAATTCATTATAAACCCCTAAAAAAAGTGAAGCCTTATTTGGTGTTTAATGTCATCGAATGTACTATAGTTTTCTTTGCAGTTTTTGGCCCGGAACGACGTATAATCATGGAGGTATAAAAAGGACTTTTTATACCTCCATGGTATAATTATTATATGTTTATAATGCAAAACTCAAATAAAGAATATACGGAAGAGCAGGCCAGGATAGCTCTGGCAAGAAATATCTTATGTGACAAAAGAATATCCTTTCAGACACGCTTATCATTGAAGTGTTGTGTAATAGGCCTTATTATGTAGGCATATCATGTAGGCCGGACATGTTTTGATGCATGGATGTAAAGTATGGATAAATGGTAATAAATCCAGTGGACTAATGTACTAGTTCCTCAAAATAATGCAAAGAGTATCACGCGGTACAGCTTTGTCGAAAATCCAATAATATTATGAAGTTTTCCGGTGAATATATTGAAGAAAGAATCCATCTCAGCACATAAAAGAGGCAAATTTGCTAGGGCCAAAACCTCAGAGGAGGAGGTTGTCATCACTGAAAATCGGCCGACTCCGTTGAGCATGCAAATCAATGATCAAAATGATACTATGTTGTCCTAAAAAGGTCACTTGGAATGCATGTGTACCGCTGAGTGATGTGTGTTTATCATCACTGCCCGAAGTGCATCAGTCACAGAGCAGCTGGTAGTCTGGTTCCCTGCGCAAAGATTCCCTGATGGTGCAGACCAGTAAATAAATTCCCATAAGCTCCCACGCAAAATGGCCAATTAAAAAAAAATATTAAAAATACTGAGGCAATCGACCAATACGGCAAAATAAAGATGAAAACTTCAATTTTCATTTTCTTTTCAATTTTCTATAGGTTAACTGATGTTTTTTTGCCGAAAAGTACATTCAAAGAAAAAAACACCTTAAACGGCCGAATTGACCGGTGCCAGACCAAAAATAGTACCCCTCCACTACAGGGCAAAGATAGAGCGAATTTATGGCCTGATTTCATCCAAACGGCTCAAAGGTGAAAGTCCAAACTCTGGTGATCGGGTTCCATCCATTTTGTCTACAAGACTTACCACATAGGGCTCACCAGACGCTTAAAGAGAAAATATTTTGAGGGGTAGGCCTATACAGAAAATTAATGAGCTCCGCGGACCGATTTGGGCCTATTTCCTGGTTTGCACCCCTGACGACTCTTATTAAAAATCTTAGACAGACAATAGTCGGGAGCTTTTTGGTTCCGGGAACCAGACTAAGCAGCTGGGTGAAATGAAGTCACGAGAGGGCGCAATAGCACGATGGAGTCCGTTATTGAGGTTTACAGTATTGGACAAAGACTAACAAAGGGCTGGCTTGGGGAATTCCGTGGTGCGGGAAGTCCCGCTGAGAAATCCTATTTTTTTGTATTGAAAAGCAGGTGTGAATTAACTGAAACTAACATACGATTTTGAATCATTGCTGATTCATACACGACGGCACCGGCAAAGACACCGCAACTTCGACGTTGTTGAATGCTTATTCGGTAAATAAAAATTATGTAGCTAGCCTATAAAAGCCAAATACTGTATTGCATTTCTGCTATCTTTATGCGAAGAATAAGCGTTGAAATAGCACTGGCAGTGACATTATTTTATAGCACGAAAGGCTGCCAGTGAGATTATAATAAGACTAATAATAAGAGTTAGTAAGTAATAGATGTAATAGGAGCTATTATTTCCGAATAATTATACTACATGTACAGAAATAAGGTACGGTGATACTATGTAATTTCTTGTTTAATATGTTCACAATGTAAAGGTCGCAATCATTTTTGCCCATGCGGTTCCGGCATTGTCGGTTTATTTTGATTTTGAGAATTATATTTTACGACTTGAATGACCGTCATTCTGGCTGCGTTCGAGCGAGCTACTCGTGTTAACACGAGTATACTCCTGAGCGCTCGAACGGCCGGAGTACGACACTCGGGTCAGCGAGAGTATACTCTCCAGCGTTGGGGAGTATACTCCTGCACCGGAGAGTATTGCGCGCGCATCACACTCGTGTTACCGGGAGTAACCGCTCGAACGCAGCCTCTATGATAGAAGACCATACACGCACGTCATGGGACCGATTGCGCATGCGACTTATGTTAACATGCCATCACGTGACATAGTGAGTATTTAGTGTCATCTCTTGGTGCAGAACAGCAGTTGAAACCAGCAAAGAAGACTTTTATATCTTTTACATTTTACCTGTTGTATAATACACCGCTGCTATGTGTCAAATGAGATAAAGGAATGCCCACTAAGGCCATAAAAAAAATGGTTGTATTGGCGTAACGGAGGTTTGGAAAATAGGGTAGGACGGGCGGATTTTTTTATTTTGTTTTCCCCTGGGGTATTAAATGCTTTTCCCCCTGTATATCACAGTATTTGACGTGTCAAATAAAGACAAGAAATGACATAACAACTTTAACCAGTCTGGTTTCCATCTTTTGCTCCTTTTAAGCTTTTAATCTGCATAGAAATGTGCGATTTTTGTTTTTTTGATTTCCCCCCCCCCCCCCGATTTTTATGTATTTATTTATTTATTTAATTTTTTTGGTTTAAAATGTTTACGGTCGGGGCATATTTTTGGGTCGGGCGGGTTACGCCAATACAACAATCTTTTTTTATGGCCTTAATATTATTTTTTCGCGCAATCGGTCTATTCCAATCAGATCAGTGATGATGTGTGAAGGGCAGGCGCGGTTCTAGAGTCAAAATTTGGGGGGGGGGGGGGGGGGGCTAGAAGAGCCATTATTTTTTGGGGGGGACTAGAAGACCCAATATTTTGGGTTCTTCTAACACTTGCTTCTGCTATGTCTTGTTAGGGGTCGAAAAACATGCACATTATAGCCCACACAACGCGTTTTTTATGTAATTGGCGCTTAATAACTGAAAAAATCCAGTATTTTCAAGATTTTTTTTTTTCACTTGCATTTTTTTGGGGGGGCTAGACAAAATTTTTGGGGGGCTACAGCCCCCCCTAGCCCCCCCCCCCCCCGTAGAACCGCGCCTGGTGAAGGGGAAGGGAGTGGTGGGGTTTTGGTGATGGGGAAAAGGGAGGATGTCCTGCGGAGGGGCTGTGTACAAAATGCACGCGGTAGGGCCTACGACTAATGATAAACACCTTGACCAATGCTATCCGAGATGCAGAGCGAACGTACGTACGTACGTGTTGCTCTTTAATTCTAGAACTAGAAAGTAGACCGTGGGCCCTCCCGCCATTATCAGGAATTAGATTGACCAATGATAAAAATATCTGAAAACAGCTGACAGGGAGCATAACAAGTCTGAAATCTGAAAATCTCTTATACTTTTGTACACAGCCTGTGAAGAAAAAAATCTGAAATCCAAAACAAAAAAGTCTGAAATCTGATTTTAATCTGAGAAATTTCATCCCTGCCTAATCCATTATAAGGGGTGCGATAACGCTATGGATTTTGAAAACAACTGAGAACACGAATCCGCCAAAATATTTTCTCCTGAACTTCATACGTATGTTTTTATTTGGCCCGAAACATTTCGAGAAAACAGTTTTTGGTTAGGGAAGGGGGGAATTAATTGGGTTACTGCTCTCAGTTACCCAGATGACATCACAGTTTTTCTCATGAATATGGAAATTCTAATTAGCATACAAACCACAAAATATGTTATTAACCCTGAAACAGTGTGAGGAAGTGGGTGTAATCACAGGTCCCATAAACAGTTGCTTTTTGGCACATGTTCAACTGAGCCATAACATTTCTATGGCAGAGACCCTTTAGTCATTCCTACACTGAATGAGTTTTGTCATCAATTTCTTTATTTTCTGGTCCTTTATTAAGGTTTTTTTGTCACATTAGTTTCTTTACAGAAATGGTTTTCAGGATGAGACGTTTCAGTCCTCTTGTCATCGTCACAACACTGCGTAAGTCAGGAGTTCACTTTTGCTTGGGTTCGAATCCCAACTGAGCCAGCGTCACCCTTTTCCCATTATTGGCATAATAATTACACATTCGCAGAAACTTGGGTTTGTATTGCCTGTTTGAAAACAAAAAACGTGTAAAGCATCATTATGTCCCCACCAATAATAATTGATAATTTGGTAAACCGCCACCATTATGTAGGGCTGGGCAGAGGAGCGAACCTGTACAGAATTGGCGGAGGTCGCAGGTTCGAATCCCGCTCCAGTAATCTGTTCCAGTAATTTTCACCATTCAATATCCCTTTTTCTAATTCCGCGACCCCACATCACCCCTCCTGAAAACAGGAAGGAGAGCTTGACGATTTAGATCCTTGCAAATGAATTTTACACTGCACAAGGCCTATAATGGTAGAGCCAAAACCCTCTGGACTTTCTATTATTCATTTCACGTTTATTTAGGTTGGACCTGACAATTTTGTAAGCTTTTAAAAGTTTGTGGATCGGTTTGCGGAAACACCATGTAATAATCGTTCGTACTTTCGTACTTCTTTATCGTTCGCACTTCTCGCAGTTAGGTCTCAACGTTTCGACTAGTCTGCTCTAGTCCTCATCAGGAGACCTCAGTTAGAACGAGGACAAGAAGGGGGTATATAGTCCCGTGTCCTCAGATCGAATCTAATCTGTATGCGGCCGAGAACACCGAGGCCATGTACTGGTACCACGGCCCACCATGGTCTCCTGATGAGGACTAGAGCAGGCTAGTCGAAACGTTGAGACCTAACTGCGAGAAGTGCGAACGATATAGAAGTGCGAAAGCACGAACGATTCTTACATGGTGTTTTCGCAAACCGATCCACATACCAATTGTCACCATGCAAAGCCTCAAATCTTTCTTGTAAAAGTTGTTGCACTGGAAAAGAAAAATATATATTCGTCAATATCCTTATTTTCCAGTGGCAGTTCTTTGTGACCTTGTTGGGGGCACCACGTTCTTAGAACGAGGAGAAGAAGGTGTAATCCCGTGTCCTCAGATTGAATCTGGTCTGTATGCGGCTGAGAACACCGAGGCCATGTACTGGTACCACGGTCCTCCACGGAGACATAACCTCCTCATCTCCTACTTCAGAGGACGAGTGGTCCCACAGAACGACATTCCAGAGGGCGTGTACTTCATCAACGACCAGTTCGCTCTGGTCATATTTAACGTGACCGAGCCCTACGATGAGACTTACTTCTACTACAAGTACAAGCCCAAGTTACGCGTGGTGGAAGATGGGCATGTTGTAGTGTCTGAAAAAGGTGCGTAAAGCTGTAAGATGGCAAAATGAACCAACATCTGATCACAGGCCAACTTCATATCTGATCAAGCAACACAATTTGCTAAAGCACCCAAAACCTTGGTATTAATAAAATCAGTATGCAAGCCAAAACTTCTTGCGAATGTTATGCTCAGCAAAGCAGTAAACATCACATGAAAGTTTGGTTGGCAATCCTGTATGAAAAAGGAAGACTTTTCATGCTAAAAGGTAATATCATACTTTGGTTTTTGTCAAAGAAATACAGATTCATGGGCAAAAATATCAAGGTAGACACAGTAACAGTCATTGTGAAAATTTCAGTCCCATACGTTGCCCACTTTTTGAGAAAGCAGTGAAAAACAGCCACAGTCTTTCTTAAGTCTTTTCTCTTTTATTTTTGATCTTTTAAAAGATCAAAAAGATTTTCGGTTGTTGTTTTACTAATTTCTGGATAAATACACCATTTCATGCGGAAATATTTTAACGGTATGTTTCTACCACCACCATCTTCACACCCTGTAATTAATAGGTAAATCTGTGAACATTTCTGTTTTGGTTTCTTACCAAAGTATGATACTACCTTTAAGCACATTTTGTGCTTAAGCAGCTCTATGAAATTGGCCCATGATTAAGTATAACAAGTACATCTCCTGTCAAATATCTTTTAATAGCAATTCACAATTCAAAGTTTCAGGGATAGTCTAAACAGCATAAAGTGTATAGTCGCGTGATTTTATACCTTTCCAGACCATAAAGCATGTTAACACCTTCAAAAGGACCAAAGGGAGTAAATTAAGAAATCTTGGGCAAAAATGACTTGTAAAACCGACTTTTATACAATGTAATAATCACCATTCACTCCTGTTCTGATCAAAACGAAGTTTGTCCGAAGCCACCATCACCAATCGTCATCGTCTGCGATCAACGGCCATCGCAACCGACGATGTGCAAGGAGCTGTATCCATTTGATGCCAAGCCATCTCGCTCATTGATATGCCTCTTGTACGACGCCAAACCCCCAGTGAATATCACCTGGTTTCGTCAGACAAGCGATGGGCGTCATGTTCCCCTCACCGAACAGAATCGCAATACTAGTACGTATCGGTCCATTAGTAATGATTTTGTCTGAAAAGAGGTTGGCATGATGGAGCTCGACAGGAGTTTCATTTAATAAAGACTGTTCTTAATTAGAATTTTCATTTAAATCTGTGAACATTTCTGTTTGGGTATGTTACCAATCCTGTAGGCCTTTACCTTATTAGAAGCCTGATACAGAAGTTTCCCCGATCTTCGATCGCTTGGCATTAATACAAGCCTGGAAATAAACGGAGGCCACGGAGGCCATGGCCTTCGTTGCTCTGGTTCTTGGCCTTGGTGCCCCTTCAAATGTTTTCATAGACATTATGATTTTCCGATGGAAATGCCCCTTGCAATGGAATATTGGCCTTGCCCTCACCAAACCTTATATCCAGCCCTGTTAATAGTTTCTTCTCCTCAACTGCAGGCTTGGATTTGGTGAGGAACACGTTCACATCCTCGGCAGCGCTCCCCCTGACCTCCGTAAACGATAACGAAGTATACATGTGCGAGGCTCAGGGTGTGGCTCTCCATAGCCCTGCCCGTCAAATCGTTAGCCTTTCTAGAATCCAACTGGGCGAAAAGCCGACATGTCCGTCCAGTCCGGCACCACGTGCAACAGGTAAGCAGCACAATCTTCCACTATACCACATTAAACTGACTGTAACAGTGGTGCTGATGATGTCGCACAACACTGTTTCAAAACATTCAGAGGCACATGCCGGCTCCACCAACAGTCTGTTACTGGTCACACAATTGCTGTAAATGGGTAGATTTTTGAAGCCTGATTTGAAACTTTCAAGTCCCCTGGCATTTCGGAGGGCAAGAGGGAGTGACCTCCAGAGCCGAGAGGCTACTGACGAGAAGGCACGGCCCCGTAATGCCATCGGTCTTGTCAAAGGAACCTGGAGGACAATTCTTGGAGTGCGCATAAGCCAGGCCGTCGAGTATTATAAAGCAACAACATATATCGATTAGAACTCTATGCCAACTTACTGATTTCAGTAGTTTAATTGCTCTATGATAAAACTGTTGTATTATGGCATTTTCTTTATATCAAAGATGCACAAGTAACCTTAGTGGAATCGCTCGACCACGACAGTCAGCCTATACCTTCACAAGTTCATGTGCTTGCAGCATTTATCGTTGCCTTGGCCCTTGTGAGCATTACTCTCTCTGTCATTGTGGTAAGTTTATTCACAAAAGGTATCATAATGATAGATAGAAGCACAGAAACAAATCTAAAAAGCTCTCTTGCCGTGTAATACTCTTCATTTTGGAATCAAAAACAAACCTGAGATATACATCGACACATCAACACATTCAGGAGGACCAATGAAGAAGCGTCCTCCCAATAAAGATCTTCCACGTTATTACGGTCTTTTGGGTTGCTCATCTCACAAGCTAGTGTATTTTGTATGTCACAAACATCACTCTGCATGTGGCATTTTACTGGCAGTTATTTCCTATATGTTCCTGCTTTCCTACTTTTATGTTTGTTTCTCTGCTTGATCACAGGTCAATCTGAGGAAGACGAAAAGTCTAATGGCACGAAAGTATCAGGCACACGATATGAAAGTAATTCACGCTTAACACAAGGAGAGCAAAGGTGTCGATTTCTTTTCATGATTGGGGGCGGGGGGGATGATTGGTGATGTGTGAGGTGGGATACCCCCCTACCAAACCAGGGACTTTTTAATTAAAAATTAATCATTTTTAGAGCATTTAAAAGCGAATTAAACATACAGGTGTAGTATAAATTCCATGCAAAAACTAAAAAACAGAAGGATCATGTAATATTTCTATAGAATAAACTTGAATGCCATTCAACCTCGAAATATTGGGGGGGGGGGGGTGATAATGCACGCCAACCCCCCCCCCCCCACCTCAAATATTGGGGGGATATATCCCCCCATCCCCCCGGGATCGACACCCATGAAGGAGAGCAGTAATATCTCGTGTTTGCATTGATGTTTTGGGCCACGAACTTCATATTTGTCTATCTATAAAACCTCTTTCCCTACGTCATCTTCAGAACCTGCATTTTGATCAATGAACACAATGAAGGAGTCATGAAAGTAAGTTAAAGATTGTCACATTGAGTTTGCAGAATGTAAAGTAGGCCTACGCAAAAATCTTGACAAAAATAATTTGTGTATTTTTGTTAGTTTTAATGTGTTTGTATATACATTATACATGAATGTCTGATGTACATGTAGTGATTGAGAGGTTTATATGCAATTATATTATATGAGTGTAAACTTACTAGGTAATGGTTTTACTATAACACCTGCACTTCGTCCAACGCAACTCTGTCTCAATCAAGATGATAAAACCAAAGGCTCGAGCAAGCAAACTGTATACAGAATAATAATGCGTCCCAAAAGACGATTTCATGATTTGTTATATGATTATGTACTGGCAGCAATACACAGTTTGCAGTGTTTAAACTTATCATATTAAATGTATTATAGTATATAATATAAATTTATTTTTTCAAAACTGATATAATTTTTGTTATATTAATTTCTATCAATAAAATTTGTGTGAATTTGTGGGGTTTGATTTAGCTGTTTTATATAATGTATGTAAATACAGTGCAGTAATTACAGTGTAATTGTGAAGGGTATGTTGAATGCAGCTGTAGCCAAAACTTTGGTTTTACCCAAACAAAAGTATATTAAACAGCCGTAGCCGAAGAATGTTGCTACAAAAATTGGCATATACCGACGAAAAGGAGCTAAATTTTGAGCACGGATTCACATAAGGGCTACACTATTTGCGCGTGTGAGCATATAATGAATCCAAACAAAATATTTCGTTTACTAAATTATCAACAAAATCCCAGACACCCATGGGAACTTTAAAATCCTCTCTTGAAATTTCATGATACACGAGATACGGTAGTTAATTGCCAACAATTGGTAGGGCCTAATGTTCACAGTAATAATTCACAATCAACCCCCCATATCAAAATATAAAAAGCAATTGAAAAAAGGTAGAATGCTTACATCTCACAGATATCAAAACTGTGTTTTATAGTATTCTGTTTTGTTAAACTTTTTCCCAATTAACTCTGGTGCTGGTTGCATGAGAAACTTCATAGTTTCAATTTATTTGATGTAGGCCTACATTTCCTCGCATTTTCATAAAATAACTAGGCTTAATTGCAGCTGAGTTTTACTATTGCTTGACTTGTTATTGTTACTAGCCTTAAAAGAAATCCCATAAACGGAATATATTAGCCTATAAGGCTTAGTAAATTGTATCATTATAATGGCAATTATAACATAATTTTACGTTAAAGTAAACGAGATTATACAATATACAGCTAAGTTTACTTATTCACAGTCCTTTCCAACTATGCGCAAGGCCAAAAGGGTACATTTGATTTTATTGCTTATTTTGGATGAACAATATTATTGTGATTAATTTACATTTTGATTTATGTTATTCAGACTATACAATAACTAACTGCGCCCAGTGATGACTTCATGCAAAAAATAAAAGACCCACGATCGTGCACATTATTCTAAAAGTGTCTGATTGTTTTGATTTTGATTATAATTACCTAATTTAATCGGCAAGAGATTTTATTAAAGGTAGTATATACTTTGGTAAGAAACCAAAACAGAAATGTTCACAGATTTACGTATAACTTACAGGGTATATGATGAAGATGGTGATGATAGAAACATAAACCGTTAAAATGGTTCTGCCTGAAATGGTATATTTATCCAGAAATTAGTAAAACAACGACCGAAAATCTTTTTGATCTTTTAAAAGATCAAAAATAAAAGAGAAAAGACTTAAGAAATACTGTGGCTGTTTTTCACTGTTTTCTCAAGAAGTGGGCACCGTATGGAACTGAAATTTTCACAGATGACTGTTACTGTATCTATATTTTTGCCCACGAATCTGTATTTCTTTGACAAAAACCAAATAAAGTATGATACAACCTTTATAACTACATTCTGGGGCCGAAAATGATATTGAAAGTCAGTATTTCAAGGAAAATACATAACTACTAATTAAATTAGGCCTATGTATACATGTGGTTGGGATATATCGTCTATAAGACATATTGCACGGGACATAATGACATGTATAGGCATGAAAACATAAAATACCCATCGATATGATGTATTCATTACTATTTACAGCCTATGCCCTTACAAATTGTAAACAAACATTGCGTTATATGTCTGTTGGGATTTCCCGCAAAGGAATTTCACAATAGACTATGGGAAACCCCACTATAGCGCTATACAAGGCGCATGACGTCAGAGGTCAGAGAGCGTATTGACAAACACATAGCGTGTAGTCTTGCACCGAAGTCTCATGTGCAACGACGAACGTGTTATCCTTGCTCTTTATGCATAAAGGTATGGTACATGTACATGCACGGCTTTATGTAATTGATTCAACGATGATGAAGCGACTGTTTCACATCTAATACAGGTGGAGCAATCGCGACAAAACAGTGAACGCTCCAACAACGTGTTATGAAATCATAATAAATTTAAAAGTCAAACAAGGCAGATTGTACTCATTTTTTTGTAGGTCTGAAGTGTAGCTACAAATTTAACCTATGAAGCTCTGATGCACAGCATATGAATGTCAGGCTCGTGGAGGTCTACGTAATATTTGAAGCATACTAAAAGAGGTATGTATATATATACAACGATATTTCATATTTATTCCTTTATAATTTAATTTAACAGAAATCTTGATTTTTTTTGCTGACGCCTTGGGAACATCAAATGATATTTCGCTAATTATAGGCCTACTCTCGTAAGAGGAGTCTGTGTAACTGCATGTTTCTAGGCCACTGTGGCCTGTTTTTTTTCCTATTAGTTTCACTGCTATTATTCGTTTTTGTCCATCTCACCATGCCGAGGAACATTACTGACAACACGTAAATTTGTCTGATATTTTTGTCGGATAATTCAAGCTGATTATCTACGTGCATCACCGTGCCCGTCACGGCGGTACAGTAGGAACGATGAGTAGGCCTACGCAATGAGCAATGTTTCACGTCGTACCGATTGCATCACACATAATGATGCATATACCTGTACAAGTAAAAACGGTTGGTTAAAGGTACAGCAGTATCATACTTTAGTAGCATACAGAAACAGAAATCTTCACAGATTTATCAATGACTTACATAAAGATGGTGATGGTAGAAGCACACGGTTAAATATTTTCTGCATGAAATGCTGTATTTATCCAGAAAAGAGTAAAACCAGTATCCAAAATTATTTTTGATCTTTTAAAGATCAGAAATAAAAGAGAAAAGACTTAAGAAATACTGTGGCCGTTTTTCATTGTTTTCTCAAAAAGTGGGCACCGTATGGGACTGAAATTTTCACAGATGACTGTTACTGTATCTGTCTTGATATTTTTGCCCATGAATCTGTATTTCCTTGACGAAAACCAAAGTATTACCTTTATGTCTTATAGAAAACAATGTCTGTGTCCGATATTTCCCTTTGTCATACTATTTCAGATATAACTGCATTTAAATCCTTAAATATCAGACACCAGTTCCCCAAAAGGGAATTCACACTTAAGTTCATGAAAGTAACAGAAGAACCATGGACATGGCCATTATGTATGTTGTGTTGCGTATTAAAACAAACAACTGAATTTTTCCCTTGCAAATGACTTGATATCGAAACTACGGTATGATCAAGTTAATAAATCAGGGCTTTTTTCCAAGTTCAAGATTATCAGTATTGTTCGTCCTTATGTAGGCCTATACACAATTACACATATACAGTATTATGGAAAATTCAATTTTGAAGGGCTTTCGCGTGATTTCTGATCTGTTTACATAGATGATCTATTCAGGTCGCATACGGGTAATAGTCACGTGAGTCATCTCACGTTGCTTGGCATTCGTCCAGGAAAAAAAATCATGAAACCAAAAGAGCATAAATGTCTTACTTCTTTGTGTGTATATATACACAAAAACACGACATTATGGATATATTTATTATATTTTGTATCCAGGGTTGATAAAAAGTTCGATTAAAAAAAAACCCCGGATTTATTTGATTTAAATAAGATCTTTTTGATTTAAATCGATTTTTTTTATTTAAATTAAATTCTTAATTGTTTTTAAGTATTAACATCTTACTATCATAACCTTTTGCTTTAAAAAACCCATAAATGCTGCAAAATTACATCTTCTTGCCGCTCGGGCATTGTGGTCATTAAAATGTAGCCAAAAGAAAAACCAAAGCAACAAAAAACAGAAAATGTTACTGACTGTCACTAGTTACAGGCATACTCTACTGCTTCCTTGCTGATGGGATGTGTAAGACCACATTTAAACATGTTTCATGGCTTGTTGTACGTACCAGTGGTCCATTTGCATCTAAGTTCATGTGTATTAGAGCTAATAATGGCAGTATTACTCTGCGAAGTAAAGATGTGGTGATGTACATAAACAAAAGTTAATTCTGTGCAGTTACATACATGTATGTATTATTATACAAGTAATGCTGTACACATGCTTTGCTTCAGAATACTGCCTCATTTTTCAAACATGTGTGTATACGTACTTGCGTATTTTGTACAGTAAAAACTAATGTAAAACATAACAAACTGTTTTAGGACACCATGTCATATTGGAAAACTTAAGCCAAAAGTTAATGCAAGTCTTCTTTCAGTAAGATATTCTGTTTTCGTAAAAAAAAATCAAGAAATAATGAAAACAAATCAGGTTTGATTTTTTTGAGCGATTTTTTAATATTTTTTTTCCATTGATTTAAATCATGATTTAAATCAATGGAAAAAAATTAAAAAAAATCCATTGATTTAAATCATGATTTAAATCAATGATTTAAATCGAGTGATTTAAATCAAACAACCCTGTTTGTATCTATTATATTTTACGATTGTATAAACTTGACGATGCAATCGAGAAAAAGATGTCATCACTTTATTTAACTTCCTGATATTCAAAGTGTAGACTGCAGGAAACTATATAGATTGAGTTACCGGGACTATACGTACATGCACACGCTTTGACTCAGTGGGGTTTTTATGACTGAACTTGCGCAATTTCACACTAAACATCCTGGATTGGTTCAAATGTCGGGTTTTGTTTGTTGTTTTTTTCGCCGGTCACATGACATGAATGATCAGGCGTGGGTGTCGTGGGTCAAGGGTCACGTTCATGGATTTTTATCAACCCATTGAACGGGTTAAATGTAGTATCATACTTTGGTATAAGACACCAACACTGAAATATGTTCACAGATCTACGTATACCTTACCGGGTATGAAGATGGTGGTGGTAGAAACATGCCGTTAAAAAATATTTCCCCTGAAATTTTGTATTTATAAAACAACGACCGAAAATCTTATTTGATCTTTTAAAAGATCAAAAATAAAAGAGAAAAGACTTAAGAAATACTGTGGCCATTTTTCACTGTTTTCTCAAAAAGTGGGCAGCGTGTGGGACTGAACTTTTCACAGGTGACTATTACTGTATCGCCCTTGATATTTTTACCCATATATTTGTATTTCTTTATGATATAACCTAAGTATGATATAACCATTAAAGATTTGTCAGTTTTAATTTCGTTCAAAAGAAAAAGATCGGGTTTACAGCACGACAATATTGTACTTGTTAAACTCGGGCACAAATGAAACGGATTTAGATGGTTTACTTGCTAATATACATAATGTTTTCATTCCAACGAATGAAGCCAAGCCTATTTTTCAATGTGTTTTGAAGTTTATCATTCAAGTGATATTCGTTCCAAATTTCATCATGCACAAAATTAATGGGTATACTGTTCAAATACAAATGATTTTATGAAGTTATTCATTTGGTCAGTACATACCACGTAGGGCCCGGTCTTACTGCACTTACGGATGCAAAGAGGGTGTAAAATGTAAAAATAAACTTACCATCCGTTGGAAAACACTATGCATCCGTTGTGTACTCATTGCATACGTGTTTCTTCCGTTCTATCCATCGAGCATCCGTCCACGGATTTCATCCTGGCAAAAAAGTTTTGAGCTGCACAAAACTTTTAGAACGGATGAACTTTCCACCGTGTACGATGTAAATCCGCGACGTACACGAGCAGCAAATGTTCTATGTCCTTATCATCCGTTAAACGTCCGCTGTATCCTCTCTGCATCCTCGCAACTCACATCCACTGCAGCTGAAAACGGAAAGAAAGAGGAAAGATAAGGTACATGGAACGTCTATACATCATTAGTAGCACGATAATAAAAAGGATGTAAGCGTATGCATCTCGTATATATAACCCCTTCGGAGCTGTCATCCACTTTCATCCGCTAGGCTTCCGATGAACATCCGTTTAACATCCCCGCTACATACTACCCACTTCCGTTCTTTTCCGTTCTGTTTTCGCCAATTTTGTCCAAATTCGGGAGCGGATGAAAACGGATGGAGCCACCCCTTAAATTTTGCTCGTTCGCTGTGTCCTTTATGCATACGTTTTGTGTCCATTCTTAGTGGGACCGGGCCTTCAAATTAGTATGTATGGAAACTGTTCGAATTGAGTCGGTGAAGAATTTGGGCTCCAATCAAGGAAGTCAATTAGCATCTCAAAAGCAAAACTATTTGTAACGGAGACAATGACAGGACCACAACCCATCGTTTAAAGGTTTACTGTAATCAAAACACATCTGAAGTTAAATACATCTGTGCTGTCATAAAACTCAACCTGTCTATCTTTGTCTACGCTAAAAAAAATGTATATAGAAAAAGGAGGTATTTTAGACCCATAATTTCGCACCCCACTTTTTGCGACGAAAAACCCGTGCTTACGTCACATGCAGAACGCCACGCAGTATACTGTGGTGCGAGCCAATACCAATTCTGTAGTTGACGTCACAAGCTATTGTTGCGTAGATCGGTTCCAAGGGGGACTTTCTTGAGGGGCGGGGCATACATGTACTGATTTTGTAACCTTTTGGTCAAAATTAAGCACTTACGTAGAAATATGAATTTATATAGGGGCCTAGTCATGAATTATGTATTAAGCAATAATTTTAAAGCACTTTCATCCCTATCCCAAATTTGATTACAGTAAACCTTTAAAAGCATTGTGAACAAACACACTTTATAAAGCTAGGCTCGCAATGTATTTTGATGACTCATATTTACTGCAGACGGATTTCATCTTCTTCTTTTTTCTTTTGTTATAGATCCGAATAAAAGGCGAAATGAAACACACGGTAGCATTATTGATAGTCCTCCAAGTGCTGGGTGAGTATTTGTTCCTATGATCGCAATAACATAATCAGGAAGAGAATCATGCCTTATGCATTAATTATTAATTAGGATTCACATTGTGCAACATACATTCGGCGAGTTGGCCATCAAATGAACACGCTTTTCTTAAAGGTAGTATACTTTGGTAAGAAATCAAAACATAAATGTTCACAGATTTATGTATAACTTATTCAGGGTCTGAAGATGGTGGTGGTACAAACATACCGTTAAAATGTCTCCGCCTGAAATTATGTATTTATCCAAATATCAGTAAAACAACGACCGAAAATATTTTCGAACTTTTAAAACATCAAACATAAAAGAGAAAAGAGTTAAGACTGAAATATTGTTGCTGTTTTCACTGTTTTCTCGAAAGGTGGGCACCGTATGGGACTGAAATTTTCACAGATGACTGTTACTGATCCTCCTTGATATGTTTGCCCATAAATCTGTATTTATTTTTGAGAAAAATCAAAGTATGATTTTACCCTATACAAAGCACTACTTTGTAATACTTGCGTATTTTATTCAGAGACTGTTTTTGTGTATTCTGGGGTCAATTTCACCAAATCCATCGTAATTTCAATCGTAAGCCCGACTGCAGCCCTATGTAGGATACGATGGGTTATCCTTCGTAACCCGAGATACGATCGATCGTATAGACCCCAGTTTTTACTTCAAACTGAATACAAACAAAGAAAATTATTTGAACTGGTAAAACTTTCAACTGTTATAATTGACTTTTGAAAAACATCTGCTTGTTTCCCTTAAAGTCGTTCTCTACAGCGGCCGAGCAGACAACGAGACCAACGCAATCTTCTTAGAAAGAGGCATGCGGGGTGTTGTGCCCTGTCCCCCCGTTTCATCTAACGAGTTGACTCCGGGGGGAATCGTAGCAGTCTACTGGTACAGACACCAGGTAGACAGTGCAACACTGCTGATCTCTAAATTCAGGGGCGTGGTCATGCCCCAGAATAACGTTTCGTGGGGCGTGTACGACATCAACAACGAGTCTTCACTGGTCATTCAGAACGTCACAGACTCGGACGAGGCACGTTACTGGTTCATAGTGAAGCCACGACGAAAAGTGTCCCAGGATGGTAACGTGAAAGTTAATGTGAAAGGTGAGGGTGTTAATATTAGTAAACAGTTTGTGTGGCATAGATCGTAGAAGGATATTCTGAATGATATTGTCATGCTAACGTTCATCTGTAGAAGTATACTGCCTGGATTCAGTTCATGATTAGCTGATGACTGGCTGATTGGTTGATGACTGGCTGATTGGCTGATATTGGCTGATCACTGGCTGATTGGCTGATCACATTGACTGATCACTTGCTGATTGGCTGATCACTGGCCGATTGGCCGATCACTGGCTGATTGGCTGATCACATTGACTGATCACTTACTGATTGGCTGATCACTGGCCGACTGGCTGATCACTGGCTGATTGGCTGATCACATTGACTGATCACTTACTGATTGGCTGATCACTGGCCGACTGGCTGATCACTGGCTGATTGGCTGATCACTGGCTGATTGGCTGATCACTGGCCGACTGGCTGATCACTGGCTGATTGGCTGATCACAGGCTGATATTGGCTAATCACTGACTGATTGGCTGATCACATTGGCTGATCACTGGCCAATTGGCTGATTACTGGCTGATCACTGGCTGATTGGCTGATCACTGGCTGATTGGTTGATCACTGGCTGATTTGCTGATCACTGGTTGGTTGGCTGATTATTGGCTGATATTAGTTGATCACTGGCCGATTGGCTGATCACTGGCTGATATTGGTTGATTGGCTGAACACTGGCTGATTGGCTGATCACTGGCTGATTAGCTGATCATTGGCTGATATTGGCTGATCACTGGCTGATATTGCCTGATCACTGGCTGATGTTGGCTGATCACTGGCTGATGTTGGCTGATCACTGGCTGATATTGGCTGATCATTGCATGGCTGATTGGCTGATTGGCTGAACACTGGCTGATAGGTTGATCACGACCACGAACTGTTATACTTCTAAGAATATTAAAGCCATACATAAATCTTTGTCTTCCTTGCAGTTACGCCGAAGGAACCATTTTCTAGCGTCACTGACTGTAATCCAAGCCTCTCCGATGCTACAACATGCTCTGTAATAGTACCATATGGCACGTCCAACCACCAGCTAACATGCCAAGTGCACAACGCAAAACCTGCTGTGGAAATCCGATGGTTCTATGTTCTAGACGACAACCGCACAGAACAACTGAATGCCACACAGAAGACAGGTATTTATAAATCTTGACTTTGAACTCGACTCGCATTTTTTAAAAGGTATTTAAAGGTATGATTGGTAAAGGTCACAGAACAGCACCCACACTTTGTCTTATCCAACGTATACATAAAATAACACGCCTGTGAACATTTAGCTCAATCGGACATCTGAGTCACGAGAAAATAGCGAGAAATCGACTAAACTTTTCCTATAAAACATAAAGAATGGTTTTGATCTTACCCCGAGATCGAAACTGTTTTATGTCATTGTTTTACTAATTTCTGGATAAATACAGCATTTCAGGCGGAAATATCCTAACGGTTTTGTTTCTACCAGCACCATCTTCATACTCTGAAACTTATACGTAAATCTGTGAATATTTCGGTTTGGGTATGTTACCAATCACGTACTCCACCTTTAAATACCACCGTGTAACATCTCAAGTTTGCACCAATGATGTTAACGATCTTGCGTCACTGAGGCTAAATGGAGCTTAATATTGGTCCGGTGTGCCACAGGTTATAGTCATACACCAGAAACGAAAGCATATTGGACATTACTTCCATGAAATATTAAGCAAAATTTATATAGTAAATTACCATCGATAGCAAATTTTCAAATTGAATCGTAATATTTTGATATTTTGGGTATTCCTTGATGGTGTTTGGCGTCGGCAGGGCACCCTTCTATAATGAGGCCAAAAATACAGTTATACCAGGACTTGTCATGGTCTTGCGACTTAATATAAGATAATACGATATGCCTCTTTTCTTTAACAGACTGGTTCGAGACCAACAACACATACACAACATCAGCATCAATCCAACTGGACCTATCTCACGATGCCAGCAATTTTAGATGCGTGACTTTTGGCGCTGCCCTTGGAAACAGAAATGGAAGCTACGTGACTGCTACTTTTAGAGTTTCACCGCCAGACAAAACAGGTATACAGTTCACTTCTTGGCGAAAATTATTTTATGTATCAGTTGAAAATTACAAAAATACGGATGAATTTACGAATTAGCGTATTGGTGATCCACCTGATGAAATTTGGACTGACTAAAAATAAATAAAGAAGGGCCCAGTCTGAAACGCAGGTGTCGTTACAGTGTGGTATGTTAGGCCCTGTGCCAATTCTATGGCTGCGACCGCAAATAACACACAAGTCTATGGAAACGGCTGCTGTCACTGGCTAGTGGCTGCCATAGGTACATGTGTAATTTGTAGCCGCAGTCAGAGAATTGGGACACGGCCATAATGACAGATCTGTTGCAGCTGCATGGGAAGGTATAAACCTATCATTCGTCAGTAAAACTTAATTCAAGCAATAATTTTGATATTTTGTTTGATTGTTTAAACAGCTATTACGTCAACTTCATCTAATTGGGAAACTGAAACTACAACGACAGCATCTGATAATGCACACAGAGTTACAATGAATTGGTTAATACCAATAAGTCTACTCGTGCTATCTGCGGCTATTATTCTTGCAGTAAGTATACACTGCTCTATAGTTAAATTTACTGGGGTCGATTTCACCAAACACATCGTTACTTATTCTATCAATCGTAGGACATAATGAGGCATTGCAAGCCTATGGGTCATTCTTCGTACCTCGAGCTACGATCGATCGTAGGGCTTCGTGAACTCAACCCCTGGACGGAGATTCAGGGAATTGGGGTAGGGCTAGATGTTCACTCTCCCATTGTTTAAACTATAGGTAAAAAAAAAAAAATCGATATGCGTATACTATTTTTATACAAAAAAAAACCCAAAACGCTTCATGTTTGGTAGTCCCCTTATAAACTTAGTTTAACTTAAAACAGTGAAATGAAACCAAATAAACTCCCTATAACATTAAATCTCAAAATCTCAAAATCTCAAAGTTGGTGTAAATAATTGAGTTCACATTTACAAATAAATAAGCATGTTAACTTATTTAGGAATACATTAATTGTCTATTTGAGATATTTTGCAATAACTATAGAAACCTTGTTGAACATCAAGTAGGCTTGTTCCTCAGGGTGTAATTTTCTTGTTCTTCAATAACGTAATGCCAATTTGTGTTTTAATCTATTGTTGTAGGTTGTCTTGATGAAGAGAAAATCAGACCAGCATGCTCAACGAAGAGGCGGCAAAGGTGACATAGAAGAAAACATCCCACTAGCAGGTACACGATAGTCAAACAATTACACAAGACAAATTAAACTATAGAAAATTAAAATGTACACGGGATTCTGTTGTTAAGCCCGAGCCACCTAAATCATTATCGTGCATTCGCTTTGATACCAGACTAAACGTTACTGTTTGGTTTCTTTTAATACAGATCATGCCAGAGACTTGGGACGTCTCCAACAAATATTGAAACAGTTCCTGAGTGCCAAGATGCAGACAATATCCACCAGCCTCTTTGCTGACCATGGTGAGGATGCTATGCACACGGACGATATCTTCGTCGAGCTGCGCCTTGTGGAAAACGACTCCACTCTAGAGTCGCGAGAACAGATGATGGAGCTGTTTGGAGGCTCGAAGAACAGACGACATTTTGCAGTGGTGGGGAAGGCGGGGTGTGGCAAAACAAGCCTCGTTAGGCGCTTGGGCTTCGACTGGGGAAATAACTCGGCGTACATGAGACAATTCAGCTTGGTGTTTGTGGTCAAGTTGAAGGAAATTAACAAGTCTGCATCCGGGCTTCTGGGTGCCATTCTGCAGCAGAATATCCCTAGGGACTATGAGATGGACACAGCGCGTCTGAAGCGGATCATTCAGGTCGGGTGCGCACAGGACCGAGTCTTGATCATCCTGGATGGTTTGGACGAGTTGGATCCCAGAGTGCTCTCCTCGCCTGCACCGAAGGGAGATATTCGCATCCAAGACGTTCTGGCTGGTGACGCGCTTGCTGGAAGCTGTGTCATTGTCGCTACTCGCCCCCACATGATGAAACAGCTTTTGGGTTACAACGCGAACAGCAGCATATACACGGTGATTGAAACGACTGGCTTCACCGAGAAGAACAGAAACGAGTACATTGAACGTCGGTTCAGGAAGAATCCTGACAAGGCAGCGAGTCTGATACAGGAGATCAAAACGGCCGGTTTCCTCGAGATACTATCAAAGATCCCAATAATGCTGACACTGCTGTGCTACATTTGCAAGGATGGGAAACCCATACCGGCCAGAATCACAGAGCTCTACCAGAAAACTATGGAAGTCCTGATGGCACACTGGGCATCCCGGAAGAACGTTTCACAGAAACAGAGGGAAGGAACTTTGAGTGGAAAGCGACTGGAGGAACTTGGGAAAATGGCGTTCGAGGGTCTGATGGATGCTGGTGGCGAAATGCTTGTTTTTCGCCGCAACTTCATGTCTAAGGAGACACTCAAGTTCGGATTTGATCTGGGCTTGTTCTCAGAGGAAACAAAATCCGACAGTCGCGTCACGTTCCTCCACAAGACCTTCCAAGAGTACCTCGCAGCCTACTACCTTGTCAGACAGCCAAAGGGATTCATTGAACGCGCCCTCTTGGCAAACGTCAATATCGATACCATAGAAGAGGTAGAGTATTTGCTGCGGTTTTCTTGCGGCATGAGTGAGATGGCTGCATCAGTGATCTTCAACCATGTTTGCAGCATCAAGGATCAGTTAATATCTGACAGATACCTCTGGGTTCAACACTTGACTCTTATGCTTTACTACGAAGCTCAGTCGGTTAATCTCGAGGCAGGAGTTGGTACCAGATTGGCCCTCAAGTACAAAGAGGAATTCGAAGCCCTCCGGTTCTACTTGGAAAATATCACAACGACGTCACCCTTTCAAGAATCATCAGATGGTTTTTCAGTATCCTCAACTTCGGAATCACAGGTCGACTTTTGGTCCTGCCACTTCCCCAAACTTCACTTGGAGAGGTTAGAGGTTTACCTTCATGTCATCAAGAATCTGGCCGAAGTGAAGAGCATCCTTGAGAAAGTTGAAGTCGACAATCTGTACTTCGGCCTGTTGGTGTCTGACACATTGGAGACGGAGTTGAAGCAACTCTCCCAGACAATACACGATCTTCCCCTTCACGCTTCCAGGACAATTGTTTGCATCGACAAGAATCCGTCACTTGGTGCAGACGATCTTCCCACTCAAAGGGAGGAATATGAAAAAGCCCTCACATCTCTGAAAGACTTTTGCAAAGAAACCCCGTACATCAGGGGGCTCGGTGTTCGCGTTGAATGCGCTCTGTTCAAAACACACGAATCCTTCTCGAGACTTGTGTCTACTCTCGGAGAGAACGGGGCTGTTTACTTTGGTGTCCTCAACAACAGCTTGAACGGGTACTTGGCAGACATGGAGCCCATCATCCCATGCGTGGAATACATCGAGCTCTATGACTGTGCACTCCAAGGAGGGGATCTGGAGAGCCTTGCCCTCTTGCTCCCAAATGCACGACGTCTGCGTGAGGTATACATATCCGGCGCTAGGTTCACACCAAAGGCTCTTGATACCTTTCTGCGTCAGTTGACGCAGTGTCCGAACATGCTGATGCTTGAACTTCACGATGTTAACCTTGAACCATTTATTGTCCGGGCAGCCGTGAGACGCACCTTTCCTCGGGGGAAAGTGGCTAAAGGGAGGATCGAAGGTCAGTTTTGGTTAAAGAATCAGGACTCGGCCAAGGATCAAGACGAACCACGGATCAGCGGAAACCACCAAGGCCGATCACCGATAACCATGGTTTAATTGGACAGAATAAATCATCTGGAGACACCATAAGTTCATAACCCTATACCTTCCGATGTTAAAGACAAACAGACACCAGTGATTGTTGCCAAAAATGAAACTACCTCAGTTACCCTGACTTCGTACATAGATGACAATCTGTCAGTACCAGCGATATCACGGCAAGAAATCTACCTCAAACGACCTAGTGCAAAGCCCAATTCGGCAAACCCATAACATGTTTATACTGTCACATAATGATGCTGTGATTACAATAATAGGACAACTTGGACTGTAAATATGCGAAAGGAAAATATGCAATACACACGCCGTAAGTTTTTTAATAGTCTCAATAAGTCGCAACGTTTATAACATATTTATACAGAAATATAATGTTGATAATATATTATATTGATAAAGAGAAAATGCTTTCATTCTTGCCCATGCACGTTGTATCCATATGTTTTCTACTATACTTGATATAATTATTACATGCAACTAAACCGTTCAGTTCAAATTTATGCCTATGATGAATCACGATGATGAATCGCGTAATTATTATTTTCAGAAGTTGTACAGCAAAATGAATCTTGATTATATACATGTACATAGCATTTCAATATCATACGGAAAGCTGTGTGTGTGCGTGCAAGTCTTTCGCCAAGGAATCTGTGGCTTACAGCCGCCCTGCACAATAATCCAAATCTTAGCTCACGTTGACCAGTTATTGCTACATGCAAAATAAATAATGTGCTCCTTTCCTGTACTATAGTCAAAACTGACCAAATTAGTAGTGAAAAATATACTCTTATCGTGTTTGTCAAGACATAGTCACGGAATCATTTTGGTGACTTGAATGAAGAATTATTCTCTGATGTTCGTACATGGCTCTTAGATTTGACATTAATGTTATACTTTATGTAACAACTCTACCATAACAACAACCGTATATGTCAACAAACGGTTATCGAATATCTAAACTGTCATTGTGAAAAGTCATGTAATCACTTATATCTGCTGTGTATAATGG
This sequence comes from Astropecten irregularis, assembly GCA_963971285.1. NCBI lineage: Eukaryota > Metazoa > Echinodermata > Asteroidea > Paxillosida > Astropectinidae > Astropecten > Astropecten irregularis. The sequence continues at coordinate 10,609,623 of OZ020253.1, forward strand.
ATGACTGATGTACACAAAGGACGCTTGTCGTGTCAATTTAAAAGTGGAAGTTTAGGCAAAGTTTTTTTCTTATACACGTGGCCTTTGCAATGTTTTGATCATGAGTTAATGCAGGAATTACGTTATTTGAAATGTACCCTTGACTCACATAGCTGGTGTTCAGCAGAGCCAGTGGGTAACTATGTTTTTAAAGCCGAACATTTTGATCGTTTTTTTTTGTCCTCCCCCAAAACAACCACCGTTATTATGCAAATTTTAGATTAGATACGGGTTTAGCATTATCAACAAAACAGTTCATAATACTTGTTTTATATTACTTAATTAATTAATGCCGATAAGAGAATCGGTTTATTTATTCCAGACATAAATAATTGATGTATTTATAATCATTTTGTATTTATATTTGTATTCATTTGAAGATATACCATACATTGTTTTTATGTTTTTATTTATTGTTTCAATTTGACAATTTTTCTTGCCATTCAAAATTACATTATATTACATGACACATTCTCATTGAAAAAGAAAATGGTTTCATTTTATAGGCCCTGTACAAAGAAAGCCCACTTCATTAAAATATAAACGATTGCAAAAATCACAAGTAAGAAAGCTCATTAATTTATTAATAATTAATGTATTTATTTTGTTAAACGCGTCCGAATAATATCTTTATTTAAAGTATCATGTATCTACTTACGATTTTTACACTTTGTTACGATTTGTGGAATATAATAATAAAATAAACATTGAAACGCTAATTGCACTTATAAATCATACAGATACGATATTTAATTGTCACAGTATATAATTCTATTGTGGAATGGTTGCTTTCATTAATTTAAGGACTATAGCTGTTTTTATATGTCTGTCAAACTTATTAGAGCTTCTGGGGTCGATTTCACCAAAGGCTCATCTTAACTTACTATCAATCGTAAGACTTATGAAGCATTGCAGCCCTACGTTGGATACAATGGGTTATCCGATCGTTACTCGGGTTACGATCGATTGTAGGGTTAGGGTTAGAGGTCGATTTCACGAAGCCCTGCGATCCTACGATTTATAGCAAGTTACGATGAGTTTGGTGAAATCGACCTCTGCAAATTAAACTTCTTTAATTATTTCGATGGCGGAGCTAGCTTAATGGCACGTGTAATGAGTGCTCAAAGTCAGATGTCCCACACATCTCCGAATGCTCCCCTCCTACATGATGGAAATTATAAATTTTCTGCAATTCACATACTTTTATTGGGGTCGATTTCTGTGACGAAGCCCTGCGATCGATCGTAACTCGAGTTACGAAGGATAACCCATCGTAGGGGACCTATCCCACGTAGGGCTGGAATGCATCAAAAGTCCTACGATTGATAAGTAAGTTACGATGAGTTTGGTGAAATCGACCTCAGGGGTTACAAATTAAACTTCTTTAATTATTTAGATGGCGGAGCTAGCTATATGGCACGTGTAATGAGTGCTCAAAGTTAGATGTCCCACACATCCCCGAATGCTCCCCTTCTACATGATGAATTATACATTTTCTGTAAATCACATACTTTTTTGCCATTCATGATTAATATTTCAGTATTCACAATTAAAAAAGTGCATGAAACAATGTCCACTATGGCCAGGAGCTAAGCATTATAGTCAAAACTTTAAGTGGCAGCGTTGAGGTTTCAGTGACTGTTGACGTCAACAGGGGGCGCCCTTGAATAACATCGAGTAAAATCATCTACTATAAATAAAATACCCTTTGTGCTATTATGAAAGCAATTTTCTGAAAGTGAAAATGGCGGTGGAGGGTTTGATGAATAGGCCTAGCTATCGCGGAAATAACTGTAGGCCAAGCTGATACAACCAGCAGATGTTTACCATACACGGTAAGAATGCGTACAGACTCAAAAATGAAACCATAAGACGAAAAAACAAAAACACACACCAGATTTCCCTTGAACCAAAATCAAACGACAACAATGAGCAGATATTTTATGCAGGAGGCCTGCATGTACATGTACGTCCATTACACATGTAACGAAATGTTGCATCATAAATTCATACATCTATTGTGACATGCTTCTAAAACGTCTGACGGTCTGAGTACGTATAAACGAGACTCCTTTTAAATTTCATTAAGAAGTGAATGAGATGAAATTGTCAAAAAGGTTAACGTTTGAGAAACAAAATTCAACTTGTGTACATCATTGACGAAACAATGTTAAAGGGATGGTACAGAATTGGTTTTTGAGACAAAACCGTTGCTGTATGACAGTAAAAGCACATTACGTTATCCATCATATACCTTATTAACCGACAAACCTGTAGACGTTTGAGGTCAATCAGCCATCTGGGTCACGAGAAAATAGTGTAGACCCGTGTACAGAGAACTGTACACATTTCAACGAATGAATAAAACGCTTCGGAGCGATTTATTCCAATCGGAAAATAGTTTCATTTATTTCTCAACGAATATGGCATTTCAGACAAAAACATTTCATGGGATTTTTTCTCCCATCATCACCATTACACTGTGTAAGTTTTATGTGAATCTGTGATCATGACGTGTATTTTGTCTTACCACTTCTGTACCATCCCTTTAAGAGAGCTGCTGCGGAAATTTGAGTTTTTTATAAAATCAACACCTAGACCTATCAAGGCTATATTAACCAAGATGAGCAGGAATATGATTCAGACTAATGGCCGGGAAATTATATTCAACATGATGATATTTTTCTCTCCCACAGCGTTCATATTATTAACACTAAAGCTGTTCCTTTGTATTCACAGTAACCCATTCGAACTGTATTGTCGACTAAACGGGATATTCCCCTTTTCGGATTTCGCAATACTCGAACTGGTGACATTGGCTTGAACGAGAATGAATAGAGATGTATGGCGCATTGCTTTACAATAATATATTCATATAGGCCTCCTGCATCTACCATACTAGTCACACGTCGGGTAATACTGTCTGCACACAGTACAGACATATAGTGTACATGTAGTTCAAAAGAACGGAAAAGGGGAACATTTGCTGAGTGCCATAGCTTACTTGTAGCTACTTCTTCTTCTTTTTTGTTTAATGCTATAGAGCAATAGGTACTATTTAGCTTTCTTGATTTTGGAGCCAGGAGTTTTTGGAGGTGGTGGCTGAACCCTCGCAGACCACACGATGGAGTATAGGACAGTATTGTTGGCAGCGATAGCATTGCTAGGTGAGTTCATGTTCAACAGACATGTACACAGAAATGTTCACAGATTTACGTATAACTTGCAGGCTATGAAGATGATGGTGGTAGAAACATACTGTTATAACATTTTGTCCTCCTGAAATGGTGTATAAATTTTAACCAGAAAAAAAATAAAATCCAGTAAAACAACGACCAAAAATCTTTTAAAAGATCAACAATAACAGAGAAAAGACTGTGGCATTTATCCACTGTTTTCTCAAAAAGAGGGCACCGTATGGGACTGAAATGTTCACAGATGACTATTACTGTATCGTCCTTGATATTTTTGCCGATGAATCTGTATTTCGTTGACAAAAACCAAAGTAAGATATTACCTTTAAGTAGGAGCTTTACAGTTAGGAACTGCATATGGTTAAGTTGGGGGAAAGCTGGGACGGTCGGGTAAAAAGGGTAAATTGCATACCATTTTTTTTCAAATGGCAAAGTAACTGCGTCGGAAAGCATACACTGTAAATGTTCGAGTAAAAACTGTTTATACTAGCAAGTATGGATATAAATACGGCCGTAAGTGGCACACGTCAAACGTTTCATTATTCAATGGTTTCACTTTCAAACTAAAAATCAGTCAAAGAGGAAACATTTACTCATCGATGGGTAATAATGTATGAACTCACATGGTGGGTCAGCCGTATTGCCCCTTTAAAGGTAATATCATACACATGGGCGTAGATCCCGGGGGGCTAGGGGGGTTGCAACCCCCCCAGGTTTTCACTTTTTATATATATAAAAAAATATTTTGTGCACAAACGTATATGGAAGAACGACCCAGCTACACGATCAACCCCCCCCCCCCCCAGGTCTGAGGACGTGTCTACACTACTGATCATACATTGATTTTTGTCAAAGAAATACAGATTCATGGGCAAAAATATCAAGGACGATACAATAACAGTCATCTGTGAAAATTGCAGTCCCATACGGTGCCCATTTTTTTTTTTAGAAAACAGTGAAAAACGGCCACAGTATTTCTTAAGTCTTTTTTTTTAAATCTTTTAAAAGATCAAAAAGATTTCCGGTCGTTGTTTTACTAATTTCTGGATAAATACACCATTTCAGGCGGACAAATTTTAACGGTATGTTTCTACCACCACCATCTTCATACCCTGTAAGTTATACGTAAATCTGTGAACATTTCTGTTTTGGTGTCTTACCAAAGTATGATACTACCTTTAAATTGGAAGTAAAAATTGTACTAACAATTATGGGAAACTTGACCGAACTTTGTGCAAATATTTCACCAGTTACATCGGGCATTGCATATTGCACGACCACATTATATCATTGTAGTAAAATTAATTAAGCCGTGAATTTTTCAAAATTTCTTTTGAAAGGTATATGCCCGTGTCTTCAGACTTCTGAGGATTATAACCTCGTTCATCTGGAACGAGGTCACCGCGGCATCCTGCCTTGTCTTCCCGTGGCATCGGGTCAATTTCCCGCCGACGAAATCCAGGGCGTCTACTGGTACTTGCCCAATATCGAGCCTGCTTCGCTGCTGATCTCAAAGTTCAGAGGTGTGGTTCAACCCCAAAACGGAATACCCGAAGGAATGTACGATATCGATGGCAACAGCTCTCTGGTCATCCAAAATGTGTCCGACTCAGATGGGGGAAAGTACTGGTACAGGATTAAGCCGATACAGAAGACAGCCAAGGATGGATACGTGACGGCAACCGTCAAAGGTTAATACACTTTCATCTTTTTCAATCGGATGATTTAAGGGTAAGAGAGGGGGAGGGGGGGGGGAGGCACTCCACCAACAATCTTGCTCTCCATTCCCTCCAATCAGTGTCCACGACGAAATGAGTGGCCTAGTCAGTGGCATCTGGGAGGTTGGTGAGCAATTATGTAAAGAAGGAATATACTGTGGTACCTAAATGTGTGTGAATAGTTACTGTGCTGTGAACAGGTATTTTCATTTTACTCTATACATGTATATCGTGCATCTTAAAACAATGTTAAAGCTTTGTGAAATAGTGAAATATAAGCCAGGGCAGTTGATGTTTACAATTACCGCATATAGCGCCAAAATAACATAGTAGATTAAATACGCAAAAATGTAAAAGGAAAAGAGACATTTGATGGGAAGATTGTGATAGCTTTTTTTTCAAAAGACAAAAGAGTGTACGAATTTGACGGGTAGGAGTTACAAGATCATCCCAAAGCCGGGCGTCGCCCGTTAACCCTTCTGCCACAATAAATGCAATTTCAATTTGAATAGCGAAATAATTTAGCATGCATGGAATTCGAAAAAAAAAATACTGATTTGACCATGCATACACTGCATAGAATAGCACGTGTCTGTTGTTACAGGCATGCAAGTTGGAATATCCAATTTGTGTACGATGCTTTGTATACGGAAAGTGTTCTTCACTTTTGAATTTCATAAAAGTGAAGTGAAACAAAAAGGAGGAAATAAGGGGCCGATTTCATAAAGCTTGCGACGCGTCGTAACTCGATTTGCGACGCGTCCTAGCTGCGACGCGTCGCATCTATGCGCCGTGAGTCCATAGAGAAAAGATGTGTCTTAAACTCTGCGACGCGTCTTAAGTTAAGGAAAGTAGCATGCCTGACAAAATTTGCCTTTAATTCTCAAACTTGTTTAAAAATGTGTAATTGCTATAAATTATGTCTGACTCATAGATACAAATGAATTTTTCTTCTTCTTTTTAAAGTTTCACCCCGACAGCCATTTCCGAGAATAACTGGGTGTTATCCAAACCCATCGTGGTCTGAGTGTGAGTTTCAGCTTCCCTTCGACACCCAGCCGTCGAATCTGACGTGTGTGGTGTTCAATGCCAAACCTGCAGTATCAGTAAGGTGGTTTCTAGAGCAAATGAACGGGGACATTGAACACATCGAAGCCGTTAACACCACACAACTTGTTCAGCACACAGTGATTTCAGAGGATCCACTGCCGCCAGGTAATTTGAATTTCCAAGACCGATCGCAAAATATGATATTTTTTAGCGCTGGCTATGCCTATAAGATTCTCCGACATCGCCACGAAATAGGAGAACCACGAAACAACGGACGAAACAACAAATCCAATAAAGAATGTTCACTTTATCTTTGTCATTAATTGTGTATTTTTATTATCAAACTTAATGGAAAGCTCAGAGCAAAAGAACGCCAAAAACAAATCTACAAATGCCCTGAAATTTACTTGGCAAGGGCATACATAATTTAAAGGTAGTATCATACTTTGGTTTTTGTCAAAGAAATACAGATTCCTGGACAAAAATATCAAGGAAGATACGGTAACAATAATCTGTGAAAATTGGAGTCTCATACGGTGCCCACTTTTTGAGAAAATCGTGAAAAACGGCTGCAGTATTTCTTAAGTCTTTTCTCTTTTATTTTTGATCTTTTAAAAGATCAACAAGATTTGCGGTCGTTGTTTGACTAATTTCTGGACAAATTCACCATTTCAGGCGGAAACATTTTAACGGTATATTATAGGTTTCTACCAGAACCATCTTCATATCCTGAAAGTTAAACATAAAATAAAAACTAAACATTTGTTTTATGAAAGGACTTATCGTATGCACTCACTCACTATCGTGAATGAAGGCTTTTAAAATGTGGCGCACCCTTTTTCCTCCTTTCTTTCACTCACTCAAAACTGTCAATGTTTTACACAGACTGGTTTTGGATAAACAACACTTTCACAACCTCCGCGACTGTCCAACTAGTACCTCAAATCACTGACGGATCCCAATACAGATGCGAAGCTTACGGCATAGCCCTCGGGGACAAGAACGGTAGCCACGTGACTGCAGCTGTTATTCAATATTCATCAACCGGGGCAACAGGTGAGTCATTGAAAAAAAAAAACCAATCCACCATAACAGACGGATGGAGGTTAAGTTTGAGCAATGTTTCAAAATGTACATCACTCGATCGTGTGCAGAAAACACCAAATGTGTGCATGGACAAAGCACAAATAAATAAAGTAAGTATGTATCGCTCGGCTATAAGTTTATGTTGTATGAAATAAAAAAGCCGTATCCTCTTTGAGTGATCCCCCATGTACTGTTCTCAGTCTGGGAGAATCGATAAAATGATGCCTGGGATATAGCAGCATGTGCGTGGTTTCATGGCTTCTGACTGCCAAACGAACAAAGATAATTGCCTATAAAGGACACCACCAACGTTGGGCTGGATAGCTTAGTTGGTACAGCGCGTGCACGGTATTCGGGAGGTCGCCGTTTCGAATCCCGCCCCAGGAAATTTTTCTTTGTTCACCTTTCAATGACCTAAAATTCAGTCAGTTTCCCTTGTGATTATTTGATGATTGTATGAAATCTGGTAAAAAGCACTTATATGTCTCACCATAACAGATATAAACCGAAGTGGCAGTTTGACTTGTCGGCTGAAATTCAAATAATTCAAATCTTTTAAAAGATCAAAAATAAAAGAGGAAAGACTTAAGAATTACTGTGGCCGTTTTTCACTGTTTTCTCAAAAAGTGAACTGAAGGGACTGAAATTTTCACAGATTACTTTTACTGTATCTTCCTTGATATTTTTGCCCATGAATCTGTAATTCTTTCACAAAAACCAAAGTATGATACTAGTATATTAATGGTGTCCAAGTAGCTAGGCGGTTAGGGAACATCTGTGGCTACGTTTTCGTAGAAATTTCAGCTCTATGGCCTCAGTATTGAGATAGGCTATTGCAATGTACAGCACACAAAACCTAGTGAATCTGAAACTGTATCTGATGCCAGCTCGGCTGCTTCCTCGCACTGCAAGTCATGCTATGCTTGATATTTTGGGAACAAACAATGTCTTTCTTAAAGTGCTTACGAAACGGAGGCTCAGGCTCAGGCTCAGGTTCCAGCTCTGACAACCTTAATTTATGCTGAAAATAAAGGCTGTGGTTTTTCACTGAAGCTGAAGCTCTGTCTTCCCATTCAAATCAGAGAATCTACTTCCGAACCGCAGCTAAAAGCCTCTATTTTGATACCAAATATTTCAGGATGGGTTCACAAAATGGAGCGGGAGCCCGAGACGGAGCCTGAGCCTCCGTTTCGTAAACGCCCATAATGTGGCAAAACGGTTCCATCTTGTAGGGAACATCTGCTGGACATTTTCGAACAAGTTTCAGTTCGATGACCTCAATCTTGAGATATTAATGCCAACTAGCATACGGTGTTTGAAACTGTTACCACGCAGTCATTCTTACGCCAGCTCGGCAGCTTTCTCGCACTTCAAAAAACTTGAAATCTTGGCAAAAAAAGATGTCTCAAGAATAATATACCATGCTGAATACTGTTCTCCTTAAAATTGTATTGATCAGGAACTGTATACATTATTATGTACAGATACCGCCACTACGCGATGGCTCAATGAAACAGAGATGACGACTGACCCGAGCCAGGCATGGGAAATAGATTATATCGCTCTGTCTCTGGCAGTGCTTGGAATTATTGGCATTATCTCTTTTACGATGTATTTGATATGGAGGGATGAGAGGGTAAGTACACAGCATGTTAGAAATGTTTTTGGGAACTAAGCAGTTACAATCTTGATGCCCTTAGCAATGGTATCCATGGCTTGGACAAGGAGTGTTTAAGTGACTTTTGGAAACCCGTGTCACTTTTCTGCTGTTGGCACATCGTTACACAGTCTGCAACTTACATGTGCAGGCGTTGAAAGTTGATGGTTGCCAAAATTGGACAGAGGGTAATCACGTAGCCTCAGAAGATCTCGTTCTCGGAATGGTCAATTACAACACTAAGATCAATCAAACTAGCCTCAGAAATGAAATTACATAAAATACAATAGCTAGCAAAATTATGTCAATTATCAATTTCCAATCAGGTATTGAATGATTTTCCAGAACGTCTATGCCTTTTGTTTCATAAACGACTTTACTCTCTACATGTGCTATCAAATTTAGAGAAGGAAGAGAAAACGCGGCAATCGGATCGCCAGGTGGTCAGGAAACATCAGTAGGACCACGCGTCTACACGTAGAACTGGAGGAGGAGAACATCCCCTTACATGGTAATGTCATCATCCAACATGCAATATTGCAATCATTAATGTCATAATACACGGACAAGTTAACATCTTGATGGGTGAAAAAACGTATAAAAGTGATGATTAATGAAAGTGTTTCAGGTATTATTATGTAAATATTTACTATGCTTGATCAAGCTACATTCAATGCACCGTTCTATTAAAAAAAAGTTAACGGTTATAAATAGGGAATATCGAGGTCGTAGCTCGCAAATGAGGGTGATTAGAGGAATGATTCTACATTAAATTGTGCAATATAACGAGATAATAGCATCATTACTGAAATAAAAAGAAATATTGCACTAAAATTTTTACATTTTTACATAATGTGCAGTGTTTGGTGCAAAGTAATGAGTACATACCGTGGCAAAATGTGCAAACTCTTCCTGTACGTTTGTCGGAGCTAAGCAATTCATGGCGCATGTTATGGAGGAGGAATGGATTTTTATTTCTACACTGGAATAAGGGAGTGAAATGACAGGAATTAAGAGTTGGCACAAAAGACAAAATTAAAATAATGCTCATTTTTGCGGGAGGTGGTCCTATACTACCAATGTTTAACCGGTATCAAACGTCAACGTCACAATTTTTGTTTCCAAACAGGCCTCGATTTAAGTGAGTGCCAAGAGATCCTGAAGGAATTCTTCCTCACCAACATGAAAAACATCCCAGTCAACCCATTCCACACCAACGACACAGATGTCCTGCACACCGATGACATGTTCATCGATCTTGAGCTTCACGAAGGACACCGAACAATCGCCATTGGCTCTCGTGAGGAGATGGTGCGGCTATTATCTGACCAAAGAAAAAAGCTGGCTCTTATTGGTGCGGCAGGTTGTGGCAAAACAACCTTGGCCATGCGAATTGGCTTTGACTGGGCGATGGGTGTCGAGTATTTGAAGCACTTCAGTCTGGTGTTCGTTTTGAAGATGAAGGAAATGACGAACAGCTCTGGGCTAGTCAATGCAATTGTACGACAGCATTTTCTGAGGGACGGGATTACGTGCGGATGTTTCATGAGGTCGATGCTGATTGATGAGAGAGCTCGAGGGAAAGTTTTGATCATCATGGATGGATTCGACGAGATTGATCCAGCAGTGTTATTCAGACCAGCACCCAAGAATGATATTTCAGTGAGACATGTCCTCACTGATGATCCAGTGGCGAACAGCTGCGTCATTGTGACGACACGTCCGCATATGTTGGAAAAACTGACTGATAACGTTGATGAGATGTACACGGTTATTGAATCGACAGGGTTCTCAGAAACGAACAGAAACCAGTACATTGAGCGTCGGTTCAGCTAAGATCCAGACAAGGCGGCCGGGCATATTTGCTTGATAAAGACGGCATCCTCCCTGGACACACTGGCAAGGATACCAATCATGCTAAATCTGCTCTGTTTTATCTGCAAAGACGGAGAATCCATACCAGCCAGAATCACTCAGCTTTATGAAAGAACCATTGATGCCCTTTCTGCACACTGGACAGAGAAGATGAGAAAAAACAAGATGAATGCAAAAAGATTACAAGAACTCGGACGAATGGCCTTCGAAGGCCTGGTGGATCCCAATGGCGTCAGGCTCATTTTTCGTCACGAGAACATTCTCAAGAAGACACTGCAGCTGGGTTTTGATTTGGGCCTGCTATCCGAGAGCAGGACCCTTGAACGGCGCATAATGTTCCTCCACAAGACCTTCCAAGAATACCTTGCCGCCTACTACCTTGTCAGACAGCCAAAGGGTTTCATTGAACGCGCCCTCTTGGCAAACGTCAATATCGATACCATAGAAGAGGTAGAGTATTTGCTGCGGTTTTCTTGCGGCATGAGTGAGATGGCTGCATCAGTGATCTTCAACCATGTGTGCAGCATCAAGGATCAGTTAATATCTGACAGATACCTCTGGGTTCAACACTTGACTCTCATGCTGTACTACGAAGCTCAGTCTGTTAATCTCGAGGCAGGAGTTGGTACCAGATTGGCCCTCAAGTACAAAGAGGAATTCGAAGCCTTCCGATTCTACTTGGAAAATATCACAACGACGTCACCAATTCAAGAATCATCAGATGGTTTCTCAGAATCTTCAACTTCGGAGGTCGACTTTTGGTCCTGCCGCTTCCACAAACTTCACTTGGAGAGGTTAGAGGTTTATCTTCACGTCATCAAGAATCTGGCCGAAGTGAAGAGCATCCTTGAGAAAGTTGAAGTCGACAATCTGTACTTCGGCCTGTTGGTGTCTGACACAATGGAGACGGAGTTGAAGCAACTCTCCCAGACAATACACGATCTCCCCCTCCATGCTTCCAGGACAATTGTTTGCATCGACAAGAATCTGCCACACGGTGCGGACGATCTCCCTGCTGGGAGAGAGCAAGATGACAACGCCATCCAAACCCTGACAAACTTTTGCAGAGAAAACCCGTACATCAGAGGTTTGGGGGTTCGCGTTGAAAGCGCTCTTTTCAAGACACACGAATCCTTCTCAGAACTTGTGTCCACTCTCGGAGAGAATCAGGCAGTGTATTTCGGTGTTCTCAACAACAACTTGAGCGGCTACTTGGCAAGCATGTCAAGTCTCATTCCATGGTTACAACTACTCGAACTGTATGATTGTGCTCTCACTGCCGATGATGTAACTGCCCTGGCCGAACTTCTACCAACAGGTCGAAACTTGCGTGAGCTCTACATATCGGGCGGGACCTTCACGGAAGACGCACTGGGGCATCTTCTTCAACAGCTGAAGCAGTGCCGGAGGATGATGGTGTTGGAACTCCATGATACTGGGCTGGAATTGGAAGTGGTCCATTCAGCTGTACTTGAAAACTTCCCAGCAGCTGAGCCAGTAGACGGAGTCGTGAAGGGCCAGTTTTGGCTACACCGATCCACACACCAGTCCAATAGTCCAGAGATTCTAGATACGACTGTTATCGTTGTTGAAACGTCCTCAGTTTAAATACATTATACATGTATAATCATATCTGGTGAAATGCCATATACGTGACCACTTTAGACTACGACAAAGGTCTTAAAGGTATAGTATCATACTTTGGTAAGACACCAAACAGAAATGTTCACAGATTTACGTATAACTTTCAAGGTATGAAGATGGTGCTGGTAGAAACCTAAATTGTGTATTTACCCAGAAATTTGTAAAACAACGACCGAAAATCTTTTTGATCTTTTAAAAGATCAAAAAATAAAACAGAAAAGGCTTAAGAAATACTGTGGCCGTTTTTCACTGTTTTCTCAAGAAAGTGGGCACTGTATGGGACTGAAATGTTCACAGATGACTAGTACTGTATCTTTCTTAATGTTTTTGCCCATGAATCGGTATTTCTTTGACAAAAACCAAAGTATGATAATTATTACCTTTAAGAAGATGAACATTATGACTTGACTATGCTTCCAATAGATGTGTGTGAATCGCTTTTGGTCCTTCTTATAGCAAAGTTATCGAAGATAACAACACGAACGAATGGTTCTTCTTCTGTGACTTTTAGGCCTATTGATAGTAAAAAACAATACAAAATAAGATTATATGTTACGTTGAATTCAAATCAATGATGCCATTGCAACACAAGAACACAGTATTTGAAGGAAAAGCGTGCATCTTTCCTTTGCATCTCGAAATAATTCTTCCAAGAATTGAAATACTTCCGGGTAATATTAAAGAAAATAATTCTATACGATTCTTTTCTGTTATAGAATGGCGACTTTGTGAGTACTTTAGTGCTCCAAGAAGTTTCGGAAGATAAGGCCGAAAAAATAAATTGCTGTGTTGCCCTCAGCGACCGACCGTAAAATGCAAAAACTTTGGGTCGGGATTTTTTTTCTCCGAGTCTTAAAGAAAAACTCACCATTTTGACAGAAAATGTAAGATTTAGCAGTAAAAAACGTGTCTCCTCAAAACGACCCAAGACCGTTGATGTATAAGCCCTGGTGACCAAACATCCTGTATTTATTCTTAAATGTTTGAAAGTCAGCCAAAAAAAAATAAAAAATAAAAAATCGACCGACCGACCCAAAATTTTTCCACTTGAGGGCAACAGAATTTTTTTTTTTTTAGGCCTAATATTAGGCCTACTGCTTTATAAACAAACCCATTTGAAAAAGAGATAGATGCTTTGGGCCCGGGGCTATTTCAACCGCATGTATACAGGGTGTCCCCCTAAAAAAAAACTAAAAAAAACGCAACACTTGCGTCGAGAACCATTATAATTATTACAAATAAACTGTTTATCACTTCAAGATTCAATTATATGATACAGCTATGTCTTTGCTATCACCATGTAAAATAAGTGCAAAATTTGACTTAAAATGAGGGGAAAAAACGTAGACTGAATTACCCAACCTCAAAACCCGATTTTCATCTTTCTTTCATATACATTATGTGTGTATAGACCACTTCTTCAGGAATACTGCAAATTTGTTTTTGAAGAGTACTCTTTCAATTTGTCATATTTTTGCCAATTTCAGCTCGATGTTGCTAAAATGCTAAATGGTGATAACCAAGACATGGTTGTATCATATAGTTGAATCTTGAAGTGATGAACAATTTAATTTTAACATATTGGTTCCCGACACAGTGTTGCGAGGTTTTTTTCTGGGACACCCTGCAGTTACAGCCATTAACTTCTCCGTAACATATCCATTGTCTTTCAGTTATAGTCCTTGCACGTAACCGGTGCTTTAAACTATTCCTCCTCGAGATTTATTTCCAGTAAAAAGGAAGAAACTGTCTTATCAGAGCAAAAGCCTTTTCCATAGAGGATACCGAAATACAAGAGGTCAACAAGTGTGTACATAAAAAACTGTCTTTAGAATTTCCAAGTTCCAACTTCAGAAAGTCAGAATTGAAAAAAAAAAGAATTATGAAGTGTTTTTGTTATACATATCTTTTATAATTATGATAACTTTTGTAAAACATTTTGATACTTAGTTCTTTTTAAGTGAACTACGCTTGATAGGTCAAGCCTATATATTTTTTTAGATTTATAAAAGTTATCACACGTCGCTGGAGTTTATCATGTAATTATACTAGAGTGCACTGTGAAGAACATTGTATATTTTAATTGTATAAAACAATAAAACAGACAGATTGGAAATATGTATGTACGAAGCATTCACCAGGATGTGAGTAGCCACACAAAAAAAAGGGGGGAAAAAACAAGAAAAAAGCTGAAATTTAAAGTTCCTATACTTTTGTACAGAGCAGGTGTACGAAAACAGCTGCATTTTTGAGTTAAAATCTAAACTAAAACATCGGAATTCAGATTTAAATTTGAAGTTTCAAACTTGCACGAAATGTAGCCCCAGATGTGCTCTACAGGATGGAATCGGCTGTGCCACATTTCAATGTCACTTTTAAGGATGACATGAAGACAAAACTTAGACTATGAGACTCTTTTTTACGCTAGAATTTGAAATTTCTCCTTTAATACATACGGTAGGCAATAGAGCTGAAACTTGCACGAAATGTAGCCCCAGATGTTCTCTACAGGATGGTATGGGCTGTGCCACATTTCAAAGTCATTTTCATGGCCGAAAATCCAAGTATAGCACCACACGCTATGCGAGAAAGGAGCCGAGCAAGTGACATATTAAGACAAAAGTTATAGACTATGAGATACTTTTTTACGCTAGAGTTTGAAATTTCTCCCCCAATATAATAGGCAATCGAGCTGAACCTTGCACGAAATGTAGTCCCAGATGTTCTCTACAGTATGTAATCGGCTGTGCCGAATTTTTTTATAGCCGAAATTCCGAGTGTAGCACCACACGCTATGTGGTATAAAGCAGTGTGTGCATCTGTAGTCCAATGGCTTTGCTAATCCTTAACTCACTCACGATACTATTGTACCTTTGAAATTCCTGACCAGTGAATATTCTTTAGGCAGTTAGCTAGCCAGAAATTCCTAGCTTGAGTATGCGCAGCCCATTGGCATAAAGTACATGTATAATGTATAGAAGCTTTCTTGGTGTTCACTGAACCCAGTGAGGCGGGTCGGTTTAAATACTTTGACATTCTGGGCGTTGGCTCATTCCTGCACCGCCCACTATTTGGAGCGCGAGAATAATATGTGGATCGGTACAGAAGTATTATAAGCCTGCACTGAACCAAAGATAAAAACAAAATACCAAGCATGCGTATATACTCCCCTCACACACGGCCCGTAAGACTACTGCAATAAGCGATATGAAGAGGAGCTGGGACCGGGAATGCTTGCATTCACGGTGCAAATGAGTCTGACAGTTTTCATAATTAACTTTCATTGAACAACATGCAGAAATCAAGTCACTAAAGTCACGTATTGATTTAGGCCTCTACTGAACCAAAATCTCATTACCTAAAGATATAAACTTAAAGGCTTACCGCACATGTGGGTCACATACTCATTAAGTTCCTTCAAAAGGTGAAGTTCTCAGCCAAATTCTTGTCAGCAGCCAGTACGATCCACGTGTCTGATTCAAGCAGTAGTGAAAGACGGGGAAAATTGATGGTCCAATACTCGGACAAAGTTTTGTTATTAATCCGCAGCCAAGTGAGTACTTTTAACAATCTGTTTTCAAATTATAGTTAGAGTACACCAACACATCCCAAAATGAACCCCAAATGTGTTTACGAGATTCGAAGGTCTCCATATTTTTACATGTTAAAGTTTTTACTAAGGAGTGACTGAGGATCTAGTGCCAAGCACAGCGCTACTTTATTGCAGGCGGATGTGTAGACGTTGGTTTTTAGTCGTGTATCTGCCGCCCTCTGTAGGCGATTTGACAATAAAACGCACGTCGATCGCCACGGGTCAATATTGATTCAGGGCGCCCCTTTTTATAACTGTGGTTCTCATTTCTTTTTCATCTTGAGGGAGGGTTGGTCGGTCGGACAAAACAAAGTTTGGTGGAAAAAAAATGTCTGAATATTATTATGTTCATTGTATTCACTGTAATCTCGTCTGAATGTTTGTTTTATTTTCTGTGATAGAAAGTATGAAAATGTAGGCCTATTGGCAAAATTTGTCTTCAATAATTCTGGAAATTTTGGACTTTGATCGTGGTTTCTGAAGGCAGATGTTGCGGTCATGCATACCACCAAGTCTGGAATTTTCATCTGACTTGTTGTGACTCCTGACCGATCCTCGGATTGGCAAGAAGCCAGTGTCCTTGAGACGTGGTAGCTTTTGGGACTTGAAGAACCGGAATAAGATTGAACAATGGTTGGGAGAGGTAATAAAATTCGTCAAAGGTAATGCATGGCCATTTCATGAGACCTTCATACGTACCCGGATCTCAGGCCAGGAGCATGGGTGTCGATCCCGGGGGATGGGGGGATATATCCTCCCAATATTTGAGGTGGGGGAATGGCGTGTATTATCACCTCCTCCCCCCCCCCGCCCAATATTTCGAGGTTGAATATCGTTTTAAAATGCTCTAAAATGAGACTTTCGACTCTGTGTTTATTAAAAAGTCCTTGTTTTGGGAGGGGGTATCCCACCTCCCACAGCCTCCCTCGCATAGGACACCAAATCCCCCCCCCCCCCATCATTAAAAGAAATCGACACCAGTGCTCAGGGGTCACTATAGGCGTGGTTTACAGCCTGTAATACTCTATATCCCCACGCCTACACAATCTATCCCAGGCCATGTACATCATTGGTAACAAACCAAAACAGAAATGTTCACAGATTTACGTAG
The DNA here is from genome assembly GCA_963971285.1 of Astropecten irregularis. Classification (NCBI taxonomy): domain Eukaryota; kingdom Metazoa; phylum Echinodermata; class Asteroidea; order Paxillosida; family Astropectinidae; genus Astropecten; species Astropecten irregularis. Next base: position 10,626,589 of record OZ020253.1, read on the forward strand.
GAACTTTCAGTGTATTAAGATAGTGTTGGTATAGTAAAATGAAAAATATTTCCGCATGAAAATGGTGTATTCCTGAAAGAGTCAAACCTGACAAGATCAAAAATAAAGATGTTCGCTATTTTCTCGTGACTCAGATGTCCGATTGAGCTTAAATTTTCACCCGGCCGGCTAACTATTCAAGTTATGTACGTGCCGACATGAGGGAGTATAAGTGTTAGCTGTTCATGATTGGTAAATTGGTCGCAGGACTGCACTCATACTTTGTCTGATCAAACATTGTACATGAAATAATATAAACCTGTGAAAATTTAAACTCAATCGGACATCTGAGTCACGAGAAAGTAGCGAAAACCCGACTCGGTTTTTCTTAATATAAAACATGAAGAAAAGTTTACTATTATGTTTGTTCCAAAAATCGTTCGGACGAACGATCTTTGGAAAAGACACTAAATCTTGATTTGCTTGAAAAACCCATCATCTGATGAACCAAGATTTCCCATGGTGACTGTTTGCACTGTTTACGAACTGTTGAGTCCATTTTCAGTCTCAAACTTTTTTTTGGAGGCCTTGCAAATCCTATATGCTCCATTTAACCAATGTCCCAGTAACTCGACGTGAATCCCACTGAGCTTTGGACGAACCCTGGGCCTACAGGAATAGGATTCAGACAGATTTCAAGGGAGAGGATCACAGGAGTGGATGGTACGTTCAGACAGCGTGTTAAATTCGCTAAAACAACTGTTTTAACCCGATCGGTTTTAGCAATAAGTGTCTGGACGCTCTAAAACAGTTATTTTTCTAAAACAGATCGGTTTTATCCGCCGCTAAAACACCAAAGTTAAAACTGCTCGGAAGGAGGGTTTAGCGCTTAAAACCGATCGAGTTTACTGCTAAAACGCTGCTGGGACAGAATAATTACTTTCGGACATCCTGTTTCAGTGCAGAGAAGCCTGGCAGCTGGTTACGTAACACATGTTGCGGCGCGCTTGTTTATATTCAACACACAGATAAATCCGCGCGCTTTATTTTATAACTGGAAGCTAGTGCGGGGTCAAGGCACAGTGCATGACCTCTTAAAACCAAAAGTAAAACCGATCTGTTTTAAACAGTAAAACGCTGTATGGACGCAACATAATTTTAACTTTCGACTTACCCCCCGTGGTTGCCGAGCGGTTTAACTCAATTCGTTTTAAATACAAGGCTGTCTCAACATATTGGGCATTTTTGTTTGCTTGATGGGGATATCTAAAAAGTATAAATTACCACTGGAAAAGGTTGTAGTCAAGACAAGGATTTTAGAAGACAAAGCAATATAGACAATGTTTATTTCTACATTCTATTCAATAATGCCCGTACATGAACAAAATGTTCCTATACTGAATGTTATCATAATTACATAATGTTAGGTTGTAAAAGAAAAGAAAAACACACACACATTAATAATATATCAAAAACTGAGTTATAGGTGATCATGCAGTATATAAAAGATTATTATTTGGCCAACTTATTCAACATAATAAACATTAACGTGAAATTAATTCTTCCGATCAGTTTTCGTGACGTCATAATTAAGGCTAGCTTGACATTACGGGCGTTTACGAAACTAAACGGAGGCTCAGGCTTCGGCTCCGGCTCCGGCTCCGGCTCCGGAGTCCGGCTCTGGCTCCGGCTCCGACTCCATTTCGTGAATCCATTCTAAAAAAAAAACGGGTATCAAAATAGAGGCTTTTGGCTGCAGTTCGGAAGTAGATTATCTGGTTTGAAAAGGAAAACAGAGTTTCGGCTTCAATTAAAAACCACAACCTTTATTTTCAGCATTATCTTGCACAGAACTGGAGCCTGAGCCTGAGCCTGAGCCTGAGCATGGGCATGAGCCTGAGCCTGAGCCTAAGCATGTGCCTGAGCCTGAGCCTGAGCCTGAGCCTGAGCCTGAGCCTGAGCCTGAGCCTGAGCCTGAGCCTGAGCCTGAGCCTGAGCCTGAGCCATGCTGAGCCTAAGCCAAACCTCCGTTTCGTAAACGCCCTAGGACTGTAAAGCAAGGAAGAGCCTAGCCTATTACTGGACACGGCGTGCTGCATCTGTGATTGTAAAAGTAGACAGAATGGAAACCAGGGTAGGACAGTTCACAGCAACACAAGGGTGCGACGTACTGCCAACTTCTGCCTCCGCAGACGCTGGGGTCGTAGGTAACATACACGTGGATCTTGTTGTTGGGTGTGGCATGGGTACGGACCGTCTCACAAGCAGTTTGTCCAGCCGGGCCGTTGAACATGCTGCCTCCTAGCCACTCGTGGGCCCTGGCTAAGCAGTCGTTGGGACAGCTACGAAGGACTCTTCGGCAACCAACACTCAGCCAATGGCGGTAAATTGGATTAGGAAGGTCAGTCAGGATTGGAAGCGAGTCGGCACTCTCGCCAGCTTGCAGGGCGGTGGAGCTGTACCGAAGGTCGCAGAAACAACTACATATAAAAGCAAAACAAATGGGAAACCGGATACTTTAGGATGCGCGATCATCTTATTCAGTATAGTCAAAACTTTTGATAATACCAAGAAAAGGAAAACCACCGTACCTCAATTTACCTAACCACACATTATACAACATGTACATTACATTCCCCGTGTGATGCTGCAACATAATTATTATTATCAGTCTAAAAGTATCTGAGTGACATAATGATGACTTCAGAAACAGTGGCGTATCTATAGGGAAAACGGCGCCCGGGGCAAATAATTAGACAATTTGAAATTGGAATCTTTCTTTCTTTGTTAATTTAATCAAATTTCCACTATAACTTCACTGACAGTTCCCGTTACGTTTTCTGCCCCCCCCCCCCCCTCCCCTAAAACGTGACACCCGGGCACGTGCCCCCCTTACCCCCCCCCCCCCTCCCCTCCAGTTCAGAACTAATGATAAATTCGCCTGTTTTCATTACTGAATCTCAGCCGGTAATTATGTGCAGGCATCCAGTTATGAATTGCGTATATCATATTAAAGTACGAGTAAGATAACCACCAACGTTTTATGATTGTCACTTATATACGAACATCTACATTGTAAAATTTTGGTAAGAAATAATGAAAACATTTTGGCCATTTCTGTAGTCCTAATTATGATGATGATCCTGCATATAAAGATCCTGCGTATAATAGGAGGAGAGTGACATTTGATAATTGTGATAATAGCTTATAGTTCTACAATACATACAAATAACATTGCTTTGATATTTGCATGAATTTATCATTTTCAAGTAACGTAGTCTTGGTTTTCAAAATTGCCACATTTTAAGGTAGTATCATACTTTGTTTAAAGGTAGTATCATACTTTGGTAAGAAACAGGGTATGATGATGGTGGTGGTAGAAACATACCGTTACAATTTTGTTCCGCCTGAAATGGTGTATTTATCCAGATATTAGTAAAACAACGACCGAAAATCTTTTTGATCTTTTAAAAGATCAAAAATAAAAGAGAAAAGACTGTAGCTGTTTTTCACTGTTTTCTCAAAAAGTGGGCAACGTATTGGACTGAAATTTCACAGATGACTGTTACTGAATCTGTCTTGGTATTTTTGCCTATGAATCTGTATTTGTTTGATACCAAAGTATGATACTACCTTTAACAAATGCGATGACAGGGTAATGAACAATATAGGCTAAAGGCACACTGTCTCAATGAAATATTATTGAAGGTTGCTGGTGTACTGGGGTCAATTTCATAGAGCTGCTTAGGCACAAAAAGTGTTTAAGCACGGAAAAGTCATCCTTGATCAAACAGGATTACCAACAGTGTTCATGTGATGTTTACTGCTTTTGACTAATGTATTTGGCCATTGTTTGCTGAGCATAACATCCACAAGGAGTGTGGGCTGGCATAATGATTTTTATTACCAAAAGGTTTTGTGGTGCTAAAGCAGATTTTTGGTGCTTAGTCAGCTCTATGAAATTGGCCCCTGGTTCTGTGAATTAGCATAATGAAATGCACAATTATCAGCCCCTTAAAGGTAGTATCATACTTTGGTAAGAAGCCAAAACGGAAATGTAATCATAGATTTATACGTATAAAAAAAGGGTATGAAGATGGTGGTGATAGAAACATCATAATACTGTTCAAATGTTTCCGCCTGAAATGCTGTATTTGTCCAGAAAAGAGTAAAACAACGACCGAAAATCTTTTTGACCTTTTAAAAGATCAAAAATAAAAGAGAAAAGACTTAAGAAATACTGTGGCCGTTTTTCACTGTTTTCTCAAAAAGTGGGTACCGTACCGTATGGGACTGAAATTTTCACAGATGACTGTTACTGTATCTTTCTTGATATTTTGCCCATGAATCTGTATTTCTTTGACAAAAACCGAAGTATGATATTACCTTTAAAAACAAAAATCTTGGTGTTTTTTTTGGTCAAATGGTTTGCAATTTGTTTGAGCATTATCAGATTGACCAAGGGAACACAACATGATTAAACAATGCCCCTGTGAACAGATCAAAGATTGGTCCAAGCTTAGTAATCATGGCTATCATTAAATAAACGAATAATAATGATAATATTGTAGATTTGTTCACTGGTCAATGCGCTACGATAGATCGTTATAATCCTTAAAGGTAATATCATACTTTTGTCAAAGAATACAGATTCCTGAGCACAAATATCAAGGAGGATACAGTAACAGTCATCTGTGAAAATTACGGTCCCATATTTGTGCACATTTTTTTGAGAAAACAGTGAAAAACGACCATGAGTATTTCTCAAGTCTTTTCTCTTTTATTTTTGAACTTTAAAAAGTTATCTGAGAAGATTTCTGTTTCGGTATGCTACCATAGTATACATGTATACCTTTAATCTGTGAAAAACTGTAGGCTACCATTTGGGACTGGACTGGGATGTGCACAAATATAGGTATCGGTCTTAAAAACTTACGTTTTTCGGTCAGCTTGTGTTCCTACGATCATCATGGCGGCTGCCATCAGAACAACGAAGGCACTTGGAGTCTTCATGTTGGAATGCAGAATATCTCGTCTTTCTGTGCCAAATGTAGGTCTTTCTGTGTATCTGTATAGCTGTGTACAGGTTCGGAGCAGGATCTGAAACTATGCCGGGCTGCCTTGCAGTCACTTTTATATCATCTCCCGCAGTGGGTATGGCGATTGATCCGCCTTGAACCCTGAACCCGGACTTTGTGGTTCCTGGACACGGACGTTGCACCGGCGCACATAACTGTAATCTTATAAGTAAACTTCCATTGACCTAATTATTGCAGTTTGAATCATTTTATCTAGGCCTAGGCCTATATAAGTATTTCTTTTCAATTTTGGTTGGTTGTGTAATATTTCTTTGCTAATTGTCCCAAGAAACAAAATACACCCCGAAAATGTTCTTCCCCCAATCAAACCCAGGCGCGGTTCTAGAGCCAAAATTTTGGGGGGCTAGAAGAGCCATTATTTTTTTATTTTTTTTTTGGGGGGGGGGGGCTAGAAGACCCAATATTTTGGGTTCTTCTAACACTCGCTTCTGCTATATGTCTTATTAGGGGTCGAAAAACATGCACATTATAGGCCAAACAACGCGTTTTGTATGTAATTGGCGCTTAATAACTGAAAAAATCCAGTATTTTCAAGAATCTTTTTTTTCACTTGCTTTTTTTTTTTTGGGGGGGGGGGGGGGTCTAGACAAACTTTTTGGGGGGCTACAGCCCCCCCCCCCCCCCCTAGCTCAAACCCCACCCCCCCCCCCCCCCCCCCGTGTTGAACCGCGCCTGACTAAACCGACTAATTCCGTCAGATCTGCTTCCTAGACCAAAAAGACTTGATCCAACCTAAGAGCTGTGATAATGAATTCATGATTTATTGTGTGGATCGGTTTGCGGAAACTGTAAGAATCGTACGTTCGTACTTTTGCACCTTTCGTCGAACTTCTCGTAAGCTAGGTCTCATGTTTCTACTAGCCTGCTCTAGTCATCATCAGGAGACCAGAGCAGGCTTGTCGAAACGTTGAGACCTAACCAGAAGTGGGATATAAGTACGAAAGTACGAACACTATAATTCTCAACTCTCATTTTGGTCGTGACATGACAGCCATTGGCCTAGTTAGTGCGCGCCCCTATGGGGTCGTCAGTGGTTTGACGGCCACAACAATTTAATAGACTACAGACACAGATAACATAATCAACTCAATAACTGAAAAGTGAACAAAGAAACAATGACTGGAGCGGGATTCGAACCAGCGATCCCCGGAATGCCGTAGCGGTGCTCTACTAGTAGGCCTACTACAAGTACAACCGAGCTATCCAGCCCAATGTTGGTGGTGTCCTAAATAGTCAATCTTTGTTCGTCTGGCAGCCAGAAGTCATAAAACATTTGGTAGAGCTCCAGTAAATTTTGTTTGGTTCACTATTTCTATTACTTTAAATTCAGCCAGTTTCCCTTGTGGTTATTTGGTGATTATTTCAATAAATAATTGTTTGTCAGTTTTGCAAGTTATGCACAAATATGATTTAGCCAATTGCAATTAATTGATTTATAAAGAACACCAAGCATTGGTTTATGAATAGATCAAGATGTTAACCGCGTCGAATGAACGAATATACAATATAGGCTACTTGAATTCCATCCTGGTTTAAAAAAATCGGACACAAAATTAATCATTCATTTTGTACCCCATTGTGCACCAGCTGTCATGACTGGCCTATCATTACACCAAAGGCAGAATTCAAAGTTCGATCAAGTAACCTAAACTAGTTTGATCTAGAAAGCTGGAAGTCATTTAACCGGAAAATACTTTCGGGAGGATCTTGGCCAACTCAGGGAAATTCCCTTCTTTCTGAGGGGCCGGAAGGGATGCATGTCCATGCATTGGCTCGCAGCACTGATATGATACACTGTCAACGTTGTCCCAGCAACAGAGTAGCTACATGTGTATTTGTAACACGTCTATTGTCACGTACTGTCCGTGCGTTTGTTATGTTCGTCTAACCCGTACCTATACCTAGTTGTAAACCCTAATAAATAATTCATAAGTTATCAATTGTCCTCGTTGCCATGGTCTCGTGTTTCTTTTCTTTTCTTGCGTCCTTGTAACTGTAGTTTAAGAAGGGTCATGTGATCCGCGTCCCGCGAATTTAAAAAGCAGACGCAACGCAAAACGCTAAAAGCAAGCTTGCCTGAACTTTATGAGTGAATTATCGCCCAAAAAGCCTCGAGAGGCCAAGTCTTGAATCGGCGATGCTCTTCAGGAGATCTCGACATTGATCTGCCACCAGACCGTAAGTTTGGGATTTTGATCTTAGAGTTTTCTTGAACTAATATATTGTTTTGCTGTTTATCGAAAGTGATATGATACATGTACTTTTCCTGAAACATTAATCTCGAGATTGAACTACAGTATTATATTTTTATTATTTCAATCAGGGCTGAATATATCGTTGAAACCTTTTTAGCCATGATTCATTCGCTGTTTATATGTACATATATATATTATATACATATATAATTTCAGATGGCATCATCATAGGCTATACAAGAAAGCCTGAGTAAACTCAAGTCCAAGCCTATTACTAAAACACCGGTTGTCCGAGGCAGACAGGCCCGTGACCACTACCGGAGGACCAGCAGCACATACCAGGCGACGCCAACACCAACCATAAGCGTGCCGAGGGAAGCCATTCTCCTGGGGCCTACTCTGAGGTTCCGGCTGGTGCTGCACACATCCAGGCTATACCGGACTAGAGAACAATATACACCTCCACAGGAGTGAGACATCAACAACAAAGAAATCCGTATTTACGGTGGGCCCTTTAATTTGTTAAATATATTGCCGGCTTAGCATAGGTTACTTAAATTATTGTAATTTAAGGTGATTTAACTTTGACTTGAATAATTAATGTTATTATTAGTGTAGGATTACTTTAAGCTTATTTTGTAACATAATCGATTTAACCTTTAGTTATTGACCGTTAATTACGAGCAAACAATATGCCTTTAATTATCTATTAGTATTATCCATACATGTTTATAGATACAGTAATTCCTTAGACCTACAGTGAATAACACAAATATCACTTGAGTAGTCCATTTTGTTCGTTAATTTGTTTCTTCTGTGAATGTTTAATTGTTTTAAATAGAATTGTTTAGTGTTTGATAATAAATAACTTAAAACTTAAGAAAGTTTCACTTGATGATTATTTCCTATTTGTATACACGGAGTTTAGGGGGCCAAACCTATGACCCGGTGAAGTCACACTGAGTCAAAACAGGGGGCAGTCGTGACATACACACGGTGCCATTAAAACATCTCATGGGCCGGGGAGTTCCCCTCCGGCTCCAGCCCCATTCAAGGGCCTCCTTGGAATGTAATCAAGGCAGGTATATCCGGGTCCCAAGGTTGCGCCTTCTTCGTGGTTTACCTCAGGCGGTTCACCAGGTCACGGTCACCACTCCTGTCTGGACGTTAGCCAAGGGTGTCCGAATTGACTTGCTTGATTGTGCTGGCAACGGCCATAAAGGTATAATACACGATTGGTACATGTCATAGAACAATATACTCAAGTCTGATCCAATATGTGCATGATATAATAAACCTGTGAAAATTTGAGCTCGATTGGACATCTGAGTCACGAGAAAATGGCGTAAACCCAATGAATTTTTCTTATAAAACCGCAGTAAAGAATGGTTTTGATCTTACCCCGAGATCAAAACTGTTTTCAGTCTTTGTTTCACTAATTTCTGGATAAATACACCATTTCAGGTGGATAAGCAGCATATTTCTACAAGCACCATCTTCTTATCCTGAAATTTATAAATAAATCTGTGAACATTTCTGTATGTGTAGCTAGCAATCCTACACACCATTAATGCTGCCCTTTCTCTTTTTTTAAGACCTATAAGATGTTTGAGATTTTGACAAAATAGAATTCATCTGCCCTTTCGAATTCAAACAACGTTTGTGCCTGGGTTTCTTAAATACCTATATCCTCTGTCTTTGTATTCCAGCCACCCCCCTCTTCATTTACACCACGCCCCTAATTCATTCCCATACCTTTTTTTTTTCAAGTTTCCGTGTGCTACGGTACTCAATTCCCCTAATGACATTTTATGTGGTTGAATTATGATAGCTTATGTGAAGATACATTTAGGGCCTACTGTCACCTTGCCACGCACTGGCTAAACATGCTCAAAGCCGGCCTAGCTGTCAGAGTTTCATTTTTAACTGGAGCGGGATTTGAACCTTTGACCTCCAGAAAGCTGCACCAGAAGTTAAAGTTTTCACCTTTTACTTTCTCGCTTGTCAGTGATTTGAAATGAATCACGTCAGCTTCGAATTCCCTTGCGCCTCGTTCGTATAACTTCAAGTTGGCCAACCAAATTGTAAGGGAACGGCAAAATAGCGTTTGCAGGAAGAATGCCGTTGCCGGCAAAATAAACTCTTTGATAAAAAAAAATTCTCATTTTTATTTCTGTCTTGTAATTCAAAATATGGGATACACTGAACCCACATAGAAGTCAAAATACTGACCGTCATTCTATTATTATCAGTAAGAATTACTGATTCAGAATCATAAGAACAAAGAATGAAAAAGTACAAATCAACACATCAGGATTGCTTATAAATATGTAAAATGTATTTACTTTTATTGTTCAACATGATACATTTTAGGGAAATATTTAGGTGTACTATTTACCTTTGTATTTTTTAATTATAATATTTGCAGATCGTGTGTAGTTCTTTTCTTGCAGTGCATTCATCGAACTATACATGGAGTTTAAAATTTGAAAGTAAACACCAATAAACCTCAACCAATAAATAATGATGATATTTAATCTCAATCAAATGAAAATGATTATTGGATTATGTTATTTGAAACCTAACATAATCCCAGCGGAAGCCATATAATTGTTAATTCCACACATACATGTCAAATTTGTGGCAAAACAAATATAATACAATTAGTAATGAACTGCCTGCAGCAAACTGGTCCAGAAGCGAAATAATGACCAGGGGTTGATTTCACAAGACTCATTGGAGTCTTACTATCAATCGTACGACCTATGATGCATTGCAGCCCTATGTAGGATACGATGGGTTATCCTTCGTAACTCGAGTTACGATCGATCGTAAGGCTTCGTGAAATCGACCCCTGAAACGATATCAAATACTTCTAAGAGTTGGGAGGCCTTGAAGTTAAAAAACCTAGGGCAGGATCTTTCTCAATGCCTTTGGGAAAGATTATGGTTAGAATTCCACTTACGGCCATCACTTGTGCACAAACCTATGAAACCGACAGAGGGCGTTTTGAGAAAAGATCATTAGCCTATGCTCGGATTGACACATTGGGCTGAGGCCTTGTGGCAAAATGCAATTAATTTTACTTATAAATAAAAATGCAGACGAAATAGCTTATAATGAAGTGCCACCTTTGTCTCAACTTTGACCCCCAAAAGGGCCCTCGAGATTGAAATACTGTGAATGGTAATAAACTTCATAGCTCAAATACAACATATGTATTACATTACAGGATTCTCCCGGCAAACACACCAATATGTAGAATGAAAAATAAAACAAGCATATCAAAAATTACAGCGATTTGTTGGTGTAATTCATTAATTCTAAAGCCTTGATTATATATTCATCATCATCTCCTAAATTAAATTAATTGATTAATTATATAATCTTTTCAATTATGGATAATGAGATTAATAATGGGATATCTTATCCCAACTCCCTTGACAAAGTACTGAGTCAGAGGATTTTTCATCATTTAACAAAGCTTCATAGGAATAAGTGTTGATGATCACATTTGTCACAAGCTGGCTCAGGTGGGATTCGAACCCACGACCTCCTGCTTACTTGTGCAGATGCCATACTGCTAGGACACCGAGCTATCTGGGGTCAGCGGGGTGAATAAAATCCAATATCGCGGCGGGTACTGCAGTAAATCATGAATCCCGCCCCGCTGACCCCAGCTAGCTCGGTGGCCTAACGGTATGGCATCCGCACTAGTAACCAGAAGGTCATGGGTTCAAATCCCACCTGAGCCAGCATGTGAATTTTTCACGTGCTCTTACAACCACCGAGTATACAGTGCTCATCCACGTCAGTGAAGGGCAAGCCTAATTTGCATATCATCTATCTCCCGACCAAAAATCATTTAATTTCCAAAATGCATATTTGTCATTAACATTAGCTATTCCCACGTTTAATTGACATCACAGCACAAAAGCAGTAAATCAATATCCATTCTACTGCCTTTTAAGCCATTAAGATTGGTTTGTAAAATCAACAACTAACCAGCCAGTTTATAGTTACCGTTGATGTATTAATAATTTGTATACAGCACTTAAAATAATACCCTTAAAGGTTGTATCATACTTTGGTAGGGGCCAAAACAGAAATGTTTACAGATTTATATATAACATTCAGGGTATGAAGATGATGCTGGTAGAAACCTACCATTAAACTATTTCTGCCTGAAATGGTGTATTTATCCGAATATCTTTTTGATCTTTTAAAAGATCAAAAATTAAAGAGAAAAGACTTAAGAAATACTGTGGCCGTTTTTCACTGTTTTCTCAAAAAGTTGGCACCGTATGGGACTGAAATTTTCACAGACGACTGTTACTGTATCTGTTTTGATATTTTTGTCCACGAATCTGTATTTCTTTATCAAAAAACCAAAGTATGATACTACCTTTAAATAACCATCTATTTCACTCGGAGTTACATGTATAACTTTGTCAATTCACTTTTAAACAAACACAAAGCAATTCCAGCAGCTGGCCATTTTGGTTCTTCGCCAAATTGTTGAGGTAGGAAAAATGAAAGCCATTATGATTATCAATACCGTGTATAAATCAAGGAAATTTAGATGAAAAGGAAATTTATATGAAATGTCTAAATATTCTTAATTGTGCTCTTTCCCTTTCCCCCTGTGATGTATGAAATACATGGAGCTACTTTACTTTATATCCACGAAAGTTCAATCCTCCTTCTTATTGAAATCACACATTAAATAAGGCCTTCAGTTCAATGAAAAACAATCAGTTAAAACCATGAGATTAATTAAAAAAATTGCAAAGAAAGCAACTATATACCTACAGTTGACACTCTTTAAGACAAAATCACTGATTGCTGCTAATTCACCTCGTGTAAAAAGTTTTTGTTATAAATTAATGAACAGCAAAATTGAGAAACGCAAAGATGGACAAATTTTCAACATTTTCAACAAATTTTCATAAATTATATAGAACTCCACAAGTGCCATTCCACTTATCCAGATAACTGCATAGTTTATCTCACTAAGTAGACTTATTAAACACTTAAAAGTCGACTGATCACAATAATCAATTCGGCAAGATGACTTTAATGATACATGATTGGTAAAAGTCACAGAACAGTGTCTAATCCAACATGTAGTTATACATAAAATACCACACCTGTTAAAATTTGAGCTCAATCGGACATCTGAGTCACAAGAAAATGGCAAAAACCCATTTTCATGTGATGTTTACAGCTTTTGACTTGCATTCGGCCATTGTTTGCTGAGCATAACATTCAGTTTGGTGCAAATTTTGGTGCTTAAGAAGCAGCTCTATGAAATTGGCCCCAGTATGTCAACATAGTTCGATGAATTATGCCAGAAGTCGACTTTTCATTTTGGCAAAGTCGTCTTGTGGTGGTAAGTGCCAAAACCAGACAATGTTTACCAGTAAAATTCTATGGTTATCTGGACTATAAAGTAGAATGGCACTCATGGAGCTCCGTAAGTAATTGTTGGTTAATGGGTAAACTCTCTTTAGAGAAAGAAGCAATTCTCTTCCAAGTTGCCTGAATCAATTTACCGACAGATACACAGGGAGCGCATTGCATCCAATTTGAAACCGTGCATTGAATAGAATACACCTCTGAAACATGCCTTAGTTTCAACCAGTCGTGTATCCTAGCCCACAACCTCCGAGGCTGAGGCCAAGACCGAGACATGGGTCTCCAAGGCCAATACACGGGTTTACACTTCGGAGGCCATCTTGGATTTTATCGCAACTTCAAAACGAGGCACTTCTACGCATGCGCACTTTTCGAAGTGTAAGCCCGTCCATTGTCGAAGACAATACACGTGTTTACACTTCTGCGGTTTTTATCGCGACTTCGAAACGAGGCACTATCACGCATGCGCACTTTTGGAAGTGTAAACCCGTGTATAAGACCGAAGCTGGCCTCAAGTCATACAACACTGGTTTCAACCCACATTTTTGTGTATACATGTACACAAAAACAACATTGCAACTGGGTTTGTAACAATACCACACACTCGCTGGTCCCATAGTTGGTCCAAACCATGACACTGTTCACGGATGATCAATCAATCAGTGGGATCATGCGCCGTGGCAGCGCGTTGCCACATCTACCTTCGAGCAGTACTCCTTCGGTCTTCTGATAGCCATCCACCAGGCAGCCACGCGACCCATCCCCATCTCAGTAAAATAACGATCCATCTGACGCAACCACGTGTCATGTGGACGTCCTACCGGGCGAGTCCTACTACCAGTAGGTTCTCTCATAGGGTGCATTCGTTTAGCTCCACCGGGTCAGCCCTTTTTGGGAATGGTCGTGTTTTACTGCACAAAACGAGCGAGAGAATGGGGACGAGGTTGACTGGTGTCGATCCGGGTGAGCTAAACGAATGCACCCACTGAGAGAATTCGCCTGACATGATCGCTCGCAGGGAATCTAGCCACAAGACCATAAAGTCACACCTGGCGCGCGCTCGCGCATCATGCAGGTAATAGGTCTCATCTGACTCTCCCCAAGTCACCCTGATGGTCATTGATGACCATCTGACCATTTGCTATCAAACTACATGTATGTCATAAAAATTGTCATAAAATTGAAATATTCAACCATAAACAAAACAAAGTCACTCAAAGGATTTAAAAATCTCCAAATGAATCTGACTTACACCTAAAGGGCTTAAAAAATGGCTTAACTGTCGTATAAAACCATATTAAACATAACATGTTAATTGCACATACTAAATGCTACAAGGACATTTGAGCACAAAATGATAAAAAAGCAGAAACAAAACATATTTCAAGTAGAAACTTATTAAGAGTTTTTAGTGATTAAAATCAAACCTAACAACAAAATTAATCATGCATCAATTCAGTGCAAACGAATGAAGCTCAAAATATTAAAACAAAAAGAACTTATAATATATGCACAAAATGAGAATTCCTAAAAATAACATTTACATATCTAAGACAACATATATTCAACTGCAAATAATTTAGCAGCGAGATTTATACTTGAAGTGTTCTGCAGCCAATAAAATAAGGCAATAGGCTATTAATAGGCAGAACTCTGCCAATATGAAATAATAATATGCTACATTGCATTATTCTGTTGCTATCATTAGCTCATGGCAGTATTCTGTTGCTGTTATTATATGGCAATAATGGCAGTAGTCTACTGCAGGTATTAGATGATGGCAGTATTCTGTTGCTAATATTAGCTGATGGCAGTATTCTGTTGCTGATATTATCATCTGCAGTATTCTACTACCGGTAACATATGATGGCAGTATTCTACTACCAGTATCAGATGATGGCAGTATTCTACAGCCAGTATTAGATGGTGGCAGTATTATACAGCCAGTATTAGTTGATGGCAGTATTCTACGGCCAGTATTAGCTGTTGGCAGTATTCTACAGCCAGTATTAGATGATGGCAGTATTCTACAGCCAGTATTAGATGATGGCAGTATTCTACAGCCAGTATTAGATGGTGGCAGTATTATACAGCCAGTATTAGATGATGGCAGTATTCTACAGCCAGTATTAGATGATGGCAGTATTCTACAGCCAGTATTAGATGGTGGCAGTATTATACAGCCAGTATTAGATGATGGCAGTATTCTACAGCCAGTATTAGATGGTGGCAGTATTCTACAGCCAGTATTAGATGATGGCAGTATTATACAGCCAGTATTAGATGATGGCAGTATTCTACAGCCAGTATTAGATGATGGCAGTATTCTACAGCCAGTATCAGATGATGGCAATATTCTACAGCCAGTATTAGATGGTGGCAGTATTATACAGCCAGTATTAGATGATGGCAGTATTCTACAGCCAGTATTAGATGATGACAGTATTCTACAGCCAGTATTAGATGATGGCAGTATTCTACAGCCAGTATTAGATGATGGCAGTATTCTACAGCCAGTATTAGATGGTGGCAGTATTATACAGCCAGTATTAGATGATGGCAGTATTCTACGACCAGTATCAGATGATGGCAGTATTCTACAGCCAGTATTAGATGGTGGCAGTATTATACAGCCAGTATTAGATGATGGCAGTATTCTACGGCCAGTATTAGCTGTTGGCAGTATTCTACAGCCAGTATTAGATGATGGCAGTATTCTATGGCCAGTATTAGATGATGGCAGTATTCTACAGCCAGTATTAGATGATTGCAGTATTCTATGGCCAGTATTAGATGATGGCAGTATTCTACGACCAATATTAGCTGTTGGCAGTATTCTACTGCCAATATTAGATTACAGCAGTATTCTGTTGCTAGCATGACACAGCAGTTTGCTAATAGTGGCATGATTCTACAAACTATGGCAGTGTGCTACATTGGCAGTATTCTACAGCCAACAAGATGGCAGTGTACTGAAGAAAAATATATTTGAAACCAGCACAATAAAAACTATATCTTCTTACATAGAAGTCTACGTAAGTCTAGGCAGTAAAGTCCCAAAGGAAAGTCCTACAACTAGTTTGGACCCAGAGGAATAGGAGTGATGTCCAAACTCAAGAAACCAGTTTTCCAAGACCTACAGAAGGCCTGGTTATTTATGCAATACACAGACCCAAAATGGCGGCAATTTGTCGGACCTTAAATAACATGTTGTGATTGGTCAATTTGTCAAGGGGCGTGGCCTACTGGATCGGTGTATTGCAAGCATGAGGTCAACACAACAGGAGAGGCTAAAGTGGGTCAAACAAGGCTCTTTAAAAATCTTGCAATTGCTGAATTCTGCATAACCTGGTGCATTACATCATAAATAGACATTAAAATACATCTCAAGCAATCTTCAATGCGCAGAAACCGATTTCATGAGAGGATAGGAAGCCTAAAATAATGAAATTTCATTTACCTTACCTAGGACAACCATCAAAGAAAGATATAAAACAAAAAACAAATACCACCCTTTGCAGAAAAAAAAACTAACAAACTAAAACTCTCATTGATTGAATATGAAAGATGACGCATAAAGTTAAGGGGAATAAGTTACATAAGCTCTGCTCTTTAGTAGAGGAGTAAACGAATGGGTGAAATCACAATGCTTCACTGGCTGCTTCAAAACCTGGCCTGCGGGAAGACTCAAATCACATTCAGATGTTCGGACAGACAAGTCGCACGTTGCCCAATTTACACGTAAACGTTGTGAAATTTGTCCGAACATCCGGTTATAGACTATAGCTGTCGATATAAAGGGCATATTCTATAAATAGCTCTAGCGCGGAGCCCTATTCCCAACACTCCATATTAAACAGCTACAAAATGAACACAACATTATGACAAGCTAGAATCCATCCTTTGTGTAAATGTATGCAAAATAGCATATACTGTGTATGTCAAATATTGCCAGGTGGTAACCGGGGGTCTTTCTCAAACCGTGGATTCGGCTCCGGCTGTCATCCATATGCTGGAAATACAGGCAGTGGGTTTTCGTAGGAGCTGAAGCTCCGTTTTCTCTTATAAAACAGAGAATCTTCTTCTGAACTGTAGACCATTTTTCATCCCTGTTACCTGAAAAAACAGAATCACGAAATGGAGCCAGAGCTGGAGCTGGAGCCGGAGCTGGAGCTGGAGCTGGAGCTGGAGCTGGAGCTGGAGCTGGAGCTGGAGCTGGAGTTGGAGCCGGAGTCGGAGCCGGAGCTGGAGCCGGAGCCGGAGCCGAAGCTGGAGCTGGAGCTGGAGCCGGAGCTGGAGCTGGAGCTGGAGCCGGAGCCGAAGCTGAAGCTGGAGCCAGAGCCGGAGCCGGAGCCAGAGCAGGAGGTGGAGCCAGAGCAGGATATGAAGCAAGAGCTGGAACCGGAGACAGAGCCCTAGTGTATATTCTGGCTGTCATCCATATGCTGAAAATACAGGCTGTGGGTTTTTTTGTAGAAGCTGAAGCTCCGTTTTCTCTTACAAAACAGAGATTCTTCTTCCGAACTGTAGACCATTTTTGATACCTGTTACCTAAAAAAGGGAAGCACAAAATGGAGCCAGAGCCAGAGCTAGATCCAGAACCAGAGCCGTTGCCTTAGTGTATACCTGGCCTGTATGTTAGAGCTCAGGGAAGCGACTGGCATCCTGCTTGTAATCTCTTGGGATTCTGAAGAGCGACGGTGAGATGTTGTCACGATACTGGAAGTCTTGAAACGTAACCCTTGCCGTAATGGTTGGTAACACGGGTACATCTACGCAGGGAAAAACACAATCAACAAAACATGTCCCAGTTCAGCGCAAGAAAGATCAATCATCAAGCAGCCTTACAGGCATAATACAGGATTGGTAAAAGGTGACAGAACAGCTGCAGACTGTTCATAGTTTGATTTAGTAGGAATAAAAACAAACCTGTGAAATTGTTAGCTCATGTCATCATCAGAAACTGTAGAAAACAGTGAAAAACGCTTGTGACGGTATTTTCATATCTATTCACAGGAGTCTTGATTTCACCCCAAGATCAAAACTTATTTCGGTCGTTGTTTTAATACAATGTACACATTTCTGGATATATGTAGCATTTCAGCTACAAATATTTTAACAACTGGTATGTTTCTACCAGCACCGTCTTCATATCCTGAAAGTTATACTTAAATTTGTGAACATTTCTGTTTAGGTATGCTACTGTACCCTTAAGTCAGCTGGCAAAAAGCCAAAACAAGAACTGTAAGGAGAACAGAAACTGGTCAGGTGTACTGGTGGCGGATGTAGAGGGGTGTTTGGTTGGGGGAGGGGATTCAGATTGAGACATTTTGAGCTGAATTTTACCTATTTTGATGGGAAATCCGGGCGGCATTTTGATGGAAATGAACTCTCGGAGTTTCTGGAAGTGTCTCATCGGCGTCAGCACTTCCAGGATGTTCAGTAGGTCTGGCAACTCCATGGGAAAGTCTTCACTCTGTAGTTACACAACGTAAATATACAACCTTGTTTACCCTTAATATCTACAAAGATTTGAGGCTTTGCATGGTGATGATTGGTATGTGGATCGGTTCGCGGAAACACCATGTAATATTCATTTGTACTTTATTTTTATTTAATTTCTTGTTTACCCTGGGTTTACCTGCTCAGTGAAACACACACTGTTTTCCAGAGGTTCCAAGCAATTACAATATGAATGATGAAGGATGGTGCTACACGTGACCGAGTAGCAGGCTTTCATGGGCGCCCTTTGGCTGCCAGCCACATCAACCCATATATGATCACTAAGCACAGCTTAAGATCGAAAGTGTTTGGTTTTTGTGGAGGGAGGAAAACCGGAGAACCTGGAGAAAAACCCTCAAAGTATAGGAGAGAACCAAACGCACAACTCTACTCACATATGACCCAAGCCGAGATCGAACCCGGGCCACATTGGTGAGAGGCGAGTGCCTAACGCACTTTGCCACCTATGCCCCCCCCAACTTTCACACTTTAACACTTCTTATTTCTTCAAACTTCTAGTTTATAGGTCTCAACATTTCGACTAGCCTGCTCTAGTTATTATCAGGAGTGAAATAAAAAGAGCGAAAGTACGAACGAATAATGTTTCAACATTTGGAATAATCCTTTCTATCGCTAATTTCAGGAAAAGTCTTAAAGCCTCAACATCCAGGAAGGAAATAACATAATTTAGAGTTTCTTTCTCTACTTCATTAAAAGAAAAGGCTCCCATATCTGACATCACAAAATCACACAGATTTGTCTGCTGCCCCCATTGACGAAATTCAGAGAATCTGAATTTTGGGGAGTTTGCGGGCTGAGAGAAAAATCATAAAAAAAGACTCTCTTTCTGTGTTCAGTGTGAGATAATTTTTTTTTTTTTCTTATGTCAAGTAATTTAAGGATTATAGTTCTAACAAATAAAGCGAGGTTTGTTGAGTGTTGAACATTCTCTTTAAAGGTAGTATCATACTTTGGTAAGAAACCAAAACAGAAATTTTCACAGATTAACATATAGCTTACATGGTATAAAGATGGTGGTGGAGGAAACATATCGTTAAAATTTTTCTGCCTGAAATGGTGTATTTAACCAGAAATTAGTAAAACAACGACCGAAAATCTTTTTGATCTTTTAAAAGATCAAAAATTTGAGAGAAAAGACTTTAGAAATACTGTGCCAGTTTTTCACTGTTTTCTCAAAAAATGGGCACCGTATGGGATTACAATTTTCACAGATGACTGTTACTGTATCTGTCATGATATTTTTGCCCATGAATCTGTATTTCTTTGATAAAAACCAAAGTATGATACTACCTTTAAAGGTAAACATCAAACATGGCATTTATTGCAGTCTATTATATTGTACTTACCAGAGCTACAGTAGCTTTGAATACTTTCTTTGATTCTTTACACACTTGTGGCCTTCCAATTTGTACCCTGAACATCAAAATAATGCAAACACATAAAACATGAGCACAAGTTTCAAAATACAATCAATCTACTTCTAGTTACATTTGATGGAAATTTCATTATAAAATTAATAATTAAAGATACAGTACAGGATTGGTAACATACCCAAACACAAATGTTCACAGATTTTAGATTTACGTATAACTTTCAGGATATGAAGATGGAGCTGGTAGAAATAGAATGTTAATTCGTGACTGAATCTAAATATCTGAAAGGGTATTAAAGAGTCATTCTAGCTACATACATAGCAAAAATGTGTACTTTCCATTGGTTCTGTCAAGTATTCCTTGGACAGCTTGCAAAATGAGTACCTTCATTAAAATAGACATAAGTCCTCTTAGGAGTAATCAATTTGTTTTATTCTTTTTTTCTAATAAGCAGGAGAGAGTGCTTGTTAAATAAGTGCTTTACTGAACTTTGAGTGTCATTTGTATGTTTTGAAAAACATCACAAATCACGGTCAAGTTCTTTTTGACACACCCTGTAGAGCCCATCCCGTGCGTACATTCATGACATTTGCTCTGTTGACATAGGCTGTTTACAAAACGGAGGCTTAGGCTTAGGCTCAGGCTCCAGCTCTGACATCCATATATGCTAAAAATATAGTTTGTGGTTTTCATTGAAGCTGAAGCTCTGTTTTCCCTTCAAAACTGCAGCCAAAAGCATCTTTTTGATAATTGATATTTCAGAATGGATTCACGAAATGGAGCCAGAGCCTGAGACAGAGCCTTCGCCTCCGCCGTTTCGTATACACCCCTGTGAGTCCGTATAAATCGTTATTGGGCGGCCTCACATGTCATTAATGTACCAACAGTCTCCGTTACACACAGGAGCAGTCGCACACAAGTTGCAGCTAGCTGATATATCAAGTCTCATGAATTGGTGATTGCACTCAATTAAGGCACAATTAATTAAGAATAATTATGTACATTGGTTTGGCTTTTTTCAAAGGTATGATTGGTACAGGCCACAGGAAAGCACTCACACTTTGTCTCATCCGATATGTACATAAAATAACACACCCGTAAAAAAAAATTTGGCTCAAATTTCGTAAACGGTCATAGCTAGATTTGATGATTGTCAATGCAAATAGTGACAATTCTTCACCTTGCTGGTCTTGCTTTGATGTACTCGGACCAGGAAATGTTAGGAGTTGTTGGTGGTGGAAGAGATGGTCTATTCGGTGACTGAAACAAATAATACAAGAAGACAATGTCAATCATGTCAATACATCAAAATAATAAAGTTAATTTAAGTAGGATTTGAAGCTATTTACATGGTGGAAGTCACGTAATATGGAAAGGTTTGCGGAGACACCGTGTGTAAACTCTTTTTATAGATGTGTGGTTCTGAAAAGAACCGGTGAGAAGTTGGATCTCGACATTCCGGCCAGTGTACTCTGGCCATAGAGAGGACTTTCTCTGTACTCTGGCTGTCCTCTCATGAGGACGGCCAGAGTACACTGACCGGAACGTCGAGATCCAACTTCTCACCGGTTCTTTTCAGAACCACACATCTATAAAAGAGTTTACACAAAGTTAATTTACTATTGTAACAACTGGCAACATATGATTGGACAGCTTAAACTTTTGATACAAAATTGGTAAAATAGGCTTGCCCTTCACCGACGTGGATGAGCACTTCATACTCAGTGCTTGTTGAGTGCACGTGAAAAAATCACATGCTGGCTCAGGTGGGATTCGAACCCATGACCTCCTGCTTGCTAGTGCAGATGCCATACCGCTAGGCTACCGAGCTAGCTGGGGTCAGCAGGATGAATCAAATCCAATTCCTCAGAGGATACCGCAATTAATTATGAATATGAATGATTTTGGTCGGGGGAAAGATCAATATGCATGGTAGTCATCACAAATCATGAGTTATAAGAGTGGGGCAATATTGATGTAAGGGGCCGTCCATAAAGTATGCACGAAATACCGAGTTTTCAGCCCCACACCCCTTGTACGCATCCACATTCCACTTTTTTTTCACTTCTCAGGGTAGCTCGCTTTAGCATCATTAAAATGCCACAGAAATATTCTACATCGAATCAGGTACCATTATTAGAACGTCGGCTTTCAAATTCTGAAATAAATGACCAAAGTTATGACAGATTTTTATAGGCCTACACAGTGGCGTACGCAGGATTTTTCCAAGGGGGGTGTTTAAAAAAAAAACTTGCGAAGCCACGGCTTGGGGTACGGGGCCCGCTTAAGGGCCCCGGGAAATTTTGGATATTAGATGCTCCCTGGTGCATTTTAGAGTATTTCTGGGCCCTTTTTGATAACTTTTTGCCATGGAAATAGGATGGGTTTTTTTTCTTTTCATTTTTATAATTTCGGATTTTAGACACATTTGACCAAAGGATTTTTAAAAGTTATGATGGCAAATTTGTTTTCATACAGTTTTCATTTAGACGCAGGATCAAAAGGAAATAGTCATTCTGCCATAACATTTATTTGAACAAAATTAAGAAATATGAAACAAATATATTATTAAGCGATGATCATGAGTTGCACCAGTTTTGAAGAAACGGCCAATTTTGTCCAATATCAACGCCCGTTTTCGTCAGGTGAATATATTTTTTTGACGTGGGTTATGCTTTTTTTGTCAAAGAAATATTTTTCCGCAGCCGCGAAACTTGAAAATATCCACTCCCGATGTCAAATAAATATATTCACCTGGCACTAATGGGCTTCCGTAAAAAGCTGTGTAGTCGACATTTTGGAAATTTTCCATTTCTTATCATTTTATTGAATTGCATTTTTCAATAAACACGGAATTTCCGTGAAAATTAAATCCAGGCAGAATGAAGAGACATGCTCTTTTTTGTGCATGACACTGAAAACGCAGTCGATCACGGTCATCCAGAACAAAGTCTTGGACTTCCTTTCAAAAGTGCAAACAGTTTCCATTTAGGCTACGTTTTTATGGTTACAGTGTATAGTAAAAAGAAAGAAGGCCGTGTACTGGTGGGAATTTTTCGCTCAAGCCGCTAAGGATGGAGCGGCTTGCTTAGTGGGGCTAGAAAGTTTAACCGGGGAGCCCCCCGGCCTAAACTCGCAGCGAGTACCGTACCCAAACAAATTACGCGGCCCCAGCCTCCCCTGCCTGTATGTAGTGAGTGGAGTCGATCATTTTCCATGCTGCGAATGGTAGGTGCATCGCGTGCGCACAACACCAATCACGAGGAACGAACGTACGTCGTGATGTAAAATTTATAGGCCTTATAATTATGTAACTATATAGGGGGCCTTAATGTTATACATGTAGTCATGTACGCAAGGTTTATTAACACACACTTGATCTTTCTTCTTCTTTAATCCCCAAATTTCCCTGTTTCACACTTGGTATTTATTCGGTGCTTTCTTTTTTATCTTTTTCCCTCTCCGTTTCCTTATTTTCTCCCTTTCCACATTTTTACCGCTGAGCAAAGGGGGGTGTTTTACGTCCAAAACACCCCCCCTGCGTACGCGCCTGGGCCTACAGGTATTTAACAATTTTTTATTGAAGGGAAACTGACTATTTTTTTAAAGTCATTGAAAAGTGAACAAAGAAAAATTGACTGGAGCGGGATTCGAACCGGCGACCTCCTGAACACCGTACAGGCGCTCTACCAACTGAGCCATCCAGCCCTACGTTGGTAGTGACCCCAATAGTCAACTATCTTTGTTCGTTTGGCAGTCAGAAGCCATGAAACCACACACACACCGCCATACCCCAAGGATCGTTTCAATGATACACGCAACAATGCTGCAACCTGGGAAAAGTACATGGGGGATCACTCAAAGAGGATACAGCTTTGTAAATAATATAATCATCAAATATCCACAAGGGAAACTGACTGAATTTTAAAGTCATTGCGGTGTGTGCATGGTTTCAAGGCTTCTGACTGCCAAACGAACAAAGATAATTGACTATTGAGGTCACCACCAACGTAGGGCTGAAGGGCTCAGTTGGTAGAGCGCCTGTAAGGCATTCAGGTCACCGGTTCAAATCCCGCACCAGTCAATTTTTGTTTGTTCCCTTTTCAATTTTTAATTAATAAAAAAGGATGAAAAACAATTCTGGTTCTTTTTTGTTCTCTTTTCGCATGATTTGTTTAAATTCAAATTTTTGCTTTGAGTACAGTACTGGCCTGAACCCCCCCCCCCCCCCCTTCCTACCTGTACACATGGTACATGCATCGGTAACCTTGGCACCCCTGCCCTTGCCCTCCCCCTCCCTGCGTACATACTTTATGGACGGCCCCTAACCCTAATTGTAGAAAAAATTACTGTGTATTCAATGGCATCATATGCCCATACTACATGCACGAGGCAAGTAGGCAACATGTTCTAAACATAGCAACAACATACGCAGGTGTTGTTCAAAATAACTTCAAAATACCACGCAATAAAAGGAAGGTCAGTTGACATTCAACAGCTGCAATGCTGGTGCACACGGCAATCTGTAGTACCGGTACATGTAGTTATTAAGAGAGATCCCATACATAATTATGTAGTACATGTACATGTAATAAAGTGCAGGTGCCCAGATATGACTGTACAATTTCCATAGGTTTCCATACATGTACATGTATATGCACAGTTTCTACAGTATTTAGCAGTAATGATAATAATAATATTGGTGGATACTGGATACTTATAAAGCGCACGTTTGATTATAGTAAACTTTCAAGATCAATCCTAGGATTTCGTGAAATTGTCCCCCGGATAGTGTCATGATAATGCATCCAAGACCAAGTTGCATCAGATACAAATGGTTATGATCACGGTTTATCACATGTGAGAGGTGAAAATGTTTATAACAATGTATCATCACTTGCACAATGGTCTTGTAACGCACTTAAAGGCATTGCATACGTTTGGTAATGACTCTGAAAATTTATGGCAATAAAAACTTACTTGGTGAGAAGTACAGCTGCTTTGGATAGTATAATGCATATTGAGAAACGTTCAATTCGAAGTACCGCGGTTATGGAAAAATATGTCACTTTTTATCTCCAAAATTTATGAATCTGAGAAGCGTTATGGCCGTAACGCTTCTCAGCTATTGACTTACTGTTATCTGGCGTTAAATAACCGGTCTAGTTTGTCGCCAAAATCTCACAAACGCTACCACCTTTTGAATTGAAACTTTCACAGGTTAGTTTTATGGTATATATATACAATTATATTGGTTTGAAACAAACAATAGGCTCAAATTACCAAACG
Source organism: Astropecten irregularis (assembly GCA_963971285.1). Taxonomy (NCBI): domain Eukaryota; kingdom Metazoa; phylum Echinodermata; class Asteroidea; order Paxillosida; family Astropectinidae; genus Astropecten; species Astropecten irregularis. The sequence goes on from OZ020253.1 coordinate 10,651,465, forward strand.
TATGCAATCCCTTTAAAGGTTATTCGCCATACTTTGGTTTTTGTTTAAAAAAAATGCAGATTCATGGGCAAAAATATCAAGGAAGATACAGTAACAGTCATCTGTGAAAATTCCAGTCCCATACAGTGCCCACTTTTTGAGAAACAGTGAAGACGCCCACAGTTTTTCTTAAGTCTTTTCTCTTTAATTTTTGATCTTTAAAAGATCAGCTGTTAAAGCTATCTTTAAATGAGACAGCTATTCCCCGCCAAACAGTTTGGCGTAACTATTTCAGCGGATTTTTGCTGTTTTCTACTGTTTACAATGATCAATTGAGCTGAAAATTTCACAGCTTTGTTTTTATTCCATGACAAATTGAATTTTGAGCATCCTGCAGCTGTTCTGTAACCTTAACCAATGTTTTACATGTATGCCCTTTAAACGTAACATGGCCACTCATCTTTCTCCCTCCTGATATCTTATTTTCATACAAGTTCTTTCATTGCTTTAATTTCACCTTGAGTGGCCTTTTGGACCTAGTGTCTGGTGACATCAATAAAAATAGAACCTTTACCTGTAGTTACTTTGTGCCTAATAGGCCTACAGTTTTGTGCGGGAATTAGAGCCCCATTGCTAAAAACGTCACCATACTTTGTACAATGCATAGCAACCAGACCTATCATATTCCATATGTCTGCAATTTACCAGTTATAATATGCACTCATGCATGCACCCATGATTATGCAGGTACATGTAGCCACTGTTAATAATAAAATAGCCACAATGGCAATTTAGCAATATGTAGCCGGGAATATTTCTTTTCATACAAATGTCAATATGATACAATTATATTAAATTCTGTTTTATGCAAATTAGACACACCCTTCACAGGCATGTATCAGCACTGTATACAGTAATCAGTTTTAATTTTTTAGTGCACATGAAAATATAATGCGTTGGCTCGGGTGGGATTTGAACCCATGACCTCCTGCTTAAAGATGAAAAAAATAGTGAAAAATTCTGTTTTTATTCAGTGCTATTGCCAGATGACAGTGGGTGATGTGAAAAAGGATGTCATGGTACAATGTGTCTATGCCAGTCTTTGTATTAACATGCTTTGTATTAAATTTTATAGAAATTCGCCTCATAGCAAGAAAATAAATTTGTCATGATTGCTTTGTTACTTCCATTGAAATACATTGAATGGTCAAAACTGTCTGGAACAGGGTTCAATGAACTTTAACTGTTCCCCAAAAGCCGCTCATTGTGGTGCATTTACCCACTTGATTTGCATTTGAATAGATTGACATTTTCCAGCAGACCGCAAACTGTGAGCTCCAACCGAACACAGCTGTGATTACACCGATTACGTCTCCCTGGAATTTGGGATTGCGTGGCAGTATTCAACCATTGTGGGCCCGCATTGTTAAACACTGAGCTCCCTGCACACATAACCAGGCCAGATGACTTCTTTTTGACCAGTGACTGATAATGATGCCGGTAAAAACAAAACCAAAAAAATATAAACAAACTGACAAAGATCCCGGGCTGAAAGGGTTAACTTCGCATGCTACTACAGTTTAAGTATAAGGTATCACACATCCCATACATTCTGGGCCCAATTTCATGGAATCCGTTACGGCCTATTTTTGTGCTTACGGGTATTGATACGTGTGTAATCTATTTCATGGAATCCGTAAGCAAGACTTTCGGTTAGCGAAGAATTTCTAGGGTAACCGTGATTATTTTCTGCTACCTGTATAATGTGCTGCCATATGCATTCTGCACATAGTCCTAGCTAACCGTTACCAAAAAAAAAACTTAAAAACAAAAAAAGTATGCTAACATAAGCGAAGAATTTTTGCTATAAAAGGTTTTAGCGTACAAGGCTCAATAGATTCATGAAATTGGGCCCTGAACCTCGGCACTGTAAGCATAAGGATGATAGGAGAGGATATTTAGAGACCACATTACCTGTAGGTTGGCTGGTAGGACACTGCCTTTACTTAAACATTCCAGGGCCGCTTTGTTCCTTTGGATGTCCTCTTCTGATAAATGCCCTCTCCTGTCAAATACATGATTAAACAGAGACATATCAACCCATGCAGTCATATTATATGACCAAAGTTCTTAAAGGCACTATCATACTTTGGTAGCATACCAAAATAGAAATCTTCAAAGATTTACCTATAACTTACAAGGTATGAAGATGGTGGTGGTAGAAACATACTATTAAAATGTTTCCGCCCGAAATGCTTTATTTATCCAGAAATTAGTAAAACAACGACCAAAAATCACAAATAAAACAGAAAAGACTATAAATAAGAAATACTGTGGCTGTTTTTAGTCAATTCTCAAAAAGTGGGCAACGTATGGGACTGAAATTTTCACAGATGACTGTTACTCATTCTTGATATTTTTTCCTATGAATCTGTATTTCTTTGATAAAAACCAACGTATGATACTACCTTTAAAGGTACTTTGTATCATACTGAAACAGAAATCTTCACAGATTTACCTATAACTTACACGGTAAAAAGATGGTAATGGTAGAAACATACAGTTAAAATTGTTATGCTTGAAATGCTGTATTTATCCAGAAAAAGAGTAAAACAAAAGACCAGTTTTTCACTTATAATTTTTCTCATTAAGTGAGCACCGTATGGGGCTGGGAATTTCACGTGACCCGTTGGATGTCCGCAGTACACTGTACTGTGAGCACAGACGTGGACCAACAGGATATAAAAGGTATCGCAGCATCCAGTTCATCAGTTGCTTGAAGGCTAGCAGTTCCAGCAGTCGAAACGTTGCTACCAGCAACACAACATCGCGTGACATCAATCACCTTTTTTCCTAATCTTACCGTGATGAATAATCCTTTCCTTTCTATTCATCAAAATTATTTTGAGAAAGAAATCATGATAATGAAACCACAAAAGGAACAAAATGAATAATTGCGATTTTGAAACATTCAACCAACCTTTTTCTTGTTTCGATGATAACGTTACTGATGGCGTAGACGTCTGCATAGAAGTTACCGACCATCTCACATTTGCCTTCCCGAAATAACCATCCTCTCTGGGCTCGAGTGAATGTGATTGGTTTCGTAGACATCGTCATGGTAACAATATCGCTACTCATCAGAATGTCCACCTCCTCTTCCAACTCTTTCTCCGTTTCCTATCAGCGTCACAAAAACCGACAAATTCTCATTTTCTGAACGAAAAAATGATCTAGGCACCCAACAGTAAGGAAAATATCATAATATAATTATAATATAATCTCATAGTATACAAATAATAAATGTTTATGAGTAGAATGGTACAAATAATTTTATGTCTGCTCCATTCCACAAAGCGAAGACGAGTGTAATGGAACAGTGTATCTGTCACCGAATGAAAATATTCTTACCATTCTACGAACGTAAAACATTCATTATCTGTTTTACATAACATCTAAGAAGATCTTTGACGATTGATTTTGATTGGAGGATTACATTTTAACAGCTAGAGACAAAAAAAACTTAAAATCTTGGCAAACTATTATGCTCTTATTACAGTAACGCGCGATGCGCGCCAAACACACACGGAGACAAACGCAGGGCCGATGCTTCGAAATGGAACGTCGTTTGACCAATTACGCTTTGAAGTCCCTCGGGTGCAATGGAAAAAATCGGATGGCACCAAAAATGCACGGTGATGGTGTGAATGACTGGCTAGTTCAGTGTATCATGTCTGTTACAAAAAAGTCTTTCAAATGTGTGAATGTGCAAATATACCGTAGAGCTATATTAAAATTACTAGAGCGCTAGCTCTGCGTTCTCTGTGCGTAGACGTTTTGAAGCCGTCCTGGGCGCTGTCATTTTGAATTTGTGTGCGTGTCTGTAGAACAAGAACACTTTGACTGGAATGCCTTTTGAAGAGTGTACGAGTAACGCGGAAGTCTGTGCGAACGGTACCGATAGCACGTCTTTATGACGCATGCAATCATTGCGTGACTGAAGTGCAGAGCGTGTTCGCGCACGGCACTAAATAAAACGCACATTTACCAGAGGTACGTAATATTTTGGGCGTATTTGGCTTCGATAACGCACCTGTAACGCAGATATAATGCAAATGAACGTACACAAAACGTACAAAATTGTGGGCTTTCCATAGGTTTGTGCACAAACATGGATGCGCCCAGCAGGCATCACTTTCTACACGGAGCTAGCGCTCTAGTAATTTTAATATAGCTCTATGAAATATGATACCAACCTTTGGGATTAAAAATCATTTCCATACATATTTAACCAACTACAGTCAATTCTAGGAAAATTACATGTATACAAGCCCAGCATAAACGCTCAAGTATGTCAATAGAGTGGTATAGCTTGTACCGTTATGTATTGTGTATACGTGTAGAGAAAAAGCTTGCTCTGACCTGTACGATTTGAACCTGCAACACACTCATTATGTACCAGTATTAGTAAAAAATGTCATACCAGCCATGCCATGTACAGTATGCCAATGGTATATTACATCATGGAGGACGGAAGGGGACCTGGACAATGGCTAGAGTAGACAAGTAACGGCTATAAACAAATTATGACAGGTCAATTGATATCTATGTCCTTGGTCATCTTTTCAACCATCAATGATCATGCAATATTTCTCGACCATCTTCTTGTGGATGTGCATGTGCATGTACCATGGATAGTACATGTATAAACCATACCACCACCAGCAGAGTAAACCTTATGGCCAGTGCAGAGAGACAATGTAACCTGGGGTCGATTTCACCAAACTCTTTGTAACTTACATTACTATCCATCGTAGGAAACTTTAACGTATTGAATCCCTACGTGGGATAGGCCCCCCTTACGATGGGTTATCCTTTGTAAAATTTCTAGTTACGATCGATCGCAGGGCTTCGTGAAATAGACCCCTGGTGCACAAACAGAGCTTTATATGGGATGACTTCATCAGCCAATATTTCCAATGTACCATTCCATAGGAGCAAGGAACCAAAATGCCCTACATCTTCCTCATACTGATTATTAACCCCAACCCACCAGCTGCATACCACAATCTACCACATATTGTTTTTCCTGTGGTAAGTGTGGTATCCCGAATACCACAATACACCGCAGTGTGAATTGTGTAGTACAGTATACATGGTTTATATAAATCCAGTTCCCCTACAGTGGAGATTGTGGAAGTGTGTGGTAAGCAACTCTTTCCGTAAACAGCACTAATTTTCTGCTGACGTCGAGGGTTAGGGTTAAGAAAAGAACTAAAAAGTGATTTAACCCAAGTTCAATTGAAAATGTGCCCGTTTATCAAAAGGACAATGATGCATGCCAAATCAAAAAGATACTGCAGATTATGTTTGTCAAAAAAACATTCCAAATTTAAAATGTAGGCCTACCAATTGTGCAAAGAATCATTGAGATAAAGTACAATCATTCCAACATTACCATGCACAGAGAAGACAAAATAAAGACCAACCTCTCCCAATGATTGTCAATTGCATTGCAATGCTTAGTTTGATTCTAAAATAAGAGTTCTCATATTTGACGATTGAGTGACAGTGAGAAAAGAAATCATCAAATAACCACAAGGGAAACTGACTGAGTTGAACTGACTCATTGAAAAGTGAACAAAGAAAAATTGACTGGAGCAGGATTTGAACCGGCGACCTCCTGAATACCGTACATGCGCTCTACCAACTGAGCTATCCAGCCCTACGTTGGTGGTGACCCCAATATAGTCAATTTTCTTTGTTCATTTGGCAGTCAGACGCCATGAAACCACACACACACCGCCATATCCAAAGGATCATTTCATCGATACACGCAGCAATGCTGCAACCTGAGAACGGTACATGGGGGATCACTCAAAGATCAGTGAGAAAAGAAAACGGAAATGGAATCTAGGCACAATGTTGCAGGCAGAGAATGTTGATCGAATGATTGAATAGGGTCTTTTCAATGGCCATACAGTGTGCAGCATAATATAATTGGTTGAACAGGTTGCCACCGTGACTACCGGCACCAGCGTATCATGTTATTAACTGGATCAAATTCGGGATTAACCTTTCTCATTTTGTAGTGCTTTATTGACGGATCCAGGTTTTCCAAGAATTGAAACAAGGACAAAAGAAACAAATACATACATATACAATAAATTTGGGTTATTCAACGAACAATTACAATGTATGTGGATCGTTTTGCGGAAACGCCATGTAAGAATCGTTTGTATTTTCGCACTTCTATTTTGTTCCCATTTCTCATAAGGTCTCAACGTTTCGACTATCCTGCTCTAGTCATCATCAGGAGACTCTGATTAATTAAACCTTGGCAAATATTTATTTAAAAAAATGATGTGTAGCAAATTGTCAATTCTCAATTTGAACAGCACCACAAAGCAATGGCAGATGTTGGACGTACTGGTTTTATCAATGATTACCAGAAATAGATAATATCAATGATAATCTGATAATAATTTCTTTTTAATGACGGATTTGAGCTTTGTAATGGTGTGATGTCTTCAATGAATAACCGTGGGCATGAATATTGTCTCATAAATGGTCAAAAACCTGTCAAGATGAAATGATAACTAATTAACAGAGAATTTTAGATACATGTTTTACGTGAACGTGAACGCGAGCACGTCCGCCATGTATAAAGTGTGGACGAGGTTTTCTAGGCACGATGAAACCACCTCACAAAAATCATTACAGGTATTATCATACTTCGGTTTTTGTCAAAGAAATACAGATTCATGGGCAAAAAATACCAAGACAGATACAGCAACAGTCATGTGTGAAAATTTCAGTCCCATACGGTGCCAACCTTTTGAAGAAAAAAAACAGTGAAAAACGGCCACAGTATTTCTTAAGTCTTTTCTCTTTTATTTTTGATTCACTAATTTTGGTCACTAGTTTTACGCTTTTCTGGATAAAAACAGCATTTCAGGCAAGAAAATTTGAACGGTATGTTTCTACCATCACCATCTTTATACCCTATAAGTTATTGGTTATAGGTATATCTGTGAAGATTTCTGTTTCGGTATGCTACCAAAGTATGATACTACCTTTAAACAAATCATGGAGGAATGATAGATCCCATAAGCTTCATTTCAAAGTCCATATTAAACCAAAAAGTCACGGATCTTCTTCATTTGACCGACAAAAACCTGCCACATTTTATCAAAATACTTCAAATTGGAAGCAGATTCTTCACTTTGAAGTCAAACCTGTACAAGCGAACCTGCAACTTTTCACAAATTTTACACCGGTAAGCTGGTAAGAGGTGGCTGTATGTGAGTAATCAATGCAAACAAGTGATGACGTCAACAAATAGATTTGAGGCACATCCTTATTGCACGTCATATCATTAGATTATTGTTACATATATTTCCCTATTAAAGTCAATGTGAACATGTTAATATTTCAATATGTCTTACCTCATATCGAACTCTTTGGTAGAGTTTATTCGTGTTATCCAGAACCGCCAATGAAGCGTCCGGCTTGGCGTCACCGTTGAACAAGAACGTGTTATTGCCCCTTTGCCACTGCATATTGTTGAAGTCTACAAGAGTGGTGTCCACCCGTATTCGAGTACCACGCTTCAGAATACGACATGTGTCTGATGGCAACATTCTAGAAACAAGAGGAACTGAACAAAGACAAAGAGATCAAAAACAGTCAAAGAACAGTATTAAAAGAGATATGAAAAACTCATCAAATAACCACATATAAGGGAAACTAACCGGATTAATTTGAAGTCATTGACAAGTGAACAGAGGAAAATTGTCTGGAGCGGGATTCAAACCGACTACCTTGGAATATTATAGCAGTATACATTTTGTGGCTTTTTACTGCCAAACGAACGAAGATAATAGGAGACTTTGGAGAACCAGTCTTCAAGTCAACAGCGCACGCGCACGCAATTGTGAGCATGCGCACATTTTTTTGCGCAAGCATGCGCTGTTGACTAGAAGACCGGTTCTCCAAAGTCTCCCATTGACTATTAGGACAACACCAACATAGGGCTGGGTAGCTCAGTTGGTAGAGCAATGGTATACAGTATTCCTGTGGTGACTGGTTCGATTCCCACTCCAGCCAATTTTTGTTTGTTTAATTAAAAAAAAAATCTACCGACCATTGGAGAAAATGCATGTAGCTAAAGTTGCCCCAACACAAACAAAAATGAACTTAAAATGTGGCCATTTACAAACTTCCGATCCAGCTCCGGCTCCATTTCGTGAATCCATTCTAAAATAACGGGCATCAAAATAGAGGCTTTTTGGCTGAGGTTCAGAAGTAGATTCTCTGGTTTGAAAAGGAAAACAGAGCTTCAACTTCGGTGAAAAAACCACAACCTAGATTTTCAGCATATGGATGGCAGAGAAAAGGCCGGAGCTGGAGCCCGAGCCGGAGCCGTGATTTCGTGATTTCGAAAAGGCCCCTGAATGCAGCAAAAGGGAAAGCCGGTACATCCAGAATACTGGTAATAAGTTGAACATAATAAATAAAGTGTCATTTAAGGCCATTTTTCAATGAAAGAATCAACAACCAGTTTTGAATACAGTAGAACGCTGCTATAACAAACACCGTTTTCCCAAACATTTGGCTACACCAAACATCATCCTTGGCTTCCAATTCTTACGTACAATGTATATGCCTGCTGAACATTGAACATCACTATAACGACGACTATAACAAACAATCTCTGTGCACCCAAGCAAGATCGTTCGTTGCGATCCACTGTCGCATTTTAATAATAAGCAATATGTGACGGCAAGTTTTTGATTTCATAAAGTCATATCATGATCCCCTTTACGACAAATTTATGACAGCGGCAATATTTATATTCTTACCCCAACTCTGGAAGTCCCATCTTAATTCGAGGTAGAAATCGCCCAAGTCTTCCAATGCTTGTATAAGCTGAGGCCGTTTGGTCTCCAACTGCTCCCTGGATTGCTGTTTCAGCTTCCGTAATAATGTCGTGACTGACCACCACACCAGAAAAACAGCAAGAATTCATCGTCAAATACTTAAAGTTACAGTACAGGGGCCAATTTCATAAAACTGCTAAGCACGAAAAATTTGCCTAGCACAAAAATGTCTCGCCCAATAAAACAAACCACCATTGAAAATTCCATTTGATATTCATGGTCAGCGAACAACAGCCAAAGAACAATCACAAGTGATACACAACATGTGGAAATTTGGTTGTTAACCCTGTCTTTATTATTAAGAGAGAAATGTCATGCTTAGCAGTTTTATGAAATTGGCCTCAGGATTGGTAACATACCCAAACAGAAATGTTCACAGATTTACGTATATAACATTTAGGATATGAAGATGGTGCTGGTAGAAACATACCGTTAAAATGTTTCCGCCGGAAATGGTGTATTTACACAGAAATCAGTAAAAACACACACCGAAAACAATTTTGATCTCGGGGTAAGATCAAAACCTAAGGTTTGCAAAAGTTATGTTGAATTTGGTCACGCCCTCTGTCGAGAAGACAAAATGATTTGCAACATTTGGCCGCCAAAGCCAAGCACTAGTCAATGTTTGTAAGTAAAAGAAAGGTCTATTGTTCTATCAGCTAGTAATGTATTAACATGGTTTCGTGTTGGTGATTATGAAAAGTTAACTATGATCACGAGCGATACTACAAGAGAAATTGGTCAATGGTAGAGAAAACGACATCACACTGATATGAACGATGGAAAGTGGAAACATAGGAGAAAAAAAATGATTGTTTTTTTTATATCTGATTCTGTAATTCAGTCAGATGTTCACAATTCCGGCTTTCTACATGTTCTAGTGACAATTGTGTCAAACTTCAATTTTCATCTACTGGGCCAAATTTCAAGGAATCCATTATGGCATAATTTTGGGCTTATGGGCACTGCTACGCGTGAAATCTCTTTCATGGAATCCATAAGCAAGACTTTTGGTTAGCAAAGAATTTCTAAAGTAACCATGATTTGTTTCTGCTAACGCGCTGTCATACTGTATGCATTCTGCAGAAATTCCTTACATTTTTTGTGAAATGCGCTAACACTAACAGTAAGCAAACAAATCTGCTAAGAATTTCTGCTTATGGAAACGGATTCCATGAAATTGGGCCCTGGCCCCCTCTCCCACTCCCACCCCACCGTCCCGCCCCCATCCCCCAAATAATAAAAACAATTAGAAGGAAATAACACATAAACAGATATCGGTATCCCGTGTAATACATACCATGCATTACTGTATACCCTACCAGCATCATTTCTAACCTGGATAAACCATTAACACTTCAACAAAATTGACTTGCAAAACAATTTATTATAATGCAGACAGCCTACAGGTAATATTTGTACTGTTTGTCATGGTGACCTTGCTGACAAAAAAGTTATAATTGTAAGGCTTTACAGAGCAGTAAATACGGAAACATCAGGGCTCGAATTTCGAGAAAAAAGCACTGGACAGCAGGTCCAGTAATTGAAGCATTTTACTAGACCTGAACTTTTTCCACTAGACCTGTGGCATTCATGTACATAGGAAAAAACGTAATTGTATACAATATTGTGTCCAAAATCATCAATTTACGCACCATTTTACTTGTGCAAGGAAAACAAAATCACTAGACAGACAGACTAGTGCAGTACACACTTTACTAGACCGACACTGAAATCACTAGACTCAGTCCTCGGTCTAGTGGATATTTCTAGCCCTGCTTGTGCATAATAGAATGAAAGGCAAAAAACAGGACAGAAATGGAGAGATTTTAGAAACTTAAGGGCAATATCCTACTTTGGTTTTTGTCAAAGAAATGCAAATTTATGGTCAAAAATATGAAGGAAGATACAATGACAGTCATCTGTGACAATTTCAGCCCCATACAGTGCCCACTTTTTGAGACAAGAGTGAAAAATAGCCACAGTATTTTAAAAATCTTTTCATTGTTATTTCTTATAGCTTTGAAAGATCAAACAAAATTTTGGTCTTTGGTTATACAGCATTTTAGGCAGAAAGATGTTAACGGTATGTTTCTACCATCACCATATTCATACTCTGTAAGTTATAGATAAATCTGTGGAGATTTCTGTTTCGGTATGCTACCAAAGTATGATACTACCTTTAAAGATTAAGAAGAAACTGAGCAATATTTGCTGGAACAGTCTGCTACAGGGTAAAAGTACAGAAGAAGTCTTACTTGTTTGTCTGTCTCCATAGCTGACGGCTTCGGCTAATGCACTCCACCCTTGTGTATTCTTTAATCTTACAGGTGCATCATGGGCAAGTAACAAGTGAATACACTCTAGATATCAAACAGCAAAAGTATGGAATCATGAATCAATAGATGCCACTTTCACACACAAGTACATACCTTGCCCTTATACAGCATGTCCCCCCTAAAATACGTAACACTTCGTGTCAAGAGACTCGAGACCAATTATATTAAAATTAAACTGTTTATCGCTTCAAGATTCAGATATGTGATACAACCATGACTTGGCTATCACCATGTAGAATTTGAGAAAAATTGGACTCAAATTGAGTGAAAAATCTAAGACTGAATTACCCAACCTCAAAACCCGATTTTCATCTTTCTTTCATACACATTACAATGCGTGATATATCCTCATTATCCTGATAATAATTGTATTCTGGAATACTGCAAATTTGTTTGTAAAGAGTACTCTTTCAATTGGTGATATTTTCGCCAATTTCAGCCCGATGAATTTAAATTCTACATTTAAGGTGATAGCCGAGACATGGTTGTATTTATTATAATTTCTGAATCTTGAAGTGATAAACAGTTGATAACATAATGGTTCCCGACACAATGTGTTGCATCTTTTGGGAAAAATGCTATGTTTTGGCAGAGAATATTTTGACGGCACTGGCATTCTTCCAATTTTGTTGTTGGAGCATACTTCCAGCAAAATAACATAAATGGGGAAAGAAGGCCGGCATGATGTATCGAAAATTGACCAATCAGAAGAATGACGGTGCCGGCAAAATATATATTTCCATATTTTTTCATTTCTATTTCTATTTGGTTTACTAGAGTTTCAATTCCTTCTAAGAAAAATGTGAGAGTACACTATACAAGTACATTTTATACATTATATGCACACTTCAAAATTCATCATAAATTCATACGTCAGGAATTTGAGTGGCCACACAAAAAAAAGAAGCTAAAATTGAAAAGTTCCTATACTTTTGTACACTTTTGAATTAAAATCTAAACAAACAAATCAGAATTCAGATTTAAATCTGACGATGCACACATATCCCTGATACGGATGCGTACAGTTGTACACATACACGTACATGAACAAGTGACTTTTAATTAAAAGCAAAGTACCTTTATGCCCAAGCATTATTGCGAGATGAAGAGCTGTGTTACCTGGAATTTAAAACAAATGAATGAAAACATACAACATTTTAATGCAAGACACTTCAAGGAAAGTTTTAACATGAAGCAATCAATTAACTAATCACCTGTCTCATGCAAGCTCTTTGTTTTAATAACAGCTGCCCAATCCAAGATATTTACAGATACTAGGCTAGCTACTAGTAATTTCGACTTCTAGATTTAGAAGGCTTTATACATGTACTCCGTGAGCTTCTAGCACTGTTACTTTTCGGGGTGCATGCCGTAACACTACATGGGTTTTGAAAACGATTAATCAACAATTGATGAGATGAAATTTTTGTGAAACATTGTAGTGCCTACCTTGAGCCCTAGATCGTGAACTCCCCTGAATAATCTTTTCCTGATCTACATACATCCGTTATGGTTGAGCAGTCTCATTTTTTACATAATTGACCCACATTTTTTGAGAAAAAATTGACTTTCTGTGTCACTCCGTTTGCTGAAATGTCCATGGATGTTTACCTTCCGCTTGAAGTTGTCTAGTCCCATTATTAAAAGGTTATAAAAGATCAATGGGAACTGACGTGTTCAACCTGGGCTATTTTGACAAAACCGGATACATGCAATGATGCATAGGCCTACTTTGTTGTAAGGTTGCACGGTTTTTCGGTATTACCGAGTAGTGGCGGTTTAAAACAAAAACCGAAACCGAACCGAAGCTTTTTTGAAATACCGAAATACCGGCCAAGTCGGTTTAGAAAAAAAACCCGCGGTATTGTAAGATTTGAAGAGCCCCAATTGTTATTTTTCTGTTGGCAACAGCCAGATTGTAAACTAAATGGAGATAAGATCTTAGAGATCCCTTTGTGTTTGCCGACAAAAGAAAGTTTGTGGTTTCTGGTTTCTTGACCCAGAAATCTGAACCAAGCTTAACAAAAGACCTGTCAATTATGTATAGAAGATGTGTAGACACAGCTGGAGACAGTTCATGAGTTGCAGACTGTAATAGGGTGTGTGGGAAAAGATCGTGAATTTGTTCCTGGGAAAAAGGTTGGTGACCCTTTCATATAAAAGCTTCGTCCAATAATAATGCTTGGCTGGCTCTCACGATCAATGTTATTGGTGGTCACTGCATTTTGTGACAGCTGAACTTGCCACTGGGAAGTTTGCACGTGGTCAGGCAAATCGCTGGTCCCATTTAATGGGTTGCCAATCTATGTGTTATATTGTCGGGCACCAACCAAGGAAGGCAAAGTAAACATCTTTCGTGGTTGATGCATGTGTGCACTTTGTGCAGCAGACTGGACGTAGATTTGGCTTAACTTTATCTATTTTTGTCGATAAAAATGCAGTCACTTGACTTCCTCTTAGATTTGGAGTCTTATTTCCATGGAATATACCTGGCTCGAGAAGTAAATAAATGCAAACGGAAGGTAGGAAAATTGTCTCCGCGGCTCCGAAACTGTTCCTAAACTTCGATTATAATAAAAAAAGAATAAACACGATCCTCTGGGTGCGACGTCGGACGATAAAAAAAAGTTATTCATGGTTGAACGATGTTGTTTCAAAGCTATTGAATTAAATTCCTGCCAATAAAAAACATTTTGTAACATTTCTTAATCTTAAGATTGCCAAGAAAACTAGCGGCTGAACCACTCACGATGTATGACACACTCCTGTGGGTGTCCGATCACAAGATAAGATGACGTAATTTGTGCTTTTAGAAGTTGCCGGTAATACCGAATACCGCGGTTTTTTTGGAGCCGGTATACCGGCTAGGCAAAATTTGAAACCGTGCAACCTTACTTTGTTGTAGTTCATTTGCAGTACATGTAACTTGACGACAGAACATGGGAAGGAATTCCACTGACGGCCATTACGGAAAAAGGGTTATTTCCTCAAAGAGATAACTTATTGGATGCAAGTCGTAATAAACTTCAATCTTAGGTGTATAACACTGGGATAGCATATTTGAAAAGTGAGATTTTCAGTGTTTTTTGCCTTTTCAGGCATGCAACTTGGACTTTCCAAAAAAGAGGAAATTCAAATCTTAACCATATTTTGTTACAGTGTTTTTCACTTTTCAATGGCATAAGAGTGAAGTGAAAAAAAGAGGAAATCAGCTGATCCGAGGAAAAGTTGCATGCCTGCTTTTTTTTACTTTGGGGGGGGGGGGGGGGGTGGGATCACCGCCACTCACCTCTCCCTCATTGAACCCGTGTACAACGTCGTTCTTGACTGCTCATATGTTTATGAACTCTAGCGTTTTTCAGTGACAGGGTATTCTGCAAACTTGTTTTTTGACCTACAATGATACGCTTGGAATGTGGCGGTAGCCATTTTTCTCATAACACCCTCTGTCAGTCCCATAGGTTTGTGTACAACTTACAAGTGATGGCCGTCAGTGGAATTCTTCCCCGGCCCAGGCAGAACATGTATTGTAACGTAAGATTGTTTAGAACTTAAAGTAACATACTCTACTATTAATCCTATTACTTAAGTACTAGCCAAGTAGACCTATGATCTATTTCTTCATCCATGGTACCGGTAGTAAAACTAGTAGTATAGACCTACACCCTACTCAATGGTTGTTGTGTTGTGTAGCTGTAGGGCTTACTGCATGCAGTCAAACGTTAAACGTTAGCAGTGCAGTGGACATTTTACTCACGTTAGATAAAATAAAGAAATGTTCGATTCTTACCATGCACGTCTTTCTCTGCGACATCGCGGGTACGAAGCAGGGCAGAAAGCCTACGCTTGTCGTTGTTGAAAACGCTCTCGTGCAAAGGATAATCAGTCATTTTCATTCGATCAGGGAATGGATTGCATTCATGAATTTGATGTGATGACACTCAACATGGATCCGACATTACTGCATTGTACGTTCTTGTACACGCAAATAACAATGGCAATATGTACACTGTACAGTGCTGTCAATAATACAACATGTAGAGAGTCTCCCAGTCCATCCATTATTACACGATGTGACGTAATGTAATGTTGAACTGTGAGGGCGCACTCGTACCAATTAAATTAATCAAGGTCACTGCATACCACCCTGGGGACAGAATTTCCCAGGTACTAAAAGTAAAACTGTAAAAGTAATACTATGTAATGCGTTCTCGGACAAAAATTTACATGGTCACGATCGAGTCACGTCCGTTCTATTAACTAGGCGAAATTTCAAGAAATAAAAAGGGATTGTTTTGAGGCAAGATGAGGCATTTATTTTGAGTAGAATTTGGGGTGCAGAATCAGTCCATAGAATAATGGCTCCCCCTTTCGATTTTCCAAACTGTATTGTGTGCTCACAAGGGAAGGGGGTCACGGTCATGGGCAAAAATATCAGGCAATTGGCAAAAACTACCCACCTTTATAAAACAGCTAAGTAGTAGGCCTACTTCTAAAAAGAATCTGGTAAAATACAAATTTTATAATGTTGGGTGAATAATAAAAAGTAGTAGTTACCAAGCTGGATTTTGAGGTTAATTATATTTTAGGGTCATTTTGGCAAAATTGACTAAAAATGATCTAGGCATTGTACAATTTTTAGCGAAAAAACTAAACACTTTAAATCATCTGGTTACATACCAATCATGATCTACCTAATTTGGGCGTCCTATAAGCTGAACTTGCAAAAATGGCAATTACCAAGCTGTATCTTGAGATTAAAAGCTGTCATTTTGGCAAAATAATCCCAAAATTTGGTACATCAATACCCAAGTTACAGGTAAATCAGTGAAGGTTCTGTTTTGATATTAAAACCATCAAAGCATGATTATAAACACCTTTTAAGGTAATATCATACTTTGGTTTTTATCAAAGAAATACAGATTCATGGGCAAAAATATCAAGACAGATACAGTAACAGTCATCTGTGAAAATTGCAGTCCCATACGGTGCCCACTTTTTGAGAAAACAGTGAAAAACGGCCACAGTATTTCTAAAGTCTTTTCTCTTTTATTTTTGATCTTTTAAAAGATCCAAAAAAAATTCGGTTGTTGTTTTATTAATTTCTGGATAGATACACCATTTCAGGTGGAAAAATGTTAACGCTATGTTTCTACCACCACCATCTTCATACCCTGTAAGTTCTACGTCAATCTGTGAACATTTCTGTTTTGGTGTCTTACCAAAGTATGATACTACCTTTAAAGGGCATGTACAATGGTAATGGTGACAGAGCAGATGCAGCTGCTCATAATTCGTATGCCCTTGTCAAGCTAGGCAATTTACTGAAAATAATGTTCCTTTTGCATGTAGTGTGACTTTAATTGCGCCTCCAAGCCATGTCTAGTAAAACTTGTAATGTGTGACAAATGGGGTTTAAATAGGAGACAGTACACAATATTAATCAGACAGACAATCTGTGTATATATCTGAAATTACTTTAATATTCTCCAACTTTAAACTGTGAAATGTTAAAACTTGTTAAAACGCTTTTCCATTTTGTGGGTCATTCTAGTGTCTGATTTCCTTTAATCGGATGTCGGATCAACATGAAATGCATCCCATGCATGCCTAAACACAATTAATGATTTCAACAATTAACTCGTAAAAATTACAGCTACATGTACACCTTTTCTTTCCCGATTCACAAATGGAGAACAAAAACAGGCAAGCAAGGGAACAAGCAAGCAAGCAAACAAACAAACACAACAGCTAGATAGACCAACAGTTCGACTGACAGACAGAGTGCCTGCATGCACCTCAGGCAGACAAACAGACACACAGACAATCAAACAGCCCGACCAAACAAACAGACCAAACAGACAAACAAACAATGGATATTTCAAGGAACGAACAAGGAATTGGTAACCACACTATGGAATGTTCA
Organism: Astropecten irregularis; assembly: GCA_963971285.1. NCBI lineage: Eukaryota > Metazoa > Echinodermata > Asteroidea > Paxillosida > Astropectinidae > Astropecten > Astropecten irregularis. Next base: position 10,668,651 of record OZ020253.1, read on the forward strand.
CAGTAACTCCTTGAAAAAAAAATGGCCTAAACCAGGGGTGGGCAACCTTTATGAATCAATGGGCCAGAAACTAGGAATGGAAAATTTGGTGGGCCGCACTGTGGTCAACAATGCACTTTCAATTTCAAACATTCAGTAAGAAGAATTTTCTTAGAGGGCAACCCCACTTAGGAACACAACCTGACAACTGAGCTTTGTTTGTGAAAACTTGTCAAAGCAATACCAATGTGACACAATTGATAAGATCTGAAAGAAATAAACCCACTTGTGAAGCACATACCAATTTTTTTCTTACTGGATGCGTCTCGCGGGCCGCACAAAAATCAATGGCGGGCCGCAGGTTGCCCACCCCTGGCCTAAACCATTGAGGCATGAATGATTTAGCATAGAATGACCCTTACAAACTCACTGGACAACTTCAGCTTCATAAACAACCATAAACCACCAAAAATGTGTCTCAACACAAAAGGCACCGCGTAAAATAACATTTGTGTTCCCAGAACAATTTTCTTTTTTTATGGAAAACAATATTTACAAAAGTTATTTAATTTGTTTTAGTTTTTTTGTTTTACTACATGTCAAAAATAAAATATCCAACAATTATAACCACTTTTATTTATATTTTGCAAATTCTTAAAATAAGCTAAGAGGTCCATATTTATAACAGAAAAAAGGAGGTCAGAAGAACAATATACCCAAAGTAAACGATGAAGAAAATGCTAAATTGATTTAAACAATAAATGAAGCATATAGTATAAGAGCTTAACACAACGTTATCTACATTTAATATCAAAAACTCTATGGAAGTGATAGTGTACCACATCTTGGTTATATTTGCATAGATCAGCCTGTTTTGGTTTGTTTATGTTATGTAACAAAGTCCACTTGAATATCAGCAATATTAGTGCAATTCTACATATAATCTCTTGAACTATCGGTAAAAAGAAAAATCGATTTGAAATTTCACAGAAGATAAAATGATTTGATCACTATCAACTACAGTTCATTAGCATAAGCATCAAACAAATCACAGCTTTTACATTTCATTAGAACTCAAAAATTGACAAAGCATAAACCAGGGATGAGATTGACCAATGATAAAAATGTCTGTAAACAGCTGACAGGGAGCAAAGTCTGAAAATCTCCTATACTTTTGTATAGAGGGTGTGCAGTCACGTGATCAGGACGCCATGTTGGACGGCAACGCTGTTCACATGTATAATGCACGTACGTACAGTGTATGTAACCCGCATGTGTTCGCGTACGTAGCTTGCAAATCAACCGGACGCGTACGCAGACGCAGAAGTGCGTGCATATAATGATGCTGTCTGTTACGTACGAGTGCGCGCATACGCGACGTGCGTGCGTACGCATGCCGTCCAAAATGGCCGATAAGCTGTCAAGTGACGTCACGTGCACGCTCTCTATACAGCCTGAGAGGGAAAAAGTCTGAAATCCAAAACAGACAAAATCTGAAATCAGATTTTCATCTGAGAAATCTCATCCCTGATAAACTCGAAAATTTTTCTAAATGTGTGAACTGATGAATTAAACACTGCTCCCGATATCAGTTCTGGAACAAATTTTGTACAAACAACCATCCTTACCCTTAATAATCAATACCAGTTGTAAGGAGCTTACAAATGTAAATGAAATCTACTCTCTACAAACAAGTTAAGCTTACCTTCTCTTCTTTCTGTTTAAATCATACTACAAAACAAAAGATTCTTCTTGCAGCTAAAAAGAAATAAACGTAAGGTATATAGACATATGTATCCATAATATGGAGGGAATACAAAATATGAAAAACAAACAAAGGATGATGAATTAATTCAAAGCAATCTTGAAAAATAGTTTAGGTAATGGTAGATTCCAAATTAACGTTCATTAAAAAATACATTTATAAAGAATACAAGTATACACTGAATTTGAGGGGTCGGCGGGGTGTGTTTTTTTAGGGGGGGGTTAAAGAAATCGGGAAACGAGAATTGTACGTTCTGAGATGTAATACCACGAGACTACAATGTAACAAAGAAACATACAAATTGGGCTAGGGTTATATATCTTACACATGGACCTTTTAAAAAAATTACTTAATTTTTTTTTTTTACATTTTTCATACAATTGTATTTTGAGCCAATTTGAAGAAGAAAATAACAAAAATGTCTGCATGTACGTGTGGAAGTATTGTTGACAGGAATTTTGAAACAGGGCTTCAGTGGAACGCCACTATAACAAACATGGCGGGATACACAGATATTGTCTGTTATAGTGAATTGAAGAACCATATTCGGTATGTATTGTACACAAATTTAATTTTCCAAATAATCATTTAATGATTTGTTTCTGGATTTGTTAATGACATCTTATAACATCGCAAAGGCTATATACCAAATAAACACGTTATCATATAAATCATCTCCAATAATAATTTGGTTAAAGTACGGATTTTGTGCATTTAAAAAAAAAAAAAAAAAAAAATAGTAAAAAACTTTACTGATGCAAATATAGGTTAAACAGCCGCCACAAGTTTTAGAATTTACGACCAACCTGTGGTGTAATGCTAGCGCCCCGCCTCGTATCCGGGAAAGAGATCCTTCAGGATGACTTGGAGTTCCTTGTTGTAAGTCATGCTGTAACCTTTGCCCAGATCGTGGCGACAATATGGACACTGGTAGACGGCAGCTTTGAAAGATCGCTGGAGACAAGCCTGTAAGAATTTTTTTTAAATACAAAAGAACGAACATCAAAAATGGTTGAATGATTTCCACACGAAATGCAGCATTGAAAAGTGAACAAAGTAAAATTGACTAGAGTGGGATTCGAACTGGTCAGCGACCTCCGGAATACCTTACTGGCGCTCTTGCCAACTGAGCTATCCAGCCCTATGTTGGTGGTGTCCCTAATAGTCAATTATCTTTGTTTGTTTGCCAGTCAGAAGCCATAAAACCACTCATATACAACTATATCCCAGGGATACACGCAGCATTAACAATGTTGCAACCCGAGAAACAGCATTGTGAGAAATAACGACAAGTAGCAATGCTTATTATACAGTTCACATAATCAACTTAAATGATGTACAGTGGAACACACCAGGATGCACAGAAATTGTTCATTTTAGTGGTTGTTCGTTATAGTTCAGCAGACCTGTACATTGTACACGAAAATTGGGAGCCAAAGATGATGTTCGGTATAGCCAAATGTTTGGTACAGCGGTGTTCGTTATAGTGGCGTTCCGTTGTAAATTCCAGAAAGTAATTTCACTCAGACCGTGAGCAAGGTATAACCAAGCTGGCAATGTAATGGCTCATGCAGTGTAAAGCACTCGACCCTATTGAAACTACATGTAACCCTATTTTGTGCTGTGCAGTGTGAACGCAGTGCATGATTGACCAATGTTCACATTTGGAAGAAGTTCCAGAGTTCAGACCCATGAACTGTAGTTTGAAAAGCTCTTTTATCCCGCTTTTTATCTGGATATAGGTTAACCGTCCCGGATCTAATTACCCAGTTACAAATTTGTCACTAACCGTTAACCGAATCTGAAAGGGAAAAAACAGAGACCAACGTTTGGCTCATGCTCAACAACCCAAAAAGTGTGAACTGTAGAATTTCAGTCAGTTATTTTGTCCATTTTGCCAAATAGGTACATGCTTTTCACAAACTGGATCTAAAAGAAACATTGTATGTACTGAATATAAATGCTTGATCTAAAACACAACATCATAAGCGACGGTCACATTGAAGAAGACTTCAATATCATAAATCGCACATGTCACACATGTCACACGTGATTACATAGGTTAACTGTTAACCTGATTTTTTTTTTCAATCAGTAACCGGCTATGAAATTACCCGATTTGCCGATTTTGTCTATTCAGCCATGTCAGAAGAAAGAGGAATCCTACCTACCTTGCAAATGTTATGCTGACACGGCATGGTGACGGGATGGTACACAACCTCCTGACAACAAATGCAGGTAAATGCTTCCTCAACTACGCTCAGGAATTTCTGTTAGGGAAAAATGCAGATGGAGAAAACAAGTTTATACTCGTATGACCTGAAAATGTTCACATTGCAAGTGTTATGTTGTCGAACTTGTGCAATGTCTGCCACTAGCATGTGCTTTGGTTCAACAGCTCAATTGAAATATTTACAAATTTTCCCCCTTTCCCTTTGACTTTTGGTATCGCAACAATATAACAGAAATAACACCTCGTGTCTGTAAAAACAACTGCTGTTAAATAAGCTCTGCTGATGATTTCACCAAGCACTAAGACTGATCTAAAACCGTGAATCAATCTTAATTGCTAAGCAAAGTCTGACGTCACAATATGGTAACAGTGACATCTCAAAGTTAAGATTAATCTTAGCATTTTGCGAAATTTACCACTTGTCCTGGATTTATGACAAATATTATCCATGACTAGCCACTTAAATCAAAGTTAATCATGACTAGACGGTATATCTGGGATGGAGAAAGTACAAACATTTGGGTGCATTTTTATATTTATATCCATTGTCAGTCCATGTCCCAAGAAGTAGAAATAAGTGAATTGTATAAATAAAAATAACTCAATCTTTGGTGTAATCTTTGCATCAAATCAAAGTAGGTAAGTACAAGGGTAGTACACAATTTCTGCGCTAGGTTTATTGGCGATCTGGGGCCATTTTGTCAACACCACAATGAGGATGGAAATGCCCAACCTATACAACTTGAAACATTATTAGAAAGTTTTTCTTTAAAACTATTTTTCATTTGGCCAGTTGGCCAGGTAATTTCCTTCTGTGGTTTCTCACCTTGCCCGTCTTAATTTCCTGCTCAATCTCATCCCAGATTTTCTTGTTGACCTCGTCCTCTTTGATGAGTTTCTTGACCTCGGCTGGGATCACCACTTTGGTCTTCTTGGGGCTTGGCGAGGGGCTTTCATCCTCGGATCCTGCACAAATTGGAAGAAAAAAAAAGACAGGAATGAAAGCAGTTCTAAAGTTCCTATCATGAAACAGCAATTTTACATAATTGCCAAGTATTTTGTGTACTGGCATATCATTCTATAAACAAAATTCAAGAGAGATATAATATTGAATATTAAAGTGAAGCATTCAAGACTCCTTACACACACTACGGACTGTAATTCCAAACATTGCAGAATTTGAAAGAACTGGGGCCAATTTCATAGAGATGCTTAGCACAAAAAAAATGCTTAGCACAAAAATGGTTTGCCCAATAAAACAAACCACCATTGAAAATTCTATTTGATATTCATGGTCAGCGAACAGCAGCCAAAGAACGATTGCAAGTGATACACAACACATGGAAATTTGGTTGTTAATCCTGTTTTTATTAAGGAAGAAATGCCATGCTTAGCGATTTTTTGTGCTAAGCAGCTCTATGAAATTGGCCCTTGGGGTCGATTTCACAAAGCACTAAGACTGATCTTTAAGTGTAGATGAAAATCAATCAACCGCTAAGCAAAGCGTGATGTCACAATACAAATCACTATGGTGATACTGATGATGCAAAGTGGGGTACTGTGGCCTAGTGGTCTGGTATGTCGTGCTCAAGATCTCGTGGTCAATCTACAGATTGTGGGTTCGAATCCATGCAGCCATGGGAAAATGGTGCTTGCATCCTTGGGCAAAAACTTGGTCACATATTGCTCCTCTTCACCCAGGTGTAAATGGATACCTGTGAGGGTAGAGATGACTTTGTGTGTTTGATTAGCTCTTGTGCGCTTTCCAGGCAACTGGGGCTATATACTCCCCAGAGAGCTGAGATTGTTTCAGGAATGTTAAATGGGGCCCGATGACCAGGGATAATAATAATTGTAAGTGCTTTGATTTAGTTTACTAAAAAGAGCGTTTCAAATGCTGGTAATTATTATTATTATTAAAAATAGGATTCTCACTTTGGCTTCATTTTGAGTTTTTCTAAGGAAGTTTGTTTTCAACCGAGATAAATTACAACACTCGAGTATTTAAAGAGGTGTTAGGGCTGGGTTCACAGTTCACACAACACTGTGATCTTCTACAAATGGAAATAAAAAGTTCCATGTGCCATCACAGCAAGGGCCTGATTGTTTAACACGCAGGATCGGAAATCTGCGGATCCATGTCCTATGCAGGGTCCGCTAAAATGGGATCTGGATCAGCAGGATTCGTGATCTTGTGCGTTAAACAAACATGCCCCTAATGTCAAATAGTTTCCCGGATTTGTTACCTGCTCTCTTTCGCTTCCGACCTTTGCCCTTTTTTTGGCCGTTCTTTCCCGCCTCCTCGTTCTTGTCTTTGGACTCTTTGCCTTTACTCGCTTCCTTTTCCTTAGCAGCCATCGCCTCCAGGTAACCGTCAGGATACTGCCATCATAAGCAAAGAATGAGAAATGCCAAAGGTTAGCTCAGGCCGTGTCCAAAACGGTTGTCTAGATCTAGGTCTACGGCTATTGTCTACAGCGGCGATTTTGAAGTGCTGTCCGAAATGCTGTTTACAGCTGGAGCTACGGCTACGGCGTCATCAAAATCTAGCCGTAAGAAGTGCTGTCTTGATCTGCTTGACAAATACAAACGAAATAGCGAGCGATCATGCCGAGTTGTTTGCGGTCAACGGAAACACACAAATGTGAGTTTTTTGTTCGGATCTGGTTTTACTGTCAGAATTACTGTTCTTGGAAAGAGTTCATCATATCATCATCAATCCTGATGATGTCGATCACCCATTGTAAACAAACATTAGGGGGTTTTCGATTGACGCGTTCACATAGTGGACTGCGACGCGATGACGTCATTTTTACAATCTGCGCAAGCGCCACGTCCACTGGCACGGCCACTGGCAGAATCTAGAACGCGTCCACAGCCCTTTTGCCGTTCACCTCAATGGAGAACGCGTCACCACGTTCACATTCACAGGCATTGAATGAACGCCATTTTCCAACATGGAAACAACTTCAAACTACAACATAAATTCATCATCATCCAACACGTCGTCAAAATAATACAAAACAAGAGCTTCACGGAGTCGGTGGAGGTTTACCATGACACTTAACAGCTGATCAATCGGTCAAGATGGTGCATGTTATGAATATTCATTGCAAAGACATCACGTGACGTCTTGACGTGCGTCGACTGTTAACGAAACGCCTCCAAAAGGAGGTGAACGCGGGGTGTTGACTAATTGAGTGAACGTCCGTTGTGGATGTGAACGGCGTCCTCGGCGACACAATCGAAACCCCTTATTGTACAACGTGGACGACCGAACAGACGATAATTCGATGACGTCAGAAAAATGAACTCAAATATCACTTGAGGGCGCTATACGTAGCTGAAGCTGCGTCCGAATTCCAATGGCTAAAGCGCTTCCATAGACGTAGCTGTAGCTGTAGACCTAGACCATAGCTCTAGACAACCGTTTCGGACACAGTCTAAGTACAACAAAAATGAGAAAGCGATATTAAGGAAAGCTGGGCCCAATTTCTTGGAATCCGCTACCGTAAGCAAAAGATCTTCGCTTACCATAGCAGACTTTTTGTTTGCTTACAGTTAGCGTAGGTAGGATTTGAAGCTTTGCATGGTGGAAGCACGTAATGAAGTAGGCTTGCGGAGACACCATGTGAAATCTCTTTTATAAATGTGTGGTTCTGAAAAGAACCGGTGAGAAGGATCTCGACGTTCCGGCCAGTGTACTCTGGCCGTCCTCAGGAG
>OZ020253.1:10676550-10857421 GCA_963971285.1 Astropecten irregularis
CAGTTAGTTTATTCCTTCAGACTTACACTTCTTCTTGGCTAGGGTCCTCTATATCCGAACTACAGTTCCCGCCCTTCCACAGCTGAGTACACACACCCAGAATCCCAACTCTACGCTCCAGTACTTCCGGATGCCTTCATAAGCCACAACCTTTCCGCTTCATGGCACTCACTCTCCTGAGGACGGCCAGAGTACACTGGCCGGAACGTCGAGATCCTTCTCACCGGTTCTTTTCAGAACCACACATTTATAAAAGAGATTTCACATGGTGTCTCCGCAAGCCTACTTCATTACAGTTAGCGTATTTCACAGGAAAAATTTCTTTCTCACTTCACTAATAGGAAGGACTTTCTGCAGAATGTTATAGCAGAGCGTTAGCAGAAAAAAAATCATGGTTAGCCTAGAATCCTTGGCTATAAACCGAACGTCTTTGAAAATGTTGCCGCGAATGATGCATCCACGAACAGCCAAGGTGTCATCTAGTTTTCTTATGGTCTGGATGTCCAGCTTGATGGAATGACTCTGACAGAACGAGGCATAACTGACTGTATCCCAGATCTGATGCAGGAAAGTACCAACTGAAAATTAAGGCCCCATAGTGTATAAGTGAAAGAGGTCCAGGAATTAGTTGGATGTGAAATGAGAACGAAGACGTCTAGTCGAAGGCGGTAAATTCTCCCTACCTCTAGTTCAAGACGCAGAGCCTTGATTCTCTTGATACCTTCCTTGGACCACGGAGCCGGCTGCGTATCGTCACGGCGCAGCAAGTACCTCCAAACCAGAAAACCGCTGCGTCCTTTCTCAGGCCAAAACTTCACAACCTGCAAGCGGTTTTGCAAAAACATTTTTGTTTTTAAAAAGCTGTAGAATTTATCACATTGTTTATCTTATATGCTAAGAGTACAAAGCAAAGTACATGGATACAATTAGATTTAAAAAAGTTTCTTCTATATATTTGCGTAGAACAAAAATCCGAAAGCCAAATCACAGGAGGAAATTTTTACATGAAATTTGGAGGCAACCAAGTAACACTGTTTCTTGCATTGTTTTCTGTCATACAGAAACTTTTCTATCAATCCAGAAAAAAGGTAAATCTTTATTCTACATGAAGTTGCCTGTAAAGGATTGCCTGTAAATTATCTGCAGCAACACAGGCCTTACATTATGGTAGATAACTTGAATTCTTATAATTTCATAACAGAACATGGATGATTATGAAGGCGAGTATGGATTATGAATATGAAAGGTGAACAAAGAAAAATTGACTATGGGATTCAAACAGGCGGCGACCTCCTGAATACCGTACATGCGCTCTACCAACTGAGCTATCAAGCCCTACATTGGTGGTGACCCCAATAGTCAATTAACTTTGTTCGTTAGAACTTCAGAAGCTCTATGCATATGATTAACAAGTCAAATTATTATTTTTTTTACCTTGTAAAGTCCATCGTAACGATTCCCCTCCTCTGGTGCGTATTTGGAATGTTTACGTCCTTTGGAGTTTCTGACGACTCTCACTGCCTTACCTGCACGCCAATCCTTAGCTTCGTTACCTTTCTTGGCATCCAATGAGGCGTTGCAGTTTCTAGCAAGAGCCCTAAAAGACAAATCCCAGAGTGATTAGTCATTTCTTGGTAACGTCACATGGTCCTGTACATGATAATGAACTGTGAGGCCTCTGTTGCTTTATCACATGATTCTGGGCAAACTTTTGCATAGCCATACCATAGAGATACATACTAATAAACTAGAGGGCGGGCTTGGTGAAATTTCTGTGACAACATGGGGATCGATCCACCATTACTGAAATAGGCACTGTGCCGGCGCTTTAACTTTAACTATCTTTGCTGTGTACGTACGGCGTAGGCCTTTGTACTGTATTTTAAGCAAGTGCTCTGTCACCCTGTTGCGGTATGGTACGCATGCGTATACGTAATTCGTGCCCATAATAGTAATGGGGACACGGGCCCATGCGATCACAGCGCCACAGTACAGGGGAGTATTGTGCGTCCGCCCTCTAGTTTATTAGTATGTATCTCTATGAGCCATACGCATCTCTGGAATGGACTGGTTCCTTTGTGCCATTCTTACCCAGTGCATTTGTGTATGACGTCTATTATATACGGAGCAAAAGCTTGCCCTCTATCATGTGATACAGCAGCAGTCTGGGAAATTCAAACTGGGGTGTTTATATGCAATGAAAGAAGCCTGTGTACCAGATACAATTCAGATTTAACTCGCAAATGGCTTATTGCTCTAATTACAAATACAGTGGAACGCTGCTATAACTAACACAATGAAATCAACTGAAAAGTTGTAGCAGTCGCTTGTTACAGCAATGCTTAGCTGTCACTGTGTCAGTACTTCTGCATTCAGTTTTGTACACAGAAAATTTGTAGGCCTGATTTACATGGCGCCAAACAGGCAAGCCCACTTTTCTATTGCAAGGGACACTTCCATTGGAAAATCATGTCTATGGAAATATTTGAAGGGGCACCAAGGCCAAGAACCAGGTCAACGAAGGCCATGGCCTCCGTGACCTCCGTTAAATTCCAGGCTTGGCACCATTTTGTCAACTTTCTAGTATACCCTTTGGAAAAGGTAACACCAATTCTAAAAAGTAAACGGGTACCAGGCTACTTTGAATCCAAGCCTCGGTTTGATTGCACTGCTTCGAATGCAGGATGGATGCACCGTGAATAAGGCCTATTTGCTGTTGACAGAATTCAACTTACATGTTCATCTTGGTGAGTTTTTGGTCCATAGACTGCTCGGCGGTGCGTTTGTTGCCAGACAAATCCCTACCTCCACTGCCGGTGTACAGAAACTCCACTCCTCGGTCCTACAGTACAAACACACAACACAAAATACACACAATCATGAATCCTATGCTGTCCGAGGACAAGGCTCTGTCTTGTCTTTTGTCCCTGTACTCAGGCAAGTTATTTCCAATCTTTACCATACTTTGTACAGTGTTTTTCACTTTCCAATGGCATAAGAATGAAAAAAAGGAGAAAATCAAGTGATCCAAGGAAAAGTTGCATGCCCGTGTCCAGTTCCATAGACTATGACAACTTTTGTGCGTCCAAGAACGATTTTAAACAAAACAAGTTTATTTGAGGACATAAATTGGTCTCATTGCTATTCCTTTGTCCTCCTGACATCCATCCGAATGAAATGCATGTACAATTATGACAAACTTGCCCAAGGATAAAACTACATCTCTACTTTTTAACAAGAATGAGTTTTGCCAGCTATTTTTCCCTGTATTAACTTACTTTTTAAAAAATAACTATAAAAAGTATAAAAAGTAAGTTAATACAGGGAAAAATGGCTTTAAAAGAAATCAATAAGTTACTTCTCTTTCATTTTGCTAGAAGCAAGGCCTTCAGCCTTCTTTTGAATACCGTAAATGTCCGCGGATACGGCACACCCTCTACTTTTGACATCACCCGAGTAAAAAAAAAACCAAAACAGACATAATCATATCTGGACAACCTGAAAAGTCTGGAAAACTGCAGAACTAATTTTTTTTGTGCCGTATATGCGGACATTTACGGTACATAAAGCTCCTTAACACTTTTTATGAAAAGATATTTAGCTTTTTTTCTTGAGTGAGGAGGTTCATTTTAAAACAATAGACTTACCTCATCATCTTCATAACCCCCTGCGAGGACGATGGAATAGGCCCCTTCATCTTCCCTGCCATGAATGCCCGCAACGTGAGGGCGGTGTACACCGGCTTCGCTGACCTGGTCATGTTAAACATACACTGGGTTAAAAATACACATGTAAATGTACCTCAAACACACACAGACCTTTTTTTTGCAACGTCACAGCCCAAGTTTTTGCCAACCAAGATGGTGGAAACTATGGCGAGCCATCAAAGCCAGGCATAAAAAACAACCACAAATTCAACACAACATTTGTACATTGAAAGGTATTGCTGAATGTAATGGAAACAACACAATTATTATGTATTTTGTGCAGCTAAGGAAAGTTGGCAAAAAATAATGTTGAAGCTGGTCACGCCGTCTGTCAAGAAGACTAAATAATTTGCAACATTTGCCCGCCCATGCCAACCACTTAGCGAATGTTTGTAAAAAAAAAGAAGCTTATAACCATATATCATTGAATTAATTGAGAATTCAACCAAAAATTGCAGTCAGACAGTTCAACAGAAAATAGGTGGGGTTCCAACCGGGGTCATAAGATTTGAATGCAATATTGCAGGGGGTAACACAATTAGTCATTGTTATTACAATTGTTTGCTGAAGCAAAAGAATATCCCTCATTTGCCCGATATCTGCAAAAAAACAAAAAAGGAGGTCGTTGGTTCAAATCCCACCTGAGCCAGCATATGACTTTCTGCATGTGAACTAAAAAGCACCGAATCTGTAGCGCTGATATATATGTCTGTGAAGGGCAACCTAATTTCAATATTTTTATCAATCACCCTGCACAAAAATAAATCTTAATCATAATCGAATCTCGGTCATAATTACCTGAACTCGGAACTTCCACGATTGGCCGACGTGAATGCCAGGTATCTCTCCAATGTGATTAGGGGGAACGATTGTGCAGACCTTGGTACGTCCTTGGCACGCCATTCCCTATATACCATCAGAATAAACCATTAATGTTTAATTACCATTACATGAAAAGGTGTTTGGGATTTTCAGACATCAACTATAAATGATCAATAATTTTCCCTTACGGAAGACTAATCGGTAACTCTGTTTCAATATATCAATGGGGGACTTTTGAGAATCGGTCTTCATGTCAACAACGCATGCGCAAGCACAACAGCGCAGGTGCATGCTCACAATTGCGTGCGCGCGTGCTGTTGACATAAAGACCGATTCTCAAAAGTCTCCCATTAAAAAGCCGTGTCCCCTTTGAGTGATCCCCCATGTACTGTTCTCAGGTTGCAGCATTGCTGCGCGTACCGATAAAATGATCCCTGGGATATGGCTGTATGCGAGTGGTTTCATGGCTTCTGACTGCCAAACGAGGAATGATAATTGACTATTAGGAACACCACCAACATAGGGCTGGATAGCTCAGTTGGTAGAGCGCTTGTACGGTATTCTGAAGGCCGCCGGTTCGAATCCCGCTCCACTCAATTTTTCTTTGTTCACCTTTCATCAAAATCATCACATAACCAACTGAACTATCCAACCCTATGTTGGCGGTGTCCCTAATAGTCAATTATCTTTGTTTATTTGGCAGTCAGAAGCCATGAAACCACGCACATACCGCTATATCCCAAGGATCATTTAAGATCCGCGCAGCATTAGCAATGCTCCAACCTAAGAAACGGTACACAGGGGATCACTCAAAGAGGATGCGGCTTTTTAATCATTACAATTCTGTATGACATTCTCTGAATCTCTGAATTTGAAGCTACTGAACAGAATATTCATATGAAGAAAATGCAGCACATTCTCTATGTTTGGTATTAGTGACATGCGACTAGGTGATAATAGCCGCCGATCTGTGGGGTGCTGTGGCCTATTGGTCTGGTGTCGTACTCAAGATCTTGTGGTCAATCTACAGATTATGGGTTCGAATCCAGTCATGGGCTAGTGGTGCTTGCATCCTTGGGCAAGATGCTTTGTCAAATATTGCTCCTCTTCACCCAGGTGTAAATGGGTACCTGTGAGGGTAGAGGTGGCTTTGTGGGCTTAATTAGCCTTTGAGCGCTTTACAGTAGCCGGGGCTGTATACTCTCCTGGGAGTTGAGATTGTTTCAGGAATGTAAGTAGGGCCGATGACCAGGGATAATAATGGTAAGCGCCTTGAGCACCCTCTGGATGGATATGCTGCACATCATAAATGTCTATATTATTATTATCATCATCTTACCTTTCCCCAGTCCCGTTTGCAGTCTTTATTGGAGGAGGCCATCTTGGCCTTCTTCTTACTGTGCTTGAGTTTTTCTCCGGCCATCACCACCTGCGATGCGTCGTTCTTACACAACGGACAATACCTGCCAATCAACCACAATGCACATAAACACATTAATTGTTTGTTTTACATACCTTATGTGGATTTTCCCTTCTTCTCATGTACTGATCAAATGGACATCTTCAAACCATTGGTATTTGAACTGTATCCATCTTTTCATGATGAAATTTGAACCGAATATTCCTTGAATGATAAACTTCAAATTGTGACGGATAAAGACACATTGAAAATGTCTCCTTTTGGCATTTTCATTGGCATCAAAACATTATGTGGACGTGTACGAGTCCACATAACGTCTTGGGATCCTGCATTATGTGGACGTCCTTTGTCATGAGGTCCACAGTATGAATGCTACACAGAAACTGTCATACATTGGGTCATGGTTAGTGAGCATTTAGACATGTACATGTATGTTACTTGACGGCTTATCACACTACAGTACCGATAATGTTTACACATGTCGAAATTTATACCGGTCCACAAATAATTCTGATTTTTAGCATCAGAACAAATAACAATTTAGGGGGCATCGCTAAGTATGCATTGAACGTCAGCATATTACAAACTTTTGCTATTAAAACTTGTCATATACTTTGCTGGTTCGGAATTCTTAACACTACATGAGCACAATGCAAGCCTTGAATTTAACGGAGGTCACGGAGGCCATGGCCTTTGTTGCCCTGGTTCTTGGCCTTGGTGTCCCCTTCAAATGTTTCCATAGATCTACATTATGATTTTCCAATGGAAGTGTCCCTTGCAATGGAAAAGCGGCCTTGCCCCTTTCAGAACCAAATTCAAGGCCTGACAATGTGTAGCAATTTTTTTTTAAGGTAGAAGTCACATAATATATAAGTTGAGAAGCACGTACCATTCTTCCACATCAGGTATTTCGGTCAATGGCGGATCCAGACAGGTAAGATGGTATGCCATGTCACATTCATCACACATTAGCTGCCTCTCGGGATCATCTTTACCACCGCACACATGGCACGCGCAATGCTTGCATTTACGGCGCGGATTGTCCTTGCAGTAAGCACACTCGGCCTTGTTCGATCCTAGTATTCATAGGGAATGAAATTGACGACAAAATTACTCATTTCATATCTCTAACGCTAACCTAACTCCATACCACAATTTACCACTAATGTTGGTTTTTTCTGAGGTGAATGTGGTATCCTGAATAGAGCAGCGTGCGGTTTTCGTGGCAATGCGTAGTTTATGATCCATTTCCCCTGTGTGGAGACTGTGGTAATGTATGGTAAACAGCTCTTGTCTAGTGTGGTGCAGAGGGTTAGGGTTAACAAGTTACTTCAGCAAGCCTGGAATTAAACGGAGGCCAGGGAGGCCATGGCCTTTGTTGCCCTGGTTCTTGGCCTTGGTGTCCCCTTCAAATGTTTCCATAGATCTACATTATGATTTTCCAATGGAAGTGTCCCTTGCAATGGAAAAGTGGCCTTGCCCTTTCAGAACCAAATTCAAGGCCTGCTACAGTATTATCATCAGAACAGAAAAGAGGCCAAGGGGAAATTGTGGAATATGCATTGTCCCAAAAAAGGCTTCCGGCCAGAAACAACGGTGCATTTTTTAGTCTAGTTTTGTTGGCTGAGCAAAGCAGAAAAGACCCAACACTGCATAGCTTAGGGATGTGTACATGTATGTACATGTAAGTGACCGACACAGAAGTCATTTCTGGAAAAGCACTGAACATGCTGAGGGCCAATAAATTGTGCGACTGTGAGTGATGGTGAGTGCTTTAGACCGAGGCGAGATACTCACGGCAGTGATGCAGGCATCCTTCAGTTTTTAGGGTTTCCACTTCCATCCATTTCGGTCTGTTTCGATTGATATAGACTGATCCGTACAAAGCACATTCATGCCAATGGGAGAGTGGCTTAGTACCCTCATCCCAATGTACTCATTTACGCGACAAAAATGAGATGGAAACGTATCCTCGAACAGACTTCTTTTGTTTATAATCGTCCTTAAACTTACAAATGTGTGCATAGTCTATGGGAGTTTCTTAAAGTACAGGGACAATCGCACACTACCAATCAGGTGGCATGGGTGGCAAAATGTGTTAGGCACTCGCCTCTCACCAGTGTGGCCCTGGTTCAATCCCGGCTTGGGTCATATGTGAGTAGAGTTGTGCGTTTGGTTCTCTCCTATGCTTTGAGGGTTTTTCTCCGGGTTCTCCGGTTTTCCTCCCTCCCAGAAACCAAACACTTTCGATCTTGACTGTGCTTCGTGATCATTATATGGGTTGATGTGGCTGGCTGCCAAAGGGCACCCATGAAAGCCTGCTACTCGGTCACGTGTAGCACCATCGTTCATAATTCATATTGTAATTGCTGGGAACCTCTGGAAAACAGTGTGTGTTTCACTGAGCAGGTAAACCCAGGGTAAACAAGAAATAAATAAATAGAAAACACTGTGCCTTATCATAAATTTTTGTTTGTACGAAACGAAAAAATACAACAAACTAAAAACATACTCGGCACTCACTTTTGAACGGTGAATTTTCACCGTTGAGTAAGGCTGGGTCACAGGTCACCTCTCCCGGTTTCTCAATCTTGAAGATTTCGTCGGTCAATCGGATATGGCAGTCCTTCAAGACGTCTGCTTCAATGCCCAGTCGCACACTACCAATCAGCTCCTTGTAGGTCCTGGTGGACTTCTGCCAACAAAAATGAAACATCTTAACATGATTAGGTTTGTTTTGCTTAGATGTTTAAAGGTTGTATCATACTTCGGTAAGAGACGAACACAGAAATGTTCACAGATTTACATATAACTTACAGGGTTTGAAGATGGTGGTGGTAGAAACATACTGTTAAAATTGTTTCGCCTGAAATGGTGTATTTATCCATAAATTAGTAAAACAACGACCGAAAATCTTTTTGATCTTTTAAAAGATCAAAAATAAAAGAAAAAAGACTTAAAAAATACTGTGGACGTTTTTCACTATTTTCTCAAAACGTGGGCACCGTATGGGACTAAAATTTTCACAGATGACTGTTACTGTATCTTCCTTGATATTTTTGCTCATAATGGATCTGTATTACTTTGACAAAAACCATCATGCAAAGTTAAGGATAATTGCTGAAGAAAATACAGCGTATGACTATTTTGTGCTGAAGAATTGTATGAGTGAATGAGTGTGAAAGTGCAGGTAGAAGAATAAACTAACAGTTTCACTAATAAGTAGATATACCAGTGATAAGTTAAAAAAAAAAAAAAAAAAGACAAAGGGGATGTTATGTATTGATTGTCAATTGTCAATACATATACCTTCCATGAGATATTGGTCAGTGGTCAGACATGGTCAGACAAACCGTCTACACCATGACAAGTAGTGGTCCTAATATTTACGACCTTTTCCTGGACCCACTGTACCTACTTCCTGGCAGTCCAACTTTATGGACCTGCTGACTGACATGTCTTCCAGATGTCTAGCTGGTATCTTAGATGGTCATTAATCATTGTACATATAACTAACTCCTTTGTTCACTGTTCTGATATAAATGATCAGCCCTCCAAGTAGAGATGAGATGGTGTTGGGCCCTGATCACGAGTGGTTCAATAAATAGATATACTGTTCGATTCCATAATACTCTGCGTTTGTCACTTGACTTGTCTCATTACATGTACTTATGTTAACTGTATATTACTGATCCCGTGGGTTCAAATACTGGTGAATAAACCCCACATAACAGTATGATACTACAGGATTTGCAAGGCCTCCAAAAAAAATTATTGAGTTTGAGACAGAAAATGGGGTCAAAAGTTTGTGAACAGTGCAAACAATCACCATGGGAAATCTTGGTTCATCAGATGCTGGTTTTTTCAAGGAAATTTAGCGTCTTTTAAAAAGATCATTCGTCCGAATGATTTAGTAGCATTTCAAAAGCATGTGTAACCGTGAAGGATTCGGAGGGGGGCAAGATTATTTTGGCCGTATTTCTGCTATCCAGATGAACAAAGCGTAAAAAGGTACATGAAACAACGTCTGTAAGGAATTTTAAGACTTACTTACCAAATTCAGCCAAAAAATATAGGTTAACCGGTTTAATTACATGCATCCGGTTACAAACTTTCACTAACCATTAGCCGAAACTGAATTGAAAAAAGGGATGAACGTTTGGCTCATGCTCAACAACCCAAAAAGTGTAAAATGTAGAATTTCAGTCAATTATTTTGTCAATTTTGCCAAATAGAAACACACTTTTCACATACTGGATCTAAAAGAAACATTGTACATGTATGTACTTAATCTAAATGATTGATATAAAAAATAACATCGTAAAAAGCACTCCGAAAGCGATTATCACATTGAAGAAGACGTATATATCGCACATGACACGCATGACGCATGTGATTACGTAGGTTTTTTGGCAATCAGTAACCGGATATAAAATTAACCGATTTTGCCCAGCACTAGAGAGAAACCATACCAGTGCTGTCATAATTAACTTCACTGAACGTGCAGAATCACCAGTCTAATCTGTATGTAGTCGCCTGACACATACTGTAGTACACCACTGCTGCTTGGAAATAAATTGGCGCAATTCACCGTTATTACCTTTGCAGTGACTTCAACATCGTACCAGAATCCGCGTTCTTTCGGCTCGTCGGGATTGAAGTTCACCATGACAACATCGCCTATCCTGATATCGTCATAGTCGATCATCGTGCGAGCACGGGGTCTTAGGTACTTGCTAGGTAACTCTAGAATTCCCTGATCCTCGTACCTATAGAGTAATCCAAACACTTGCAATCATGAAATAACCACAAGGGAAACTGACTGGATTAATTTCAAGCCATTGAAAAGTGAACAAAGAATAAAAATGAATGCCCCAGTCAGTTTTTTCTGTGCTTGCTTTCCAAATACAGTTTGAATGAAAATTATGACCAAAATAAAAACAAACGAGTAGAGAATTATGAACTGTTCTTTGGTACGCACAATCAGCTGATTGCTGTATTATGTATAGACCGATCCGACGGCATGACATACCGTCCGCCATTACTGCAGTGTCCCAAAATATTCAAACAGAGTCGTTCATGACTTGCTCAGCGAGACATGTCAAATTGCTTACCGCAAAACCTGCACCGAGGCCAGCCGCGACCCACAGTACCGAGCATGACTTGAATGCACCAAATACACACATTGTACGTATGTATGGCATAATAGGCTTTATACACTTCCTGCCCAATGCGAATTCGCGCCTGTTTACTTCACTGGTGCACATTTGTATGCTTTGAATGATGCGGCGCGGATACCAATCGTGGAATTTTCTGGAGGCAATGCTGCTGCATGAGCCGGGTCATGGGGGCCATGCGGTGAAACTGGATGGTAAATCCAAAGCGGTAGCCCGGAAATCTGTCTTTAATGCACAGCACTAACTGAACTACTTGATAAATGTACACTACAGTGCACAGTACAAATCTGTTCAGACAAAAAGTAAACTCTGTTTGGATAAATTTGCACTGTCAATTTCAACAATGATTCTTAGCATTGAATATTGTACACGTACCCTTCAAACCTGATGTGATAAATGAATCCATCGCCGTCCTCTTTCTCAGCAGTCTCAATGTTTGAGGGCGTGGCTCTGTGACACTGTTCAACTGCATTGTCTGATGACGAAGCAACATTCAACACTACGTCTCCATTTGTGTTACCATTGGGCGTGCCTTGGGTGGTGTCCGTGGTATCAGTCTTTGTACATTCTGTGGCATTTTCGGCGGCAACGATTCGATCTCCGGCGTCTTTCTGACTTTCGGTTGTGTCCATGACGTCCTGCTTGTGGTTCTCATCAGCACGGCCATTTTTGATGCTGTGGTTGTCGTTGATGTCCTTGTCTGTAATGTCCGATTTGCAGGCTGAGTTGTTGTTATTATTGGTTTCTGGTTCTTCCTTGGTGGATGGCGTTGTGGTTATCTTGACAATGTCGGCTTCAAACCAAGCTCCGATGCTGAGGTCCATCGCATCGATCAAATCTCCAACCTACAAGATAAACGATATGAATGCAGTCCAAGTTCTTTGTTAACAATAATTAATAAGAGTTATTTCCTTTGCAGGAACCTTAGGTATCAAAGGAACCTTGTTATAACAGGAACCTTAGGTATCAAAGGAACCTTGTTATAACAGGAACCTTAGGTATCAAAGGAACCTTGTTATAACAGGAACCTTAGGTATCAAAGGAACCTTGTTATAACAGGAACCTTAGGTATCAAAGGAACCTTGCTATAACAGGAACCTTGTTATAACAGGAACCTTAGGTATCAAAGGAACCTTGTTATAACAGGAACCTTAGGTATCAAAGGAACCTTGTTATAACAGGAACCTTAGGTATTGAAGGAACCTTGTTATAACAGGAACCTTAGGTATCAAAGGAACCTTGTTATAATAGGAACCTTAGGTATCAAAGGAACCTTGTTATAACAGGAACCTTAGGTATTGAAGGAACCTTGTTATAATAGGAACCTTAGGTATCAAAGGAACCTTGTTATAACAGGAACCTTAGGTATCAAAGGAACCTTAGGTATCAAAGGAACCTTGCTATAACAGGAACCTTGTTATAACAGGAACCTTAGGTATCAAAGGAACCTTGTTATAACAGGAACCTTAGGTATCAAAGGAACCTTGTTATAACAGGAACCTTAGGTATTGAAGGAACCTTGTTATAACAGGAACCTTAGGTATCAAAGGAACCTTGTTATAATAGGAACCTTAGGTATCAAAGGAACCTTGTTATAACAGGAACCTTAGGTATTGAAGGAACCTTGTTATAATAGGAACCTTAGGTATCAAAGGAACCTTGTTATAACAGGAACCTTAGGTATCAAAGGAACCTTGTTATAATAGGAACCTTAGGTATTGAAGGAACCTTGTTATAATAGGAACCTTAGGTATCGAAGGAACCTTGTTATAATAGGAACCTTAGGTATCAAAGGAATCTTGTTATAACAGGAACCTAAGGTATCAAATCAATGTTGTTGTTTAAGATCAAGTCATGCAAGTATGTGAAAAGCGTGTTTCTAATTGGCAAAATGGACACAATAATTGACAGAAATTCAAGTACGTATTCTACAGTTTATAAAATTTTGGTTGTTGAGCATGAGCCAAACATTCGCCACTTTTTTTTCCCTTTCAGTTAACGTTTTATGGAAATTTGTAACCAGATAATTAAATCCGATAGAAGTGGAGGAACTGCATAGCACTGAAGATAATCACTAGCATAGAAGAGATGAGAAAAAAGTGCTCACCAATTGAAGGGTTGGCCCAATTTTTGTTCCATCTCCAAGCGTTGAGCGTTGGTTGTTGTGGTCGTCAGGACGCACACGAAGCTCTAACGAAGACCCAGTAGGGTCGACAATTTGGCCAACCCTTCAATTGGTCAGCACTTTTTTTCTTTCTCTTCTATGATATTAATTAAATCCGGGTCAGTTAATCTATAAGCAGATAAGAATCCCAGCACAGAACTGAGTTTATGTGCGTACCTGGTATATTCCAGGGGAGCCATTCTGGGCGCTGGTGGATGGTTTATCATCGACGTCATTACACGCATCTTTAGAGTTACTACCACTGGACGTAGAGTGTTCAGAATCACTGGTTTCCGAGACAAATCCACTGTCGGCTTTAGCATAGTCAGTGGTTGTAGCGGGGGCTGTTGGTACTACGACAGGTTTGATCATCAGCTGAATGATGTCATTCAGACCCACGTTATAATCAAAGAACGTCTGACTGTCTTCCAACTGAAAAATAAACAGAGCAAAAAGGGAAACTGACTGAAATTTTAAGTCACTGAAAGGTGAACAAAGAAAAATTTACTGGAGCTGGATTCGAACCTGCGACTTCCTGAATACTGCACAGGCCCTCTACCAACTGAGCTATTATTCAGCCCTACATTGGTGGTGCCTGTATCTTTGTTCAGGCTCTGAAATTGCACAGTATACGGCGCGACATCTCGGGACACTAGTGGCGCAGCATGGTCTGAAGATCGTTGGTACCCCGCCCCAAACCCTCTCTGCATTCCCCATAGCACAACCATTTTTTTTTTTCATTTTCTGCGCATGACACCCTATTGTTGATGGCACAAAGGGCACGCAGTTTGCCAAAAGTGCCCAAAACAATTTCAGCTTTGTTCGTTTGGCAGTCAGAAGCCATGAAACCACACACACACTTGCCACATCCGGCCCAGGGATCATTTCATCGATACCCGCAGCAATGCTACAACCTGAGAAACAGCACATGGGGGATCACTCAAAGAGGACATCTCCCAAAGAGGACAGGTTTTTTTTTTCATTTAATGTAGTTTCATCAAGTAACCACAAGAGAAACTAAAATTTGTAAGTCTTGTATTTATAAGTCAAATGTATGCTCAGTAAGGTGTGATGATTTGATCCTAGCAGGATCTTTCTAGTTAATGGTAAGATTTGCGACAAACACTCTTGAAGTCTTGAATTTGAGAAGAACCCGGAGATTGCCCTGTTTGTCCTTAGGAGGAGAAGGATAGGATCTTTCTCAGAGGATTAATAAGACAAGAGAACAAGAACATCAGGGCTGGAAACAAGGTTTGGTGAGGCTATAAGGCCAAGTTTCCTTTGCAGGGGCACTTCCATTGGAAAATCATATTAATGTCTATGGAAACATTTGAAGGGGCACCAAGGCCAAGAACCAGGGCAACGAAGGCCATGGCCTCTGTGGCCTCCGTTTATTCCAGGTTTGGAACATGCAAACAGCACAACATCGCGTGATGTTGATCACCTTTTTTCCTTAAGTACACATGTAAGTTAAGTGTTTGGTACCAAAAAAGCCAAACAGTAAGGACCTGGGGCCAATTTCATAGAGCTGCTTAAGCACCAAAATTTGCTTAAGCACCAAAAACCTTTGTGAACAAAACCAATATGCCAGCCAAAATTCCTTGTGAATGTTATGCTCAGCAAACAATGGCTAAATACAAGTCAAAAGCAGTAAACATCACATGAAAATTTGGTTGGTAATCCTGTTTGATCGAGGAAGACTTTTCATGCTTAAGCACATTTTGTGCTTAAGCAGCTCTATGAAATTGGCCCCTGTTGTTGGGCTTTGTACTTTGTTTGAGTCAGTACCAAAGGTCTAGGAGTACAGATTTTGACACTTGTTAGGTGAACAAAATTCAGCAAAAACAGGGTACTATTTCAATCAATATTCAATATTTACTAATCTAGTGGACGCTCCATAACAAATAACAATGGATTTAGCAAATTAACAATGTGATTTTTTTAATACATGATTGTGGTAAAGGTCACAAACAGAGCTCACACTTTGTCTGATAAAACATGCACATAAAATAATAAACCTATGAAAATTTGAGCTCAATCGGACATCTGAGTCACAAGAAAATAGCGAAAAACCCACCTCACTTTTTCTTATCAAACATAAAGAATGCCGGTTGCGATCTTACCCCGAGATCAAAACTGTTTTCGGTCCTTAATTGTTTCACTAATTTCTGGATAAATACACCATTTCAGGTGGAAATATTAACGGTATGTTTCTACCAGCACCATCTTCATACCTTGATTGAAAGGGGATAACTAAAACAACTCAAGTGAGTGGTGTCCTTTTGTTCCAAAAATCGTTCCGACGAACGATCTTTGGAAAAGACACTCAATCTTGATTTCCTTGAAAAATCCAGCATCTGATGAACCAAGATTTCCCATGGTGACTGTTTGCACTGTTTACCAACTGTTGAGTCCATTTTCTGTCTCAAACTCAATAAATTTGTTTGGAGGCCTTGCAAATCCTATATACTCCCTTTAAAACGAAACAAACCAAAAAACGACACAAAAAACATGGCGACAACCCACCACATTTGTTTTCAATGGTCTATTCTTCCCACACACTCACAGCCAAAATGTGAACGTGATAAATGGAAGCCTAGTGTAGCTATGGTGCCATGCAAAGGGCAACCATTGCCATTTTGTGGTTAAGACTGATCATCATGGATGGGAATAATACAACCTGTGTGGCCATAAAAAAAAAAACCTGCCACTGCAATGTCTCTAACCAGTGGCTAACAAACAGCACGAAAACCACAGTGACTATTTAACTAGCGCCAGGTCACTGACCTGATAGCCACATGGAAATGGTATTGGCACTAGTTTATAGAGTACAGCGTATTAAATTAAAGTATACACGTATAGTACGTGCGGTATACAGGTATAGTATGTGCGAACACACACCCAAGCTGAAATGTGTAGACATCAGGGATATCAAGATTTTGATTGAAATCCAACAAAATAATCTCCTACCACAACACAAAGTTCAATTGTGGTTTGGGTAAATTAAAGGGCGTTCGGACACAGTATAGGGCCTACTAAAGGTGGTCTATCTTCGGTTTAAACTGAAAAGGGTCTACCTACATACACTTGTGTCTGAATGGTCTACGATAGACTCGTTTTGGCAGGTGTTTGGTGCTAAAAACGAGGGACGGTCTAGACTACGTAGACCGGTCTACAAATGTGCCTTACTCCATCTGAACAGTCTATCTCAACCACATCTGGTTTAGAGTGACCTCAAGCGGGTGCATAACTCAATGGTGATTAATGATGTCACTACTTGTGAATTAAGGGAAGTTCGACTTCAGAGTTATATGAAACACGAGTGACCTCTAAACACCAGAGATAAACTGTTTTCAGTTTAACCCTGTGTAGTATGGACGCAAGGGGTTTGGGATGAAATGTTTACCTCCCACTGTGACCACAAAGAGTAGACCTTTTTCGGTCTCCGGAGTACTGTGTCTGAACCTTGCCACAGGCCTACAGCAAAGCTCTAGTCAGGCATGCAACTTGGACTTTCCAAAAAAAAAAGAGGAAATTCCAATCCTTACCATATTTTGTAGTGTTTTTCACTTTTCAATGGCATAAGAGTGAAGTGAAAAAAGAGGAAATCAGCTGATCCGAGGAAAAGTTGCATGCCTGTCTAGTGTCTAATGAAAAACCCTAAGGGTTTTAAATCTGGTAAATTTGTCAAGATTTGGCTAGGCCAAATGGCACAGCAGATGTGTGATTACTCATTTGAATAGGACTCCAGTGCTCGTGACATCACATTCAGATGTTCGGACGAACAAGTCACACATTGCCCAACGTAAACATTGTGAAATTCGTCCGAACATCCAGGTAACTATAGCTGTCAATATAAAGGGCATATTCTATAAAACGCCCGAGCGCGGAGCCCTACTCAAGCTTCGTACGGATGCTACGGAACTTAATCTCCGTTTAGACAAGACTTTTTTCGGTATTAAAAACTCACCTAGACACTGGTTACTTTACCCATTTTAAGTCCAGGCCGAACGGCCAGAAAACTTTCCTCTCAGTTACTTTAACCGAGTACAGTGGTTACTTTTACTGGCCAACTTCTGCCAGGTAAAAGTGACCAGGTCTATTTAACCGAGACGGTTAAACCAGTCCGAACAAGGCTTTAATGATATAAATTTCTGTTTACAAAAAGGTCAACACAATATTCTTCTACTATCCCAGCATGAAAAAAAAGAAAGAAGATAAACAGGACAGTAACATCATTGTTAATTAATCTACTTCAGGGAATGAGTGACCACATCTGGAAACGCCAAGGAAAAAGCCGTAATATCAAAGATCAGACTTAACTAGACTGGCCAGACCAGACAAAATTGCAGACAGGCTGTTTTTTAAGTTCACAACAAGCGCGTAAAAAAAAATATTTTTATACTGAAATAATGCACAAATTTCTTAAATCTTGGGTTTTAAGGACTCAGGACCATTTGCTGAAAGTACATGTAGTGCATGAGAAAGTGTGCACGATGCTTACATGTATGTCTCCTTTCGTGTGATCGTCGCTTTCGGAAGGCTTTTCACAATATTTTGTATGTGACCCTCATCCGCCAATCAGAAATAAGCATGTGGTCACATGGGTGTGGCGTAGAACCACACAAGATGGCGGACGCTCCAAAATAATTGTCTGGGTTTTCATTCATGTCATTGGAAAACATTTAATTGATTTTCATCATACAGAATGATTGTGAGCTCAAATAAATAAGCTGCATTTCATCCCTGACAGTCTGAGAAGAGATGGAGTGATTTTCAAGCCGATTTGCGATGTCTTTGTTGTCACTTGGGGAAATTTTTGGCGCAAGTACAGCGATTTCTTTCCTTGTATAAAATGTCAGTCTATTGCTTAGACAAGCGCCGAGTCGGCGCTCGTCTCAGCCAAGAATAACTACAATGTGCGGCACAGAACACAACGAGTACATGGTACATACAGTATACATCGAAAGGCGCTCGCAATGTCAGTGGTGCGGATTCGGAGTCGAGTGGTACGCGTACGGATCTTTGTACCTGATGCACATTCAATACTCGGCCGAGCGTCACACCAACATACGTTACGTATCCTCTAGCCCCCCTATATTAATCATAATTAGTGGCCTACAACCACAGGCAACAGTTCTTTACGGTCACATTCTGTCCCATTCATATCCATGGTAAACGATGGACCAATTTCAGTCGCGATTTAAAAATCAATAAATTATATAGCTTTCTTAATATACTTGGTTCTGGTGTCATTTTAAAGCTAATTTTATGCTCTTTCCAAAAATATAACTGGCTAAGAGATTCCTTGGAAAATTTTTGTCACATACCTACAATGCGTAACAATAGCGCTCCGCACTAATGACGTCACAAAATCCCCGGATGTCAGACAAACATTGGCTCACACACGTAGTGTACATGCACGCGCACACCCGGCACCACGCACGTGTGCATGGTTGCAATGTTTGTCTGAGGTCCGGTGCTATTTTTAGCGCAAGTGCGGAGCGCTATTAACAATCTAGGGTAATCCTGGGTTTTAGGGGCATAAATTATGAATTTACAAAAGAAGTCACTAACTTCAAGTCTTCAGCCAACACATCCCAGCGTATTGACTCCTTTTATGCCCCTAAAACCCATACCCAGGATTAATTTAGGCCTACCCAATCTAGATCGTTGTTCTCTTCACACATTCTGAAAACAAAGGCAATTTTTTATTCAAAATAAAGAAAACCCACCTGTTTCCCTCGATAAAACAGGCGCTGTCTGTCTTGCGGAGCATCAAATTTATCTACCAATCGCGTTCTCAGCTCCTCAATTTTGGTTAACTTGGACAATCCGTCTAAACGAATAGTCTTAGAATTCTGGCCATCAAACGAGCGAACTTGGATCCACATGATGACTGCCAAGGTATGTTAAGACTTTCAGAAGCAACGATACTTTTAAAATGGGCAATTGCCAAAGAACGAAAATGTGACGAAGATTCAAAAATGGAAGTATTGTGGAGCTTTGCACAAGCAGCAAGGTGTTGGATTAACACACGTTCAGCACAGCACTCCGCAGTGTTGTTGTTTGCAAGAGAACAGCAGCACGCATTGACATGTGAGTAGTGGCGGGAAACCTGTGTGACCTCAGGTCATTTAAAGTTCAGCGTCCACAATGAAGCACGCCCTCAATGTTCTCGGTCGGGCACCTGTTGCACCGCATAAAAATTATAGTATAGGTTTTCCCGGCCAAGTTCAGCAAAGAAGCATTCATTTTAAAGGTAGTATCATACTTTGGTAAGAAACCAAAGCAGAAATGTTCACATATTCACGTATAACTTACAGGGTATGAAGATGTGGTGGTTGAAACATACTGTTGAAATTTTTCCGCCTGGAATTGTGTATTTATCCAGAAATTAGTCAAACAAAACGACCGAAATTCTTTTTGATCTTTTAAAAGATCAAAAATAAAAGAGAAAACACTTAAGAAATACTGTGGCCGTTTTTCGCTGTTTTCTCAAAAAGTGGGCAACGTATGGGACTGAAATTTTCACAGGTTACTTTTACTGTATCTTCCTTAATATTTTTGCCCACGAATCTGTATTTCTTGAACCAAAGTATGATACTATACCTTAAAAGAAAATAGTTGTTAACCTACCAAAAAATTCGACATCTGCTGCAAACTGCTTATCACCCAAAATAATGACCTGAAATTTATAAAATGCGAGTTAGGAGGGCCTGATGCGTTTCGATCCTAGCAGGATTTTTTTAAAACGCTAAATGACAAAAGGACAAGAACATGTAAGTCAAGATATATACAAATAATTGATGAGAAGGTCAGGACGAAAGAAGTGAACGTATGGGGGTGAAACAATTTGACTGATTAAAATTGTAACTATTACATTTTCAGTAATTTATTACTACCCCCCAAAAACGAAAAAAGAATATAAAAATGCACTAGTTTATTTATTTAGTTCATTTGATTGCATATGAAACAGGTATATCTTTTTCTCAAATTTGATAATTACTTACAATTGCTTATTGTTAAATTAAAGGTAGTATCAAACTTTTGTAAGAAACCAAAACAGAAATGTTCACAGATTTACGTATAACTTTCAGGGTATGAAGATAATGCTAGTAGAAACATACCTTTAAAATGTTTCCGCCTGAAATGGTCTATTTATCCAGAAATGAGTAAAACAACGACCAAAAATCTTTTTGATCTTTTAAAAGATCAAAAATAAAAGAGAAAAGACTTTAGAAATACTATGGCCGTTTTTTCACGATTTTCTTAAAAAGTGGCCACCGTATGGGACTGAAATTGTCACAGATGACTGTTACTGTATCTTCTTGATATTTTTGCCCATGAATCTGTACTTCTTTGACAAAAACCAAAGTATGATATTACCTTTAAATTGTTGTACAAATGAAAAAAAGCCCATCCGGTGTATGCTCTTATAATCCTGAATTTTCCTTTGAAGGAACTTATTACGTGTTAATTGCATGAATGTGACACCTGCAACACCAACTTGACTTTTTTGTAAAATGGAAAAAGATCCCAATTGGCATGTAAAAATGTAAAAATATTATCTATGCAACAAAAGCAAATGGTTTAGAAAAATGAGATATATTTATTCATCTGAAAGTTACACTAATACATCGGAAAGTTAAACAAATACTTCTTTCTGAAGCATAAAACATGTGCGTTGCAAGCTTACTTTAAAAATGCATTTGTTCCCTGAAAATAATCATGTTACAAATATTTATATTGCAACAATAAAATTCCATAAATATATTTATGAAATATGAAGTCATGTTCCACGAAAGTATTCCACCAAAAAATTTATGAAATCTAATTTTCAACACTCATGCAGATATGTCGTAAAAATTAAATAAACCATAGCACAACAATTTATTATTCTGGTCTCATGAAATAAAAATACAAAACTTTTTTTAGAATGCCTTTGTTTAAAGGTAGTATCATACTTTGGTAAGAATCAAAAACAGAAATGTTCACAGATTTACGTATAACTTTCAGGATGTAAAGATGGTGCTGGTAGAAAAATGTTTTCCCCTGAAATGGTGCATTTATCCAGAAATTAGTAAAACAACAACTGAAAATCTTTTTGATCTGTTTAAAGATCAAAAATAAAAGAGAAAAGACTTAAGAAATACAGTGGCTGTTTTTCACTGTTTTCTCAAAACGTGGGCACCATATGGGACTGAAATTTTCACAGATAACTGTGACTGTATCTGTCTTGATATTTTTGCCCATGAATCTGTATTATTTTCTTTGATAAAAATCAAAGTATGATATTACCTTAAAAACAAATCAGTTAAACAATCATTAAAATTGTCCTTTGTTCATTTTTCAATGACTTGAAATTATTCCAGTCAATTTCAGTGGTTATTTGATGATCAAAACATTTTTTTGAGAAATGTGATTTACAAAAAAAATCCCATGTTTTTTAATAAAGTGCTAAAGAATAAATACATTAAATGATGTGAAAAGTGTACATTTTATTTGCATCCTGACAGTTGATATAAAACAGCAACTGGTACCCCGTCATATCTAGTATCTAAGGAACTATCAATTCTTTTACCAGTCCGATTGACGCTTTGAGTTAAAGGTAGTATCATACTTTGGTAGCATACCCAAACAGAAATCTCCAAAGATTAACCTATAACACACAGGGTATAAAGATGGTGATGGTAGAAACATACCTTGAAAATTTTTCTGCCTGAAATGCTGTACCGGTATTTATCCACATAAAGTGTAAAACCAATGACCAAAAACAATAATTGAACCTTTAAAGATAAAATATAATACTGAAAAGGTCTTTAATATACCGTGGGCGTTTTTCACTGTTTTCTCAAAACTTGGCCACCTTATGGGACTGAAAATTTCACAGATTATTGTTGGTGTATCTTCATTGATATTCGTGCCCATGAATCTGCATTTCTTTGACAAAAACCAAAGTATGATATTACCTTTAACCGTATAAGTATCTGTCGGTGCCGGTGGAATACATGCAAATGAAGATAAAAGAGACAGTAATACATGATTCTAAGTAAGTTTGTTCACGGACAAATTGGTTATGATCTAAATTCTAATTGATGATGGACAGATAGAGTAGACTGTGCTCTTTGTTTACTTGGAAAGAACCTTTGGGGTGGGGTGCTGTGGCTGAGTGGTCTGGTGTATTTTACTCAAGATCTTATGGTCAATCTACAGATTGTAGGTTCGAATCCAGCCATGGGCTAACGGTGCTTGCGTCCTTGGGCAAGATGCTTTATCACATATTGCTTCTCTTCACCCAGGTGTAAATGGGTACCTGTGAGGGTAGAGATGGCTTTGTTTGTTTGATTAGCCCTGCGAGCTTTGCAGGCAGCTGTGGGCTGTATACTCCCCAGGGAGCTGAGATTGTTTCAGGAATGTAAATGAGCCCGATGACCAGGGATAATGATAATGTATAAAGTGTTGTAACAGTAATACCCTTCTTGTGTGTAAGAATGCTATATAAATGCCCAAATTATTATTATTTTTATAACCTTTGTTGTGTTGTCATGCCAGTTACTGAATGGTTTATTTTCTGCAAACTGTGACAATATGCCATGAAACCATTAACAACTATCAAAGTAACTGTGAAACATGAGATGTCCAGCTGCCCTATAGACAGATCTGATGGCACGATATACTGTCTGCCATTACTGCAGTGTCCCTGCCTGCCTTTTGTCCGGCAACAAAAGAACGTATGCTATGCTGCACTCTATAATTGCAGGGTATTAATAAGGGACGTACACATTTGGAAAAAAGGTCGAAATTTAAAAACATTGTAAATTTTGAGTGGCCCCTAAGATGAATCAATGATGATTACTTCTAAATGGTCATAGATGATGTCAAAGTCACGCTTATAAAAATGTAATCTGAAATCCGGGTTCTGCATATTAGCTGGTATAGCTCAAATGTAACACACACACACACTACATGATGCACTCCGAATGCTGAGACAGACAGAAAAAAATGCTGTTTTGAAATTCTTTCACATCCCCAAAGATGGCTTCCAGCATCATTGTCCAAAGCACCTCAAGGGGAATAGTATACTTCAAGTCTGTACAATAAGGAACTGTGTGTCAGTGAGGCTGGGGTACGTGTCCATCAACGTAGAAATTCCTAGTAGCCTGGGGAAGTTTCACCTCCATTCCTTCTAGTTCTTTGGTTAGGATGATTTGGCAGCCTGCGGAAGCAAGAAATAACCTCAAATTACAAACTGGAGCTGATGTGTACCACGGCTTGTACGGTACTTTCATCAGAGATAATGTTGGACACACATCTAAGGCCAGTTTAACGGCCCTGCTTAGCACAGAAATATTCTAAGCTAACCATGACATTTCTGTCTTAATAAAAACAATCCCCAGGTTGCAGCATTGATGCGTGTATCAAATCCATGGGGTATGGTGGTATATGCATGGTTTCATGGTTTCTGACTGACAAATGAACAAAGATAATTTACTATTGGGGTCACCACCAACGTAGGGCTGGATGGCTCAGTTGGTAGAGCGCCTGTACGGTATTCAGGAGGTCACCGGTTCGAATCCCGCTCCAGTCAATTTTTCATTGTTCACTTTTCAATGACTTAATAAAAACAGGATTAACAACCACATTTCCATGCATTGTGTATCGCTTGGAATTGGTCTTTGGCTGTTGTTCGTTGACCATGAATATCAAATGGAATTTTTAATGGTGGTTTGATTCATTGAGCAAGACATCCTGAGCTAAGCAGCTCCATGAAATTGGCCTCTGTTCTTCTTTTAAAAGTCAAAATTAGGCTTGTCCTTGGTTTTTTTTTTCTCTTATGGCTACACAAAAACTAACCACCACATGTTGTGCAAGCCTTAGTTCGACTTGTATCAAGAATATGACACCATCTAACAAAATCAAATACATACAAAGAAATTTAAGGTAGCATCATACTTTGGTAACATACCAAAACAGAAGTCTTCACAGATTTACCTATAACTTACAGGGTATAAAGAGGGTGACGGTAGAAAAATACTGTTAAGATTTGTTCTGCCTGAAATGCTGTTTTTACCCAGAAAAGAGTCAATCCAATTACCAGAAACACAGGGAGATCAAAACTGCTGTGAAAAGAATTGAAAATACCCTGAATGCTTTCCACTTTTTTCTCAACAAGTGGATACCGTATGGGACTGAATTATTTTGTACAGAGGACTGTTACTGTATCTTTCTTGATATTTCTGTCTATGAATCTGCGTTTCTTTGACAAAAAAACAAAGTATGATATTACGTTTAAGCTAGAACATGGCCAGAATTGCAAATAGTAATTTATAAAGTGCAGCATGTATTTACTTAGTCTTGATGTAGCAGTTAGAAAAGGTGCAAGATCCAACATGTCCTCCTCTCTGTGAGAAAAAAACAAAAGAAGTTTTCATTCAGCGTAAAATTTATGAATGAAATGCACATCACTCACAGTGATGATCATTGAAGAAAAGGTCCATTTTGAATCGTCCTAAATTTGTAAACACAGTTGATTTATCAACTGTTTCAAACTGCTCATCAGCCAAAATGACCTGATATTTATATGCTTGGAGTTAGGAAGGCCTAACACGTTGCGATCCTAGCAGGATCTTTATCAAAGGCTTTCCTTTGATAGAGATCCTGCTATGATCGAAACGCGTCAGGTCCTCAAAAGAATTTACTAAAATTTGTTTGATTCACTTTTGTAGCAAATTCTTTTCTAATACTAGGTTTTCCCGGCCGATTTTGGCAAAGAACCGTTTACTTTACATCTACATAAAGCTAGATTGAGGGAGACAGACTGTAATACTGGTAGGGCCTAGCCACTTAAAAGCCTAAGCAGGTCAGGGCATTGCCTGGGGTCTTGGGCGTCTACAATCTCCAACATCAAGCCCCAGCTGCCCTAGATCACTGTTGGCATCAACCTGATTGACATGTTGAGTCCACGTTTATCTCGCGGGCAGTATGCAAAAGCTGAGCTTAATTGATTTCAAGCAGCTCTATTCTTTTGAAGTTCGGGGCTGACAAAAGGAGCCCAAGGTCTGGCCAGGCTTTTCAGTGGCTGCGCCTGACATGTATTAATGTTTTTCTCCCCAAATTTGTATATTAAACATGAATGCTCTTTCAGTAGAATCAATATGAGAAAGATTTGAGGCTTTTCACTGTGACAATTGGTGTGTGGATCAGTTTGCGGAAACACCGTGTAAGAATCGTTCGTACTTTCACACTTCTTATTTTGTTGCACTTCTGGTTAGGTCTCAACGTTTTGACTAGCCTGCTCTAGTCATCATCAGAATCAATATGATCATTGGAATATATAAATATAAGGATTCACATACTCTTCTTCAATCTCGGGGAGTCTGTTGTAATATTCATCTGATAGGACAACGTGGCAGGTGCAGCACGCTAATGAGGCCTCACATGCACCTGCAAGCAAATTCAAAAAGAAAGAAAAAATACTCTAGCAGCATATGGATACACAGCATCTTGCGGGCAATCTTTACAAAACTTAAAAACAGCGTTTGAAGTCTTGAATCGGCAAGCGATCACTTGACAGCTAGACACTTTCAGGGATCGATTTCACAAAGCACTGAGATTGATCTAAAGTGTGAATTCATTCTTATTGCAATTTAAGCAAAGTGTGATGTCACAATACAAATATTTATGGTGATACTGAACAACGCATCTTAAGATTAATCTTAGTGCTTCGTGAAATTCAGCCCAGGCTCAAGATGTACAGTGATGTGTAGGGCTGACAGAGGGCTATGTAGAGCCCCACTGGGGCTAACTTTACACTGTGATGACTGTGTAATGCTGTGTTGGTCAACTGAGTTCTTCTGCACAGGGCTACATACTGCTGTACAGGCAGATATAGATACAAGGATTGGGCTATAAACCAGGGATGAGATTGACCAATGATTAAAATGTCTGAAAACAGCTGACAGGGAGCATAACAAATCGGAAATTTAGAATCTCCTATACTTTTGTACACAGCCTGTGAGGAAAAAAGTCTGAAATCCAAAACACAAAAGTCTGAAATCAGACATTAATCTGAGAAATCTCATCACTGTATAAACCGAAGAGCTGCTCATAGAATGTTAAGTAATGCTTGACTGAATCTTAACATCTGAAAGGGTATAAAGGTATTTGTACTTTACATTGGTTCTGTCAAGTATTCCATGGACAGCTTGTAAAATGAGTACCTTAATTAAAATAGACATAACTCCTCTTAAAGATGATCAATTTGTTTCATCCTTTTTTCTTCTTCTAATAAACAGGAGAGAATGCTTGTTAAATATATGCTTTACTGAACTTTTGAGTGTCATTTGTTTCTTTTGAAAAGCATCAACAATCCCGATTAAGATCTTTTTGATTCACCCTGTATAAAGCTGTATAAGGCTGCACTGGGCCACAAACTTCAAGTTTCAGAAGTACCAAAAGTATAAATGTACGTTATGCGTTGGGGACCATCAATGGCCTTTCTGGTTTTGTACTGACCATATTTCCATAGAAAAAGGGCGAAACAAATTATACATTTTCTACAAACTATTTCCCCACCCAATTACCCAGGTATTAAGAGCAAACCAGAGAGTATTCTTTGATCATTCCATGTTAAATACTTGAGTAATACCAAAATGTTTACCTTCAATTTCAATGTCATGTCTGTGGGCTAGATACATGACGTTGTCTCCAACTTTTCCTTGAATGGGGATTCGCTCACCACTTCTGTCTACATATGTTATGTTTACACTGCATACAAGTCAAAGACAAACAAGACATTATATTACAACTTAGGCAAGATAACAAAGATCTTCAATTTGTTCATTTAACATAACTTAAAATGTTCAACAAATTCATTTCAAATGCTTAAAGTTTGAAGGGCCTGACGCGTTTCGATCCTAACAGGATCTTTCTCAAAGGCAAACTGTTTGCTTTTGAGAAAGATCCTGTTAGGATCGAAATGTGTCAGGCCCTCCTAACTTTAAGCATTTGATATATTCCAGGTCATTTTGGCTGATGAGCAGTTTACAGCAGTTTATTACTTATATTAACCAAATTCATTTCAATTACACAGGCACACTAAGGTGTGCCACAGCAGGTTACTTGAACGATCAAGCATGCAACTTGGGACTTAACAAAACAAATGAGGAAATTCCAATCTTTACTGCACTTTGTTCAATGTTTTTCATTTTTCAATGGGATAAGAGTGAAGTGAAACAAAAAGAGGAAATCAGCTGATCCATGGAAAAGTTGCATGTCTGAGTGATGCAAATGATTTAAAAGGATTTTGAAAAGTTTGTAATGGTTTAAGTCATTTTCAAAAGACAGGTTTTGGATATGAAAATCAAATGCAGAAGATCTTGCCATGCTCAGTATTGTAAATCTTATGTCACACACGTCTTCTTGTTGTGTGGTAAATCATTTCGAACTTACATTTCATCGGGAGATTTGGGATCTTTGTATTCATAGTCACCGTGCCTCAGTGGGCCTAATATGTCAAGAAACGAAACACATAAAAATGCATCAGTATTAACAGAATATTCATAATACAAATGCATTGGTTGACAGGTTGTTATCATTAGATTATTCTAATTTTTCTTAAAGGTACTATCATACTTTGGTTTCATACCGAAACAGAAATCTTCACAGCTTTACCCCAGGGTATAATGATGGTGCTGGTAGAAACATACCCTTAGTTTTTTTTCTGCCTGAAAGGTTGTATTTATCCAGAAAAGAGTAAAACCAATGACCAAAAACAATTTTGATCTTTTAAAAAGATCAAAAATAACAATGAAAAGATTGAAGAAATACTGTGGGAAATGTTCACTGTTTTCTCAAAACGTGGGCATCGTATGGGCCTTAAATTTCACAGGTGACTGAAAGTGTTACTGCATCGTCCTTGATATTTTTGCCAATGAATCTGAGTTTCTTTGACAAAAACCAAAGAATATGAAATTATTATTAGTACCTTTAATCAGAGTGATTAGTGATTAGTGATTAGTATTACTATTAGTGATGTTTTTCGCTGGGGAGAAAGAATTATGCAAATTACTTAAATCCATTTTGATGTCAGCAGGTGAAGGGGTTGGCAGGGATCAACATTTCTAGGGAAATTATGAAGGGATACTCAACACACAGTTTGCAACAGAAAGTAGGCTTCGGTATTACCAAAGAATGACGCTTTAAAACAAAAAACGAAACCGAACCAAACCTTTTTTTAAATACAGAAATCCCGGCAAAGTTGGTTTAGACTTTAGAAAAAAGAAACCGCGTGCGGTATTGTAAGATTAGAAGAGCCCCACTAGTTATTTTTCTGTTGGTAACAGCCATAGAGTATTAAAACTGAATGGAGATAAGATCTTAACGTTAAAGATCCCTTTGCAACCAATTAATGATTAAATATAAAATTCAATGATCAGAGGATTATTTATGTTAGGCCTAATTGTTATTTTTGTTTATTTTCCAAGACGTTCAGAAGCACACTGACCAATGGAACAAGTAATTGAGAAGGGAATACAGCGCCCCACTAGACATGAAATTTTTAGGCCCCCTACCTCCCCCCCCCCCCGGTTAGGGAGGCGTTACGTAACTTACCACTTTGTGAATAGAAATGTCTTCTTTTTATGTTCTTTCGATGTGAAACGGAAGAGAAATTACTTGGAAATAAATTACAATTACAGCGAGTCATATGTACACTCGAACTAAACGGAGACTGGATTATTCTAGAATGTGAAACGAATTGAATTTGACGGTGAACTACATTCGTAACCTGCCATGCCTGCTTCGCAACGTTCCTCATGAGCAGCGCCATGTTGGAAAATGGAATTGTGGGATAGACTTTTGTGACCTTTGACATTTGGACAAGGGGATAATCGTGCATAATTTACCGTGTAGTTCGTGTTACGTGTGCAAGTCAATGAGGAGCGCACAGTGCATAATGCTTGTGTGTTTATAATGCCCGTCGAAACACCGATTCTACCTCGCAGTCCTAGACTAAGGAGGATCAGAAACCGCGATAGTATGGAAATCCAGGCCCTAATATTCGTCGAATGAATAATGGATGTGCACCGAGGACATTCCTTTTTCACTATGTTGTGAAAATTTGGAAGATTTTCACCGGAGTTTTGGGATCCACTGAGTTGAGTGGCCGCGATTGAATCAAAAACGGGACCCAGAGAAGTGCGACAAGATGGCGTCTTGGACGGGGTTAAGACTGAGATGCATTGTCCAAATATGCGCCGTGTGTTTCCTGACGATATCAACAGTCTCATCGACGCTCGATTCGATGCCAAATATCAACAAAGACACAGATTCTGGACTGGGCAGGACACGCAGTGGTAGCAGTAATACTAATAATAATCAAAAGGCACAGATCAACTTCAACAATCCTGACTTGCTTCGAGAGTTGGCCTCCTCACTGCACAAACCCGGGGAAGTTGCTGGAGCAAGCAAGCAGAGTCGTGGGGCAGATGTGAATGCCGGTCTGGACGGCACTTTGCTGAGGCAGGCCAAAGAACTGTCCGGAAGATTCAGACATATTGTTGATGTCGAACTTGGATTAAATTCATTGCAGGTTAGGCCATGTTCTTTGAAGTTGAAATTTATCTGTTTGTTAGTCCTACTTGTGTGTTGTCAGTGTTACTAAAAATAGGCCTAACAATTATGAATTAACATTGTATTTGTAATACACATGTCACAGGTACGGTATTCAGGAGGTCGCCGGTTCGAATCCTACTCCAGTCAATTTTTCTTTGTTCACTTTTCAATGATTTTAAATTCAATCTGTGTTAGCAACCTGTACTGATTTCATTGTTTGGCAGTTTTATTTTTATGAATGTTCTGATTCTGTTAATTCTAGCGATAATAATATTAAATTAATGTTTATTTTCAGTTTTCAGTTGTCAATAGGGATGTTGGTAGTCGACAATCTTAACAATTCATGCTCATATCCACTTTTGCAGCGAGTCGGCATGTAAATGTAGTTGAACACTGTTCATTATATGCTGCATGCATGGTGAACGTCAGTCTTTGTCTTAACCCACAAATCTAGCACAAAAAAACAACAAATTTGCCCTCATGTCATACATATTCTTTATCAGGGATCAGCAGTTTTTGGACCCACAAACCCTGCTAGCAGTCCCTCATGTTCGTTCACGGACTCGGAGAAGTGTTAACTTACAGTTACAGTTACTGCAAGTAATACACTGCACTGCCAACTGCTCATCAACCAACATATTGACCTGAAATATATAAAATGCTTGGAGTTACGAGGGACTGGCATTTAGATCCTTGCACTGAGCAGGATCTTTCTCAAGTCTTTGAGAAAGGTCCTGCTATGCTCGAAACATCATGCTCTCTTATAACTCCAAGCAACGTACAGAACTTTACAAATGCTCAGCAGGCACGGACGGATGTACCAAGTATCCAGTTGGACTTGTGCCATCCTTGAATGCCACAGCTCCATAAAAGAGCCACTGGAATAATGCAGCACTTGCATGCCTGCATGGTGTTGTTATCCTAACAGTTGTCAAGGTTAACATTTTTATTTTGTTAGCCTTCATGACCGTGGCCTATCTTGGCTTGAAGCTGCCAAATACAAACACTGAACAAGTGTTACAATAACACACTTGTACCGATACACTTTGTCCTTAGTGCACTGTGCAGATATTGCATACTATATACAGTCGAACCTCATTAATACGAGCTCTCTTAAGACGAGATCTCAGTTAAGACGAGCATATCACGCCGGTCCCGACCGAGTTGTGCACGTTTCTATGGGAAAATATTTGCTTAATACGAGCACTGATAATACGAAAAAACCTTTTAATACGAGCGTTTTGGGCTGACCCAGTTGCGTGAAAGTCATTGTAAACAACCCATTTAATACGAGGATTTTTTAATCTGGCTTCTTTTGGAATCGATTTTTTTATTTCTTTGTATAGATTAAGAAAAATCCCACCACCATCAAGTCGCCGTTGTTTCGCGTTACCAAAAGCTAAATTCACCGCAGCGCTAATGCCCACTAATCCCCTCCTGCGGTTTTACCAGTGGCTTGCCCAGTGGAAAGTGTAAACAAAAAACAGACAATGTACGGCGCGTCATATATTTTTTTTATTGTGCGTGATCCAATTGGTTTTTTTTTTGGCTGTCACGAAAGTCAAAACCCGCCCCAGGAAAACAGCGAGGTCTTCCATTTTGTCGATTCGTTTTCGTAAGGAAAAAAACTTCTTCATTTTTTTTTTTAAATCAAACCAAAATCCACGCTAATTTCCAGACATTTTTACCTTGCTGATGACGTGTAAAAAGGATTTTGGTCGCAATAATTTCTTCAAAGTGTAGCCAACATGTATCCGAACAAAATAATATTCCATGAACGGACCGATACGATCCGACTGCGGCCCGACCGATCGGCCGATGTTACAGCTACACGTGGTCACCATGCACGTGATCAGATATGTGGCTAAACTGCAGCATGGGTTTCGTTCATGCAATGCTTCCGCATTGGTCACCGTTACGAAGTGCCGACATAGCGCAAATTGTGATTGGCTACATGGAGGGGAGGGAAAAAAGACAGATGTTGGGCTGCTAAAAAAAAACCGACATCTTAGAAAAAAAAATCCGTGTCCAAAGAAACAAAAAACCACCACGAACACACTTATTAATTTAAGTTAAAAAGGCGCCCTCTCGTGTCCATCAAAATATCGTTGGTTCCCTGCGGTGCCGCACATTGCTTCATACTGCACACATTGTTTGGCAACCAACTTGTCTGAACGTGCGGTACGTTCGTCGCTGTCATCCACTCGCAATTTTCATGTAATTTTCGTGCCGTCATTAT
This sequence comes from Astropecten irregularis, assembly GCA_963971285.1. Lineage (NCBI taxonomy): Eukaryota > Metazoa > Echinodermata > Asteroidea > Paxillosida > Astropectinidae > Astropecten > Astropecten irregularis. The sequence goes on from OZ020253.1 coordinate 10,708,697, forward strand.
CTTTATTTACTTGTTTTTTATTATTCTTACATATTGTAATGAAATCCCTTTTACATCCGTGACAATTCAACAAAATGAAATTTATCAAGCAAATTTATTAAGTACAAATTACTTCTAAAATGTACATGTAAACACGGACTTGACACGTAATTATGGGTTACCGGAGGGATAGTGCGTGCTGTATGTGCCGTGTTACCGCACACACGTGCATTTCGGTTGACAAAATATGGATCCCGCATAATACGAGGCCCCGCTTAATACGAGCATTTTTGGTAAGTCCCGGCGACCTCGTATTAACGAGGTTCGACTGTACTGCATTCAATTGGAACAGTTAAAAATGTTTCTGTTCAGTTTTGGTTGCCTACTTTCAATGTTGATTTTCAGGGTTTGTTATTGTCTGCAGACTCTGCGCAATCACACATTGGATAAAATGACCTCAGAAAAAAGAAAAATATAAAAAAATACAAGTAGCACTATATTGACTATTAAAGGCATTGCATACGTTTGGTAATGACGTATGAATGAATTTATGGCAATAAAAACTTACTTGGTGAGAAGTACAGCTGCTTTGGATAGTATAATGCATACATATTGAGAAACGTTCAATTCGAAGTACCGCGGTTATGGAAAAATATGTCACTTTTTATCTCCAAAAATTATTAATCTGAGAAGCGTTATGGCTGTAACGCTTCTCAGCTATTGACTTACTGTTCTCTGGCGTGAAATACATGTATCACGCTCTAGTTTGTCGCCAAAATCTCAAAAACGCAACCACCTTTTGAATTGAAAATTTCACAGGTTAGTTTTATGGTATATACAATTATATTGGTTTGAAACAAACAGTAGGCTCAAATTACCAAACGTATGCAATCCCTTTAAAATAGAGTTAAAAAAAACCCCTAGAGTTTAAAAAAAGAAAGAAATTCTTGTCGAGTATGAACATACAGAGATATGATATCATGTGTACACTGTACACATCAGTACACGTATACGTACATGACCATGTTTTATTAGCAACTTAGGAATTTAGGCTTACTTAAAGAAGACAATATCTTAACAATTTAAACAAACTCTTTGTCTGGAGTAAAATAAAATGTATCATAAAATGTCACCCCTCGATTTTCTATTTATAAAGACATACTGTAATTCTATATTTTCTGTAAAGTATAAGGACAATCACATTTTGAGGTTAATGTCATTGCCAGAAAATGTTTACAGTCTTTCTAAAAATTGCTTGACATGTTGAGAAAAATGTAAAAGTCTAATGGTATTAAAAGCCTTTTCACACTTAAAAAAAAAATCTTCAGGTTGACTTGACACTGGTCGGACTCGTATAAAAGTGACTAACCTGTTCACACACTTGCAAGATTGTTAACACTTATTGGACCCATGTACTGAGCAGCACCCGTGTTGAAATTAATCTTACTAGCGAAGTGGGTTGAGATTGGCTAACCTGTGTAGAAAATTCCTACGTGCGTTGAGAGCGGTAGTTTCTCCAAGTGTATTTTGTGTTGAGTATTTTAAATGCAGCTAGCATTTGAACCGTGTTGAAATTGGAAGGATTTATACGGGGTGAGCATACATGTGTAAATTTTGACACTGTTAAATTTTGACACGTTTTAAAGGTACTGTAGTGTGAAAAAGGCCTTGAGAGTCAGAAAAGACACACTCATGTACACTCATATAAATGAATTGCTTTCTTAAAATTATTAAGCTTAAATTGCTTTTTGCGTGTACCAGTAGGCAATTTGTATGCAAGTAAAAGTCCATAAAAATAATTAATGATATGATTTCATGTGTTCAGTTGGTCAGTGTTGAACACAGTAGAACTTAAATGTACTGTACGTGTATGTATTGTAAAACCTATATGTCATTCATACATGTACACAGTTTTCTATATTATTCATGCACAACATACTCTGTACACATATATGCTATACAAAAATGTGTACATGTGTGTATACATGTACCATCCCATTCCCAGTAAGCCTTTTTAAAAATTTAGCACCCTGTTAAGTATAGAATCTGCAGTCTGAGACGAGTTAGTGCTTCAGGTACAGTACGTTCTGTACCGTACATTTCTGTATTATACATGTAGTACATGTACACACACGAACATGTACATGTGTACGTAATATATGCAACGCACGCTTTATACTATGTACGTACATTACCTGACTCCATGCATTACAATGTTCAGTACCTATACATCAATGCATTCTTCAGTACTATCACACGCATTACCCTGGGTGGGTATCTTTGCACAGCTAATGTAATTTCTGCATGCCTGGACTGAGAATCCTATTTTGCATACAAATTGAAGATCCATTGTGGCCTCTCACCTTATGGCCACAGGGCAAACCAGGTACATGCAGGGAGATCTAGAGAGAGTGGCCACTTAGGGGGAAAAAATCAGTTTGTCTTTTCATAGAGAGCGACATGTACATGTAGTAGACTTCAGTGTATGTTCTTTTCAGATCATTTTTAAACCAAGTACTGTACATGTAGTACTGATATGTATGCATGCATGTATTTCAAGTGTTTGTGGTATTCATAGTGCTTTGTTTCCCAGTGTTTGTAAATAGGACTGGACTGCATTATAAAAATCTTAATCTTTTTCCAGAACTGGTTTTAAAAGCATCTTGTATTTTATTCTGATCTTTCAAATGTAATACATTTTTGAAGTGAAAACTGCACGACATTGTACTACATGTACGTGATAACATGTACATGTACATGTACATGGTAGAAAGTTACGTTAATTGTAGTTCACTTCATTTTGTATGTACATATATGTAAATTAGCTCTAAAATCTTCATTATTACTATACTTATGCAGTGTCAAGCCTGGAAATAAATAGAGGCCACAGAGACCATGGCCTTCGTTGCCCTGGTTCTTGGCCTTGGTGCCCCCTTCAAATGTTTCCATAGACATTATGATTTTCCAATGGAAGTGCCCCTTGCAATGGAAAATTGGCCTTGCCCTCACCAAAACTTACAATTTCCAGCCCTGCACTGACATTTTGTCATTGTGCATTTGTCTTATAATTTGTATGTTTTTTTTGCATTGTGTATCATGATACGAGTGAAGTTACTATACTCATACATGTATGTATGTATGTGTAGGCATACATGTACACTGTACATGTATGTGGTTTATTCATGTACTACATGCAGTGTACACACATGTACATGGCCTCTACAACTACCATACATGTGCATGTACTCTTTGCTTTATTGGCACTACACAAAGTACACATAGAACATACTTGCTTATACTTGCATGATGCATGCATAAAGAGTGTAGGTTTGATGGCCTATTGGATTAAGACCTGCCCTATCAGCCTTCTTTAACCCCTCTATTGTGATCAACAAAAGGTGACCAAACCTGCCTGTGTGTTATATTGACCACTCAATAGGCTCAATGCTTTCACCATAGGGTATGGAGGAGTTGTAGGCCCTATACACTAGTACATGTAGGCCTATGTACAGTATTATTGCAATGGTGAAGTTTCTGTATAATTAATACACACAAGTACCTGTACAAGGCCTGAAATACATGTATAATGTTTAGTTACGGAGACTGACGTTTTGATCCTTGCAGGATCTTTCTCAAAGGCTTAAAAGATTTTGAACAATGAACAAATTCAGGCAACATTATATATCAATGTAAACTTACACATGTAGGCCTATACATATTTATGTACATATTTTTGTATGCTTTTGTCACAGTATGTAAGCTACATGTAAGTTGGTGAAATTTGGGTTTTTTTCTCTTTACATCTTTAAGTTAAAGGTCTATAATACATGATTGGTAAAGGCCGCACTGAACAGCACTCACACTTTGTCTGATCAAACTTGTACATGAAATAAAACACCTGTGAAAATTTGCGCTCAATCGGACATGAGTCACCAGAAAATAGCGAAAACCTGACTCACATTTTCTTATAAAACATAGAGATTAAGAATGATTTTGATCTTACCTCGAGATAAAAACTGTTTTCGGTCTTTGTTTGACTAATTTCTGGATGAATACACTAATACAGCATTTCAGGCTGAATGATTTTAACGGTATGTTTCTACCACCATCATCTTCATATCCTGAAAGTTATGCATAAATCTGTCTTAAGCGTGAACATTTCTGTTTGGGTATGTTACCAATCCTGTTCTGTACCTTTAACAATAACATGGTACTTTCTTTAACCTTGATAAATGCCTTGGTGCCCTCCCAACCTGCCAACCTGCCTTGGTGCCCTAAAAAACTCACAACTGAGGCAACATACACTTGCCTTGCCCTGAAAAATCTAAAATTTGATCCTTGACATTAGACTGCAAATAAATGATACTTCGTGCAAAAACATTCATCTTCATTTTAGTGGATGGTGATTATTGAAACAAATTCTTTTTTTTTATTTTTTTTATTTAACAACATTTTTGCACCCAGTGTATACGTAAAGTATGTGAAAAAATACATAGCCAGTACATTAGTGCATATATAAATTATATTGCATCCCAGTGTTGGAGTACTCGTACTCGAGTACAGCTCGAGTACAGGCAAATACTCGGCCTGTACTCGAAAATAAAATGTACTTGGGCCGTACTCGATAAAAAGTACTCGAAAATAAATGTACTTGGCCCGTACTCGATTCCATGTACTTGAATTTTGGGAGTACTCGACCGTTTCGTGCAAATTTCATTTTCGTTACAATTTCACGGTTGATAGGCCTAATGTTGCCGATTTCCGATGAATTATACAATGGGAGTATGAAGATCATCGGGAGTTTAGTATCAAATGGAGTTAAGCAGCACAGTGCCATTTGCAAGGTTTGAAAAACATTAATTTCTGAAAAGAGTGGCAAAATCCCCAACATTTCTGAGCCTGGACTGAAGCTGCTCAACAATAAGATTTAGTATCGCAGGCTAGGGCCCTTAGTGTAGCAGGGTACGCAGACCTGTACAGTTTATAATGGAGCTGAGGCAGGCTCCCGCATTTAATTTGACAACCCTCTGTGCAGCTGATTAGAATGCAGTCTTATTTTTCCACTGAACTTGTTATTCTGCCCTCCAGCTCCGAGTCGGGAGCACACTGGGTATTGTGGTCTCTCTAAACACCTCACTAGATTTGACCACCATGTAGTAGTAGTACGGTATGTACGGTCGGTCGGTAGTATACTGTACTATGTCTGCTTAGTGTATGGGTAATGGTTGGTAGTGATTTAATCCTATAGTGAGAGAAAGGCATGGGGTTTTTCTACTCAGTATGGGTCTGATGTGTTCCCCGGGCTACTTTAGGGCATTGTATACATGTGTATGTGAGAAGTGCAGGACTGGTGCATGTTTTTCTTTTATGAACTTGTAGTTTGTGTTACTTTTGTTGAAATACTGTATTATGTTACCTACATGTATAGTCCTATAATATGTATACTGTACTACATACACTGTACTGTAGTTCCTCTGCATGGACAACACCATATTCTGTGTGAATCTGTCCTGCATTGATTTAGGTGGTTTTATTTTAATTAAGCAAGAAAATAAAAATGATATGAATTAATACATGTTGTAAAGCAAATTTTATTTGTTCATTCATAATATAGACCTAAGTTACAATTTAACGTGCTGTTAATCATGAACAATTTTCGTTTTAATCATGAAACCTCAATAGAGTCAATATTGCATTTATGAGTCCCAATTTAATCAAGGTTTTTCTATATCTTGGAATGTCAGGATTTTTGTTTTGTTTTTCCCCCAAAGATGTTGGGTTTTTTTTTACCAAAGATTACAGTATTCATTAAATTATATAACGTATCTGTTTGTATGCAGTGTTTTGGTCCAAACAAAAATGCATAAATTTATGTCCAGACATTAATTGACTAAATCTTCCAAATCTAAGATTGAGATTTAAAGAATTTGACACAAATTACATGTCGCAACACATGTGTCATTGAATTTACATGTATACATGTACATGGTGTACGTGTACAAGTAAACGTACATACGTGTACATTACCCTAAACTTATCCATGATTCTTTTGTGAATAGTAATGTACATGTACAGTACATGTACATGGCGCCATTGCATCATGTCATCTACATATGAACCACTACATGCATACAGTATTATGACCACGCTGAGTGTTGGGATGGAAAGCCATCCTGGTCTTATCTTGAAATTCATTTGAACATGCATGAGTTGACTAATAGACTGAAAGCACTGTGCAGCCAAGCTCACTAATTAGTACCATAATACAGCTGTACATTATTGCATTGTATGAATATTATCTTCATGTGTACATGTATGCATACATTATAAATTTCTTGTATACAGTAGTAGCATGCAGTAGCTGTTGACATACATGTCCTGTACGTAGTCATGGTAGTGCACAAGAAAAATCACCAGTAAAATGTACAACACGTACAAATGCCTTTGAATTATAAGATGTATAAAAGGTACAATAAAGATGAAATGTGCACACAAACCAAAAGTGAAGGAAAAATCTTAGTGACTTGAAACAGTAGTTAAATTAAAAGTCATTCCGTACACCAAATGCATAGGGAAAAATATACTAACTTAACGTACGGTATGTTTCACTAAAGTTCTTAACATTAAAGCAAAGGATTGAAGTGCATTATACATGTATTTACATGTAGTAGGCTGTTTTGTAGGTCTGTTTACATGTACTGACCTGTCATGCGGGTGGAAAATATTACATGTTTTAATTGGTATCTTTCATGAATCATTCGCTCAATTTTGAGGCAGACATCGCATTAATTCGTTACAGTTGCTGCCGATCTGGACAAAAGTGCCTCACATGCTTTTAACTAGGTGCGGTGCAATGTGTTCCGTATACATGGTACTTTATGGTACATGTACCGGTACTTGCCGTTTTGTTACCCATGTTGATACTCTTGGTACCCAAGGCACAAACGTTGGTGGCATTCTTTGAGTTTAAGTGTCATAGGGAAAAAATAAAATCATCCTTCTTAACCTGAGTCGTTCATAGAATGGCCCTTTTGTTTTAAAATTTGATAATGATTGAGTAGTGTATTTCTTTTTCAGTTATTCAATTCATTGTATTTCATACTTTTCTCATAATACTTCTCGTTTAATGTACATGGCGGGTACTGTTTGTTTTTTATTGAATAACTTATGAGTACCTTTTCTTGATCTCTATGTGTCTTTACAGGAAGCCTATGATTCCCTTTCATATGAAGATATGCAGATCAATGCCCAACAAGAATTAAACAAAGTGAGTAACGTTTTTTTTTTTTTTTAGCGTGGTGGCTGGGCAGTGCCATAGTATTACATGTACATTTTGGACTCTTTAACAATACGGGCGATTCACAATAGTGCGCCACCATGAGTTCGCAATACGTTGGCCAACCACAATGCGCGGAATTGATTTTGTTGACAAACTGCGCAAGTGGAAAGATGCGCAGTTTGTCAACAAATTGGCCAATACGTTGCAAACTCATGGTGGCGCACTATTGTGAAACGCCCGTATTCATGTGCGTTTTAAAAGTAGCAGTCACAGAGCCTTTCTCAAAGCTCAGCTCAGGCTCAGGCTCAGGCTTCGGCTTCGTTTCTGTAATCCATATGCTGAAAATATCAGGTGTGTTTTTTCATTGGAGCTGAAGATCGGTTTTATTTTTCAAACCAGAGAATCTACTTCCGAACTGCAGCCAAAAGTCTCTATTTAGATACCTGCTATTTTAAAATGGATTCACGAAATGCGGAGCGTGAGCCTGACTGAGCCTGAGCCGAGCTCTGAGAAAGGCCCCAAAAGTGCATTTAAAAGCTTTGTAAGGATATCAGCAATGGTTTAAACTATGATTTTATATGGGATAAGAAATGACTCAGCATTTTTCCCTTGTGGTATGTAACCTGTGCAGTTGACGTTCAACATCAAAGGCAAGTTGAAGAAGTTTCTTCAGTTGCTGAATTTTGACCGAGTGGTGATTGAGAACCTGTACCGTTACCATCGTACGGAGCCCATCACAGCCGGCCACAGCTGCTGTCAGCTACCGCAAGACTTCTTCAAGTAAGATTCCATCAATATTCTACATATTTGATGATTGTAACTCAGCCAGTTTTTTTCATTCAGAGCTTTGAAGAATTTTTGTGGCGACACCATTGTATCTGAATCTTTTGAGAAGTGTGGCTCTGAGGGGAGTTGGTAGTAACTCTGTTCCAAAAGAGTGTAATATATGGTGTCACCGCAGACACACTACATTGTGAAACCCTCCATGCAAAACCTTGCAATATCAAATTTAATCACAGCTTTCATATTAAAGGAACAGTACAGGATTGGTTACATACCCAAACAGAAATGATCACAGATTTACGTACAACTTACAGGGTATGATGATAGTGCTGGTAGAAACATATCGTTAAAATTCTTCCGTCTGAAATGGTGTATTTATCAAGAAATTAGTCAAACAACTACCATTTTTTTTTTATCTTGGGGTATTATCAAAACCATTCTTAATGTTTTATAAGAAAAATTGAGTCAGGTTTTTCCTATTTTCTCGTGACTCAGATGTCTGATTGAGCTCAAATTTTCACTGACCGTGTGTGTTGTTTTATGTACATATTGGATCAGACAAAGTGTGAGTGCTGTTCTGCGACTTAACCAATTATGTATTATATTTAATAACTGAATACAAATTATTGCTTCATGTATATGTACATCACCGCACAATGTTTGGATTTCTTGAAGATTCTTGTGTTTTTCTCTGACTAAGTACTGCACGCTACTATAATTTATTGACATTAATTATTACAATTGTCTTCTGATGTTTTTAATTGTGTTTGTAGGTATGATTCGGTCTTCCAAGCCAACATTTCCAAGGAGGTGGCATGTGACAGAGTCTCCCCTGTTACTCCTAGTTATTCCTTCAATCCTGTGCTGAATATATCAAAAGGTATGGAGCACTCGATGTCTACTCTGCCAAATTTGCATTAATTATAAACAATAATAATAATAATAATAACGGGCATTTATAAAGCGCCTTTCCAAGAAGATCAAAGCGCTGTACATTATTATTATCCCTGTTCATCGGGCCATAATTTACATTCCTGAAACCATCTCAACTCCCTGGGGAGCATACAGCCCCGGCTACTGTATTCAGTGCACAGAGGCTAATCAAACCACAAAGCCATCACTACCCTCGTAGGTACCCATTTACACCTGGGTGAAGAGGAGCAATATGTGACAAAGCATCTTGCCCAAGGACGCAAGCACCATTAACCCATGGCTGGATTCGAACCCACAATCTGTAGATTGACCACAAGACTTTGGGTTCGACACGCCAGACCACTAGGCCACAGAACCCCGCTTTGAGATGTAATAATAATTAGTAATAATTCATAATTTGGGAGGCCAATCATCCTTCCTCGCAGCTGGGGTGCTGAATTACGAAGGATGCAACTTCAACGTGATCGAGTTGCTGGCTTTCATGGGCGCCCTTGGCTGCCAGCCACATCAACCCATATATGATCACGGAGTATAGCCTGAGATCGAAAATGTTTGATTTTTGTGGAGGGAGGAAAACCGGAGAACCCGGAGAAAAACCCACATAGCATAGGAGAGAACCAAACGCACAACTCCTTATTTATTTCCTTAGATATAATGTAAGGGATAGACAGAGCCAATTCCACAGTTAAACTGAATTTGCAAAAGTGTCTAAAAGAGAAGAATATTATCAAATTTTTTTCTCCCAAATTTCCTTTATTTTACATGTGAAGCACAACATAAAACAGTCGCTTTTGTCCACAAGTTCATCTTGTTTTGAATGTTTCAAAACCACCAATGACTCCTGAAACTTCAAATTTAAATTTGAATTCTGGTGTTTGTTTTTTTTAGATTCTTTTTGTTTAGATTTTAACTTGGCTTTTTTGTACACCTGCTCTGTACAAAAGTATAGGAACTTTCAAATTTCAGCTTTTTCCGTGGTGTTTTCAGATTTTGTGTGTGTGTGTGTGTGGCCACTCACGTCCCCGGGAGTTGAAATTTTGGCCCTCCCAACTCAAAGCATGTTGATATTATGAAAATGAGGAATATATGCTCAGGCCTTGAATTTGGTTCTGAAAGGTGCAAGGCCGCTTTTCCATTGCAAGGGGCACTTCCATTGGAAAATCATAATGGAAACATTTGAAGCGGGCACCAAGGCCAACAACCAGGGCAACGAAGGCCATGGCCACCATGGCCTCCGTTTAATTCAAGGCTTGTATGCTTGATAACTTCATGTGAGTGTGATTTTTGTTGCAATTCTTTGGCAGTGTTCAAGGGGCGTCAGATGGCAAACCCTACCCTCAAGTGGCAATATTTCAACTCGGAGGACGGCGTTCATGTCATCTTCCCTGCCACGTCTTATACAGCCAGTCATTCCCATGCAAGACAATGCAAGCAGGACATGGACATGAGGAATGAGTGAGTAATCCCATAGCTCAGAAATTTGATAATAATATTATAAATAATAAAGGACATTTATATGTATATCAAATTATCAATGTACTCTACTGCGCATTACAAACAAACTAATTAGCATTGAATAAATGGGTCTTTAACCTGGGCCCAATTTCATGGAATCCGTTACGGCCTATTTTTGTGCTAAAGGGGCACTGCTACGCGTGAAATCTATTTCATGGAATCCGTAAGCAAGACTCTCGGTTAGCAAAGAATTTCTAGGGTAACCGTGATCATTTTCTGCTAACGGGCTGTCGTATGCATTCTGCACAAATTCCTTGCTTACCGTTACCAAAATAAGAAACTTTTCCGTGAAATACGCTAACCGTACCAAAAATAAGTTCTGCTACCGGAAGCGAAGAATTTTTGTTAACGGTAACGGACTCCATGAAATTGGGCCCTGGTCTTGTGACTGATCTAGAGAGTTATAGCCTGCCGAACAGAAACAGGAAGATTATTCCACAGTTTGGGAGCAGCATACACAAATGCACTGTCACCAAGAGTAATCTTTGATTATGGTATTTTAGTAGTGTGCGGTCTTCAGAGCTTTGCAAATGATAACGTGATGATGATTTCAGCTCGACAAGTTCCTGAATGTATGCAGGTGCTATACCATGAATAAGGAAAAAAGGTGATCAAAGTCACGCGATGTGGTGTTGCTGGTAGCGATGTTTCGGCTGTTGAAACTGCAAGCCTTCATCAGTTTTTATGATTTTGTTTGATTTTCAGCCCTATCTATGCATCGACTGTTAGACCTCACGCTAAGAATGTTGTCATCCTGGTGGACAGAGGATTCTCAGTGAGTGAGTCATCCCTTCAGATCGCTAGAGATGCCGCTGAGATCGCCTTGGCTTCCCTTTCAGAGAATGACAAGGTAACGATAGAATCTCCCACGAACACTGATAATGCTGTCACTTTGCTCTTGGGTGAAGATTTAAGGGAGAGAAATGTTAATGCTGGCTGAGGCATACCTTTTAAAAAGCCTGGGTTCCTTAACCTTGAATTCCTTTCTCATGCTTCTAAACTCCCTATTAACTTTGATGTATCAACTTCAAGCCCCTGCTTTGTCCCGGATCATAGTTGGCACTATAAACCTGATTGACAGGTAGAGTCCACATTGATCATAGACAGTATCTAGAAGCCATGCTTGATAGATTTTAAGCAGCTGTATTGTTTTGAAGTTCAAGGCTGACCAAAGGAGGATTACAGGTCTGAAGGGCCAAGTCTTGCTAGGATGCCTGTGGCTGGGCCTGATCACCAATAAAGCTTCTCCCCCTAAGCTTCTTAGGCTATCATGATAACGCTCAATTTAGGTATGTTCTCTGGCCGGTTGGTGACAATGGTTATCTTGGCCAGCTCTTTTCTGAGTGGTAAAATCTTGGGGAGATGATTATTTCTCTCGCTTTTTATCTTTAGATAACCACAAGGGAAACTGACTGGTTTTAAAGTCTTTAAACAGTGAACAAAGAAAAAATTTACTGGAGCGGGATTGAAACTGGCGACATCCTGAAGACAGTACAGGCGCTCTACCAGCTCTACGCTGGTGGTGTTCACAATAGTCAATTATCTTTGTTTGTTTGGCAGTCAGAAGCCAACGTAGGGCTAGATAGCTCAGTTGGTAGAGCACTAACCACAAGGGAAACTGACTGGTTTTAAAGTCTTTAAACAGTGAACAAAGAAAAAATTTACTGGAGCGGGATTGAAACCGGCGACATCCTGAAGACAGTACAGGCGCTCTACCAGCTCTACGCTGGTGGTGTTCACAATAGTCAATTATCTTTGTTTGTTTGGCAGTCAGAAGCCAACGTAGGGCTAGATAGCTCAGTTGGTAGAGCACCTGTATGGTATTCAGGAGGTCGCGTGTTCCAAATCCCGCTCCAGTAAATTTTTCTTTGTTCACTTTTCAATGGCTTCTTGTTTTCGTCGAGACACAACCAGCCTCTCCAAGCCTTTCATCATAGTCTGAAGATATTGAATATTAATTTCTAATGGGCAAAAGATTTGTTGCGTGCAATTTTATAAATTTTCGTGATTTTTTTTTTCTCTGTAGGTGGGCGTACTGAGCGTGGGTAGCAATGTACACACGTGCCAACGGGACGGTTGCTATGATAACCATCTGGCAGCGGCTACCTTGGATACCAAAGAACAGCTTGTGCATTTTATCAGAACCATCAAAAGAGATACAGGTATGCTGGACAGGAATTTTGAGAGTTTAACATGGTTAAAGGTGCAGTACAGTATTGGTAACATAATACCCAAACAGAAATGTTCACAGATTTACCTATAACTTTCAGAGTATGAAGATGGTGCTTGTAGAAACATACCGTTCAAATATTTCTGTCTGAAATGCTGTATTTCTCCACAGGGATGCCAGACTTCCGGCAATTGCCGGAATTCCGGCTTTTTCATATTTTCGGAAAAAGCCTCCGGCCGTCGGCATTTGTGGTTCGGAGCGACAATAAACACTTGCCAAATTACCGAAACTACCAATGACACAGCGCTTTCTTTTTTCAGTTTACATTTTCCGAAAACCATGCTGAAAAACAAACACTAAATACTGCATAAATCAGTGAAATCTCAGAAATATACCGATAAAAGTGAAAGAAAATGCCACCTTCTCTGCCGTAAAGCGCTGAAACACCGCACTGGAGCGTAAAACATACAAAGCGCATACGGTTGACAGAGCCCACACAACGGCAGACATATCTCGATCACACGGTGACTACACAGCGACCACGCGGTGTGCTGTGTGCTGTGCACGATGCATGGTTTGTTGCGGTCGGAATTAATAGACTTGTCTTGGTCCTTGCATTACTTTTTTACGTACGCTGAATGGGTTGTGATGGTGTATTAGTCATAAGAGGGCGCACTACAAACAGCGATCGAACGTCTTGGATCAAGACTATGTATGTACAAAATGGCTGACCATGCGGTCTGGTGAAATCGAAGTCGAAACGATCGCGCGGCGTACGTCAAAATGTAGCCAGCGTTTTCGTGGAAATTATACCGGTAACTAGGGTTAATACTATTAGGTGTAGGGCCTATTTATTATTTCGTTTGTTCGGTCATTTTTTTTGATCGATCGTTTTGTAATTTGAATGGCTGGTGATCTTTGGAGTAAAGTTGTAACGTTCCTTATCTGCGTTTGTGAATTTCTGTTGCCGTTCGGCCGCTATTTTTTATTTTTTTTTTAGAAAAATTTAGGGCCTACGGTCTCACGGTTTTGTTGGTTTTTAGCTTGACATGGATTAGTGTTCATTATGTGTATATCATAGGCGCTTTTTTTACGTCCGGTGCGCGCGTGTCATGCGTGCCTGCATATATATTCGCCTACTTTATCCATTCCCAAAAAAATTCCGGCCCTGGACTGATAACCCACTGGCATCCCTGTTCTCCAGAAATTAGCAAACCAACGACCGAAAACTGTTTTGATCTCGGGGTAAGATCAAAACCATTCTTTATGTTTTATAAGAAAAATTGAGTTGGTTTTTTGCGATTTTCTCTTGACTCAGTGGTCAGATTGATCTCAAATTTTAAACTTTAATTTAAATGTACAAGCTGTAGTAAATTGTATAGACTTTTCTTTTGTTTATAAACATTGGCTGCTGGTTGGCATGGGCAGCCAAATGTTGCAAATCATTTTGTCTTCTTGAAAGACGGCGTGACCACATTCAACATTTTTGAAAACTTTCCATAGCTGTACAAAATACATACCATCATTGCTTATGTTGTTTTCATTACATTCAGCAATATATTTTAATGTTCATGAAACGTTGTGTACAAATTGGGTAAAATATGTGTTGATCAAAGCCAGTTGCCTGGCTTTGATGGCCCGCCATAGTTTCCGCCATGCTGGTTGGCAAAAACTCGGTCTGTGACGTTGCAAAAGAAAGGTTTATAGCGTAATATGTACTGGTACTGGCCCCATGGCGTTGTACAAAGTAGTTGAACAAGATCTAAGATGGAGAGGTAGTCAGTTCCAGATGTAAGGAGCTGCCACAGAAAAGAACCCATAGAAAATGTGCAAATAGAATGTTCGTACTTGAATGTTCATTTTTGCCATTTGTGTGTTTGTGTAGGTATAACCAATCATACACTGGGTGTGCAGAAGGCGTTTAATCTGCTCCAGCAATCTACAGCATCGCACAACCACACTAGTGGTATCACAGGTAAGCATGCGTTATTATTAAAAAGCCGTGTAATCTGGGGATGCATTCCACTCTATCTAACTACGCGCACGTTGCACAATGTGCGCCACTGTTTTCAAACCGTAACGCGCTGTTCGCCAAATAGGAACATAACGTTCACCTAACATAGCTTACGGTGTAGAGGAGGTGTTTGCTAACTGCACTGAATGAAAGATGGGCCCGACGCAACACATGTTTGCCATTTGTTGTGTTTGCGTTCCACTTCCACGTGTAACACAAACGTTGCGAACCTGTTTGCGTATGTTTGCGCCAGCGGAACGCACCCTGGGAGAGTTAGTCTGTACACACTTCGTCAAAGTATTGATAGTTTTTATTCAGATTAAAAATCCCAACCCTCTACACCTAACACATAAGACAAGAGCTGATTATCACACATTACCATAGGACCTGTTTGTTTAATGCACAGGGTCCAAAATTTGCAGATCCATGTCCTTTGCAAAGTACGCGAAAATGGGGTCCGGATCAACAAGATCCGTGATCTTGTGCGTTAAACAAACAGGCCCATAGTCAGATAGTCTCCACAGGGGGACTGGATCATAAACCACACATATAGCCACACAAACCACATTGTGGTGTACCGTGGTATTCAGGATACCACACTTATCACAAGAAAACCATTGGTGGCAAATGTTGGTTTGTAAATTGTGGGTTAAGGCAATGTGCAACAGTTTTACGATAAAAGGAAATTCTTTGTGAGTGTTCCTTGAAGTTAGGAGGGCCCCAAAACCTTGAGAAAGATCCGGCTGGGATTGAAACGCCAGGCCCCCGTAAACACCAAGCATTTCTTGTACACATTTCAGGCGATTACTTTGGTTGTCTAGCAGTTTGCTGCAGTTTATTACTTGTATTTATTGAATTTTTTTTGTGTGTTACATTCTTGCAGATTCTGTGATTGTGTATATCAGCGCTGGACACGTGTCTGAGGCCGAGGGCGCCAGAGCGATCATTAATTTGGTTATTAACGAGAACAGACTCTTCAATAATCGAGCCATCATCATGACCTATGCACTGGTGCAAGGTATGTGTCATTCACTTCACTCAAGGTTTCATGTTGTCGTGCATTGAGAAATCCCATTGTTGATGTAGTATTAGTCAAATTATGCGTTAACATCATATTAAATTACTAGAGCACTACTGAAGTGCGAAGACGCTTTGAAGCCGTCCTGGGCGCAGTCATTTGTGTGCGTGCCTGGAATGCTTTTGCTAAGAATGTACACTAAATCAATGCGCAAGTACACTGTATACGTGCAATTGTTACTGATAGCGCGTCTTGAAGGTGCTCCGGATTTTTGGCGTATTTGGCTTCAATAACGCACCTTTATTGAACACAGATGCAGATTTGTAAATAGACGTAAAAAAAAACAAATTGTGCGTTTTCCCGAGGTTTCCTAGGTTCCCTAGGTTTGTGTACAAACATGGATGCACCCAGCAGGCATCACTCTGTACACAATTCAACACTCTAGTAATTTAATATGGCTGTATGGTTAACATCCAATGTTATTGGGTTGTTTTTTAATTTCCAAATGTGTCATTGAAATCTGGTATGGGTTTTTGTTTTCTTTGAACAACCAGAGGGCATCACTGGTCTGGAGGAGCTGGCTTTCCTACGAGACCTTGCTGAATTGGACAACGGAACCAGCTACCAGGAACCTGCAATCCCCAATCTACCTCCTAAACAGGTTAGTCCTAGACACTAGCACAATACAGGCCTTTCACAATTTAGAGCGCCACCTAGTGGGCAGCAGGGAGAGGCCGATTTACGCGGTGCATGATGGGAAATTGTCGACAATGGAGAATTTTCCCTTATACGTTCAATTATCTTCGCCATTTAACCCACCGTATGTCTTTCATCCATGGTATTTCTCAATGTTTTCCAGATTGGATGTGTGTGCTGTGCATTCAAAAGATTCGCAAACATAAACCATTGTGATAACACGTGAAATAAACACACAAAACGACCAAAAAATTAGCAATAAGTTTGAACGTATAGCGGGAAAAATCTCCAATGTCGACAATTTCCCATCATGCATCGCGTAAATCGGCCTCTCCCTGCTGCCCTCTTAGTGGCGCTCTAAATTGTGAAACGCCCGTATTCTCACAGCTCTCTCACAGCACAAATACACTCATGCTTCTCCACTCCTTCAACAATTACACTGGTTACCTGTCAAACAACGCATCAACTTCAAAACTTCAGTACTAAGCACTTTCAAATATGCAACCATGATACGTAACAGAATCTCTCAATATCAACACGCCTATTAGAGCTGGTCTTCGCTCCAGCCGCAATCTGAGAATTCCATGCACATTCAAAAGGGCAAGGGACAGGGCTTTCTCTGTGTCTGGTCTTCAATACTGGAACTCTCTCCCACGCAATATGCGGTAGCATGCACTCGCTCAACAATTCTAAGAGTAATCTGAAAACACACTTACATGTATTTTCTCATCACTTCCATTAGTTATCATCTTATTTGCTGTTTTTCCAGATCATTCCAATTGTTGCGCATTGTATCAATTGGCAAATGCACTTTATAAATCATGATATTATGCTCTGCATACACAAACAATAAAGACAGCTGTATACCACGGGGGTTAATGAAACAGAGGCTCGGGCTCTGGCACTATTTCGTGAATGCATTCTAAAATAACAGGTATCAAAATAGTGGCTTTTGGCTATTTTAGGAAAATAGAGCTTTGGTTAAAAAAATGTTTTATAAAAAAAAAAAAAAAACATTTTATTGGGCAAAACGTTTTTGTGCTAAGCAATTTTTTTGTGCTTAGCAGCTCCATGAAATTGGCCCCAGATCTTTGGAGCATGGGCATGGGGAGTGTTACATATTTCAGAATGCATTATTTATTTCAGAAAAATCCTGGAAAAACTAATTGCAAACCAACATGACTATTTCGTTGTTGTCCATTTTGTTTGCAGAAGGGAGTGATGACCGTTCTTAACCAGATGAGCAATCTGCCGTCTACAGTGGGTCGATTCTACACCATTCTGCCGCTGGACATGAGCAACAAACCCGTCTATTCCCTGCCACATTTTGACCCAACTGGTGGAGGTGAATATCTGGTTAATTCTCGGATTTTGATAAATTCTCGATGTTGACGTTACGCCATTTTTGGTCATGCATCATTACTAGGTTATAGTGCCCTGATTTTTCTCAGTCTTGTCATATCCATGTTTTGATGCCAAGGTCTGGGATTTCACAAAGCACCATTAGTTCGATCTTAAATCTGAATCAATCTTTATAGCTTAGCAAAGTGTGATGTCACGATACAAATCACCATGCTGTTTGCCATCAGCCACCGTGATCATTTGTAACTCGCCCTTTTGATGGCTAATTTCCACAGATTCTGCATTTGTTTGTTCTTGGGGAACTCATGTCCTCCCCTGCCACCATAAATCAGACACTGCGCAGTATGTGCCTGGCATTTTCATGCCATTATTTACGCCGGTTGTGTTTACGACGAATATACGCGCACAAAAGCAATGACAATAAACTCGACACACTTTTCCCGAGCACGCCTTCTTGAGATAAACAATGGTTAGTCAAAAGTCTCCCATGGAAAGAACAAATCATAGCAACGTATTGTTCGACTCGACCAAATTGCAGTGTAGTTTAAATTTACATATTTATAAACTTGGTTAAAATTCTGCTTGAAATGTGTTAGTAATTTTGCGGTTTGAATATTGTGCTCTGCAGGCCTGATCATGAGTGTCACCCAGACGTGTTCCGTGAACAACCGACTGCTTGGCATGGTGGGTCTAGACGTCAACATGGTGGACCTTCTAGAAGACATTACATACTTCAAGGAGGGAGATCGGTCCTATGCATTCATCATTGATAGGAGCGGTGAGTATCTTAGTGGCTCGTGTAAACCTGGAAGCTACCCAGGCCTTTTGAGAGCGAAAAAAGAGAGCTCTGTAACAATTTAAGGAGAGCAGGGACTGATTTCATCAAACTTAAGACGCGTCGCAGAGTTAAGACGCATCTTTACTCTATGGATTCATCGCATCTATGCAACGCCCCGCAACCACGACGCGTCACAAATCGAGTTGCGACGCGTCGCAGAGCTTCATGAAATCGGCCCCTGCCTTTTTTCAAAACATCACATACATTTTTGCAGCTGACTTTTACCCTTTATTGAAAATACAACAATAGTAATTTTTTTAATAATTTTTTTCAAGAGGACAAGCACAGTTTTGCATCTTTTTCTGACACCGGACACAATGCGAACATGTGGTTTAGCAAGAGCAAACAGCTCTCTTAATACACTGTTATGAGTTGGCCCTTAAAGGTTGTATCATACTTTGGTTTTTGTTAAAGAAGTACACATTCATGGGCAAAAATATCATCTTTTTTTTTATGTCATCTGTGAAAATTTCAGTCTCATACGGTGCCCACTTTTTGAGAAAATTGTGAGAAAAATGGCCATAATATTTCTTAAGTATTTTCTCTTTTATTTTTGATCTTTTAAAAGATCAAAAAGATTTTCGGTCGTTGTTTTACTAATTTCTGGATAAATACACCATTTCAGGTGGAAACATTTTAACGGATGGTTTCTACCAGCACCATCTTCATACCCTGAAATTTATACATAAATCTGTGAACATTTCTGTTTTGGTGTCTTACCAAAGTATGATACTACCTTAAATGAGTCGGGCCATAATTTACATTCCTGAAATCATCTCAACTCCCTGGGTAGCATACAGCCCTGTGCTACCGTATTCAGTGCACAGAGGCTAATCAAACCACAAAGCCATCTCTACCCTCCCAGGTACCCATTTACACCTGGGTGAAGAGGAGCAATATTTTACAAAGCGTCTTGCTCAAGGATGCAAGCTCCATTAACCCATGGCTGGATTCGAACCCACAATCTGTAGATTGACCACAAGACTTTGAGTTCAACACGCCAGACCACTAGGCCACAACATCCTACCCCAGTCAGTTTCCCTTGTGGTTATTTTGATGATGTATTGATGAGATAAAAAACCTGCATTCTCTTTGAGTGATCCCCGGTGTACTGTTTCTCAGGTTGCAGCATTGGTTATGTTCAAATAACCTAACAACCATTGTATTGCATTCATTTTGATATCCTTTTTCTTTATTCAGGTTTGACCATCATGCATCCATCTTTGGCCCGGCCTATCGTGGCTACACAACCTCCCCTCTATGCAGATATCAGTCACTTTGAGCAGTCGCTCAACTTTGACGCTGTCAAACAGTCCATGCTGAGGTAGGTGAACAGATTTTAACAATTTTAATCGGAAACCCTTTTCTCTAGTTTTCAACCCAATATGGCTCCGCGCTTGTGACGTCACATTCAGAAGTTCGGACAAACAAGTCGCATGTGGCCCCATTAACTTACACCTAAACATTGTGATATTTGTCCGAACATCCGGGTAACTATACCTGTCGATAACAAAGGGCGTATTCTATAAATAGCTCGAGCACGGAGCACTATTCCGATTTTTAAAGCATTTTTCCCTTCAAATGTTTTGAATTGTATTTATTTTTGATGCGACTTTTAGTTTATTACTGTTATGAAATCAATAAACAAATCTCTAATAGAGAAACCTGAGCTGCCATCTTGAAATATTTCTCCTCGTGTGGATAGGCTGGTTCCCTTTGGTAACATCATACTCCCTGTTTGTTTTGTGCAGGGGTGAGAGTGGTTCTATGCAACTACAGAGATCCGCCAATGATAGCACTGTCGTCAACTACACGTGGAAACCGGTAAGTGAGAATGTTCTGGGCCCAATTTCATGGAATCCTTTACCGTAAGCAAAAATTCTTTGCTTACGGTAGCTGACTTTTTTTTGCTTACAGTTTGTGTATTTCATGGGAGAGTTTTCTTTTGGTAACGGAAAGCAAAGAATTTCTGCAGAATGCATATGACAGCGCGTTAGCAGAAAATAATCACGGTGACCCTACACATTTTTCGCTAACCGAAAGTCTTGCTTACAGATTCCATGAAATAGATTTCAAAAAAGAGTTAAACAAAAAAACTGTGCGCTCCGTTTTCAATGTGCGTGTTGTCTGCACTCTGGCATAGACGCTCAGCCGCCATCTTTCTTGGTGTGACTGAGCAGCTGCAGTAGAGTTAAAATACCAGGATGTTACTTAACTGCGCGCACTGTGCGTGACGCGAGGGTGACGCAATATGTAGAATTAACATGATATCAAATGAAATCTTTAATGGTGGTTTGTTTTATTGAGCAAGACATTTTTGTGTGCTGAGTAATTTTTTGTGCTCAGCAGCTCCATGAAATTGGGCCCTACTAGGATTGAAACGCATCAGGCCTTCCTCACTCCAAGCATGCTTAATAGAGTTTGATAAGCTCATATGCTCCTCTCCATCAGATAAACTGATATTGATGTCTGCAATGTCATGTATCCCATTCTGCAGGTTGATAATGCTCCACTGTCTGTATGTGTCGTCATTGTACAAGAAGATTTCCATCTCAGACACTTGAAGAAGATGCACGGTAAGCTGCTCAAGTACCATCTTAATGTCATGTGGGGTTGTATTTGGTTAGTGAGTGCGTAGCGCTCTCATCTCTCGCCAATGTGGCCCGGGTTCGATCCCGGCTTGGGTCATATGTGAGTATGGAGTTCTGCATTGGTCCTGGGTTTTTCTTTGAGTTCTCCCGTTGTCCTTAAATATAGTATTTTAGTGTAGTGCTTATGAGATCCTATTTCATGGATTAGGCATGAATTATCAGTTGTGCATGTGCCTTAGTTTGCGTAACCAATGATTTCTCGCTTACTCGGCTAGCCTAGAAAATTCGCACTAACCTGTACCCTGTACTAGGAGAATGGGGATCATAAGCTTAGAATTTTATGGTAAGCGGGGTCATGAAATTTGTCCCAGGTGTGCAATGTGTAGTTGGCTGGATGCTGTCGAGATGATCGACTACATAAGCTCAGCTTGTCTTCAAACAAACATATCATCAAGAGACATTGGAGGTTCAAGTATCCTTCGTCCTACGCTGACATCAATAAACAGTGTGATATGTCAGTATTATTGGCTCATTGATATTTGGAATGTGTACCATCCTTTGTTTTCATGTTGTAGTTCCATCGGGACAGACGCTTGTGTATCATCGCCTTGATCTGCTGCCATCCAACAATGTATGCATGCATCTCAAACAGCTAGCAGCAACAGGTACGTAACAGTTAGAAATGTCTCAAATTTTGGGGGCATATGGCGCTTGTCTCTCACCAATGTAGCCCGGGTTCGATCCCAGCTTGGGTCGTATGTGAGTAGACTTGTGCGCTGGTTTTCTCCTGTGCCCCCTTCAAAATACACAAGGCTTATGGTCCTTTCTCATTAACTTCTGTAGTCTTGACCCGCGATGTTCATTTTGTTAATTGCGAGTATAAATAGCTACATTGTAAACAAAGGGCGTCGTACACACTGCTCAAAACTAACATATTGACGATTTTGACAAATGGACATGCCCACTTTTTTATTTCAAACGTTGGTTTGATATTCATGAGAATACGACAGAGGTTCACAAAGGACTTCACGGATTTGGTAGACTGTGAGCCTGCCTGAGTTGCACACATAACAATACACTAGGTTTTTTTACAAGATCGTGTCAATTACATACAGTGGAACGCCACTATAACGAAAAACACTATACCGAACATTTGGCTATACCGAACATTATCCGTGGTTCTCAATATTCATGTATATGCATGCTGAACATTGTTCACTATAACGAATGACCACAATAACGAACAATTTCTGCGCTTCCCGGCGTGTTCGTTATAGTGGCATTCCGTTGTATAATCCTTCTCATACGTCCAAGTCAAAGTGTACGTGTAGGTACCAAAGACCAACTGTGTCACTTACGAGCTCATCATGAATTATGCAAATTTGCACAGCTTGCAATTTCAAGATGGCCATTTCTGAAATCGTCCAGATGTTCGTTTTGGGCCAGGCCCAGTATAGACTGGTTCCCAGTCCTTCTCTATTTTTGTCTACAAGTAACAAAACCAATGTTGCCAGTCTAGACTACGGCATTATTTTTGTGTCCTGAATACCGGTACATTACGGAATACATGACTCATTTGCTGATCCTCTATCTTTGTCTAGATGCAAGTACCTTGATGTTAGCTCCAAGTAGCTTCTCATCGCCCTTTGAGCACCTGAGCCAGCGAGAGACTAAGCTAGTTGTGCAAGCATACATGGCTTACCTGAATGATAACACTAATCTCATAGCAAACCCAGGTTTCAAGGTAAGCATAATTATCTCTGTATTTCAAATTATTGAGAACATCATGTCTCACTGCAATAACTCATGTTAGCCTTTGACTTATGTTAAGTAATAAGTCTTTTGCACATTAAATCTTAATAAAGCCCTGTCCGCACTGGACATTTTTGGGGCAAAGTCATGGGCGTAGATCCCGGGGGGGCTAGGGGGGTTGACACCCCCCCAGGTTTTCACTTTTTATATATATAAAACATTAGCATTTTGTGCACAAACGTATACGGAAGAACGACCCAGCTACACGATCAACCCCCCAGGTCTGAGGACGTGTCTACCAGTGTTGTATCCGAGTCCACAACCTCCGAGGCCAAGGCCGAGTCCGAGTCATGGGTCTCCGAGGCCGAGGCCGAGGCCGAGTTTCTAACAAGTAGCCGAGGGGGAGGCCGAGTCCGAGTCATGGGTCTCCGAGGCCGAGGCCAAGGCCGAGTCACACATGAGCATATCATTTCACTCCGCAAGAGACTGTTTGCTAGTCTAGACGCGATACACAAACTTCCCAATGCGGTTTATAACCACACTAGCACAGTTCACCATGCTCTCAATTCATTACATTTGATGAAATACACACTAACTTTCTTTCTGTACGTGATTATTTAATGAAAATGTTTTAATTGTCCCCCTAAAATGTTGGGAAACACATTCCAGTTTGAAATAAAAAATCTTCCCGGCCTCGGACCGAGTCATCATTCAAAATTCTTCGAGGCCGAGGCCAAGACCGAGTCATGGACCCACGAGGCCAAGGCCGAGGCCGAGGCAGCAAGCAAATTTTCGGCCTCGAGTCCGGCCTCGAGTCATACAACACTGGTGTCTACACTACTGGGCAAAGTAACTGAGACGCTGGGTACTGTACCCATTTTAAGTCCAGTGCAGACGTCTCAGGAAGTCTACCTCTCAGTTACTTTGCCCGAGCCGCGCGGGTATTTCTACCGGCCGACTTTTGCCCGGGTAGAATGCCGGGATGTTCATAATGCAATGAAAGAAGTCTGTGTGCCAGATACTATTCAGACTTAAAAGCCTTATTCTCTATCATCTTCCGGGTTTTTTTAGAGCGATAAACTTTAATGTTGTCTGGGCCGAGCCACTGAAATGCCACGCCAGTACGTTTGAAGTTTATACTTTCTTTCTTTTGTAGGACTCGATCAAAGATGACGTGTCTGCTACCAGTGGATTAGAGAAAGTATGGTTGAACCAGATTAAGAAAAGCCAACTCAATGATTACGTTGTCAGGAGGTCAGTATGCAAATCAGTGCAAGTCCATTTCATTATATATTTTTTTTTTTACTTTTAAAATATGTAAAGTTGAAGTTATTGCTCAAATGAAGTTGGTCACCTTTTGTAGTTCCATGAATTTGAGTAGATTTTGCCACTTACAAGCTTGCTAGGTAGTTTCTTACTAATTTCTTTTTCATTTTTTGTATTTTTGTTCATCAACTTGGGCATTCTTTCGTTTTACACAAAAAGCTAAAAAAAAAAGGTTTTTTTTGGCGAGCTGCTGCGAAGCAGTGCGAGTCTATGTAATACTGATTTCCCTCCGTCCCTCTGTCTGTGTGAAATGTTAAAGTTTCTTTGGGGAGTGTTTTTTTGTTTGTTTTTGTTTTTGTTTTTACTCTTAAAATTAATTATTTCAATCCGGAAAGACAATAGACAAGTGTTTTCCAGGTTTTTTAAATTTTTTTTTTATTTGCTATCATGTTTATAGCAGCACGTAAGGCTGCAGCGAGCCATGACAGTTGTTGGCTGTTCCAGTTTTAGAATGAACCACTGCAAAGTTCTCATCAACCAAAATATTGACGTGAAATATGTAAAGTGTTTGGAGTTTGGAGGGCCTGACGTTTTGATCTGAGTAGGAAATTTCTCAAAGGGTCTTTCTGAAAAGAGCAGGTGGGATGTTTAAGTGGAACCCGGAAGGTTCAATGTTTCTGCTTAAAGCTTTTCTCCACCTCTGGCCGGGCGTTCACGTAGGAGATGGGTCAGTAACCTTTTGCTAGCCTTTGAGAAAGATCCTGCTAGGATCGAAAGGTCAGGCCCTCCTAACTCTGAACATTTACCTTTGAGAAAGACCCTGCTAGGATCGAAACTTCAGGCCCTCCTTACATGGGCGGAAATCGCTCCTCGATCATGGGGGGGACATCAATTTACACTTCATAAGAAAGTAACTTTCAGTATACAGTGCCATGCCTATGGCCTAGCATACGCTTGCATGTGTGGTAGGTGTGCCGATCACGAGTGTTCTCCAACTTAGTAAAATAAAACTTAGATATGAGGCAATTATTGAGGCTATGCGTGGTACCGGTTGTTTGGTAACACCATGTGACACTCTGGTGAGAGTATGGCTCTGAACGGAGCCGGTTAACTCGATGTTCCTACCAGTGTGCTTAAGTTGCCGGCAAACCTAAAAATTTGTGTACAGAAATAAAGTTACGGCGTGGGGTCCGGGGCCCGCTTAAGGGCCCCGGGAAAATTTTGATTCTAGATGCTCTGTAGTGCATTCTAAGGCAATTCATGGCCACTTTCCTCAGACTTTTTTTAGCGACTTGCATGGTAGAAGTACATAATAGGCTTTTTGGTAACACCATGTGACACTCTTGTGTGAGTACGTTTTTGGTCTGAAAAGAGCATGATAACTGGATGTTCCGACCAGTATGCTCTGGTCGCTCGCAAACCTATGACTTTTTTAAGGCAAGTAAAGTTACGGCGTGGGGTCCGGGGCCCGCTTAAGGGCCCCGTGAAAATTTTGATTTTAGATGCTCTGTGGTGCATTCTAAGGTAATTTCCGGCCACTTTCCTCAGACTTGTTTAGCGAAAGTTCTGCGAAAGTTTAGCAATTGTTCTGCCTAAAATGGTGTACTTTATCAAGAAATGAGTAAAACAACGACACAAAACATTTTCGAACTTAAAAAGATCCTGTGAGGTCGCAGATTTGAATTTAGAAATATGCCTATGGTGAAGCAAAAAATGTAAACCTCAAAATGAGAAACATATTTTGAATTTTGAATTTGCTTCAGCTGAAAACAATACTTTGGTGAACCAGTGAAGTTTTTAATTGAAGGCACTGTATTTTACGGGCCTAGGTAGACTTCTATACTGTACTCTATTGTACTCAAATTCTGTAATTCTGTAAAAATCATGAGAACTTTACATTAATTACAAACGTAATGACAGATGACAAAAATAAATATAATGTACTTTAATATTTCCAAATATGGCACCTTGTGTTTTGTTATGGATGTACGAGAATTCTTCGGAAATATAGTTTGAATAAGGCAACCTCATTCAAAACGCAGTATCATGTGAAGAATAACTGAAGAAGTTTCGCGAAACTCCGACGTCGAACGAGATTAAATCCATCATGAGTCAGTGCAAAATTGATGGATTTGAGCATGGTGCTCTATGGAAAAAACGGTTTTAAATGGATCGATTCGAACGGGAGATGCCTAACCAGATTTGTATACACAAAAATGTATACGTATGCAGACTGTATACGGTTAAAGTCGATTGCAGTGCAGTAAACGTTACGTGTATGCATGCGGCCCGGCCATGCAGGGGCATCTCAACTGCACGTCGTCGATTTGAGTCGCATGGCAAACACGACAGTTCACAAAATTCGCCCATGGAAATGAGCAAGCCGTCAGTGCGCAGTCGACAAAAACGTTGCTCATGGTAAAGGGTTAAAACATGGAGGGGACAATCGACATTATGTCCCCCACATCCAAAATCATGGGGGGGACGTGTCCCCCCCGGGATTTCCGCCCATGCCTCCTTACCCTGACCATGTAGCCTTTGAGAAAGATCCTGCTTGGATCGAAACATCAGGCCCTCCTAACTCTGAACATTTACCTTTGAGAAAGACCCTGCTAGGATCGAAACTTCAGGCCCTCCTTACCCTGACCATGTAGCCTTTGACAAAGATCCTGCTAGGATCGAAACATCAGGCCCTCCTAACTCTGAACATTTACCTTTGAGAAAGATCCTGCTAGGATCGAAATGTCAGGCCCTCCTAACTCCAAGCATTTAAAAAAATCCCATAGGTTGACATTTACATTGTATCCAGTGCTAGTTCATTAGAATAACAAGTTCATTGTTCATTTGTTGTTGTCATTGGCTAGGTATCTTGCTACTACCAGTGGTATATTGAGGATGTATCCAGGCTCTCGACTAGACAAAAGTTTTGACCCCTCCAAGAGACCTTGGTAAGTGACCTTTGACATTGATCATGTGACTACAAGTGTTTGTAAATGGCGGCCATGTTGCTGTGTACTCTTTGAGAAATCACACATAACCAATTTGTCACACAGTTGTTTTTGTATCAATGGTAATATCATACTTACGTTTTTGTCAAAGAAATGCAGATTTGTGGGCAAAAATATTAAGGAAGATACAATAACAGTCATCTGTGAAAATTTCAGACCCATACGATGCCCACTTATTGAGAAAACAGTGAAAAACAGCCACTGTATTTCTCAATTTTGTTCTCTTTTATTTTTGATCTTTTAAAAGATCAAAAAGATTTTTGGTCGTTGTTTTACTAATTTCTGGATAAATACACCATTTCAGGCTGAACAATTTTAAGGGTATGTTTCTACCACCACCATCTTCATACCCTGTAGGTTATACGTAAATCTGTGAACAAGTCTGTTTTGGTTTCTTACCAAAGTATGATACTGCCTTTAATGCATTTGATTTGTGTTCTGTTATTAAACAGGTATAAACGTGCCATAGCCCATCCAGGTCATGTGACTCTGTCGTCTCCTTATTTGGACATGGGCGGAGCTGGTTACATCATCACACTCAGTCATGTAGTTTATCAGGGAAGGTAAGATATGCTTGATAATATTTGCCAAGATTTGTTTCATTCATTGTGAAAGTGATTTAAAGTGAAATTTAAGTTAGATGATTATGCAATTATCGTCGGCCACATGTGATTCTGACGAATCTCTTTTTGTATCTGTTTGGGTTATTGATAGGTTTTACCTTGTAATTCATCTTTGCTCCAACAATACACACCTAGCTTGGTCCTTTAGATCTTCATACATAGGATTATTATCATTTCCTTTGTGCAAGAAGACACGGGGCGACAGGTCTTTCTCACATGCAACACCCACATTTCGACCACAGTTGTGGTCATCTTAGTGGTGATCTGTGTGTAGTGAATGTGGGCGGCCATGTCAAGGGGAGATTTGGAGATCACAACCACTGATGTATACAAAGTGGATAGGTAGCGCTGCTCTGCAGGTGAAGCATTCGTGCAGCCATTTTGGGATATTCAATACATTGGCAGGCGCGGCGGCCGGCGTATACAGAGAATCGCTGCACTGCTTGCTGGGGAGTCATGCAGTGCAATGAGTATTGTGCTGAATATCCTAACATGGCCGCTGGTGACTTCACGGCTCGCCGTCTAATCACTGCACCCGCGACCTATCCAGTTTGTATAGATCAGTGATCACAACTAAGAATGTTAAGATGACCACCATTGTCACTCAATTGTAATGGCAGGAAAATGGACTTTTCCAGACAATCAGTAATTAATCAGTGATGCATGAATGGATTGCATTGAAATTTCGTCAGAACATGGCCAGGGAGATATTGAATACAATAGACTAAAAATCAAATAGCTGAAAACATACACTTTCTTATCATAAGTTTTTGAAAATGGGTATCGTTTTTTTTTTTTAACACACTGTATAATAAGTAGTTGTTGTTTGTGGCAATATTTTGAGTATTTGCTAGTTGGTTTGTTTGTTTGTTATCATTACAGGAGTTCTGGCGTACATGAAGACACAGACCACGTCGTAGGCATCTTGGCCATCGATTTTACCATCAGGTACTTCTACAAAGTCCTCCTGGAGATAATGCCAGTATGCAAAGAGGAAAATGTCCGGTGCTTCGCCATGGACGATACCGGATACCTGATAGCCCACCCGAGACTCGTGGAACCAGCCGGCAGGGGACCAGTCGAACAGCAGCACATAACCCACCAGGTAAGTCGTCTGATCAACATGAATGAATAGGGCTCCGTGCTCCAGCTATTTATCGACAGCTATAGTTACCCGGATGTTCGGACAAACATTTCACAATGTTTGAGTGTAAGTTAATTGGGCAACGTGTGACTTGTTTGTCCGAACATTCTGAATGTGACGTCACAAGCGCGGAGCCCTATTGAGAAGAGACATTGAAGTTGTTAGACGAAGGCAGTGCTGTATCTGTAGGGGAATATCCGGGCTACTAATTGAGACTTAATATTAGTTACCAAAGCCTTATGCTCTCTCATCCTGGCTGGTTTTGTGTTCACTAAAACTTGAAGAATTGGCAGGAAGAATATGTGCGAGTAGGGAGGCACGAAACTATATCGTAAACGCCCTCTATCATCCGATTCCTACTTTCGGTACTGAATTTGCAAATCTGTAAAGTAGACTCGCTGCCAGTCTCCACATTGTCGATATTAAGGCGCTAAGAACTCTGGCCAGCGCCCTCAGTGGCAGCGAGAACTTCAGACCAATGGTGCATACTTTACGTATGCACCGGTGCCCCAAAGCCCACAGTTTGACTGGGAACCAGTCTAAGATGGTGCTGGCTGAATGAAAGTGAACACAGGCTACGTGTTTTTAGCTTAGCCGTCGACCTTCAAATGATTAAACGCAAAATATTGTTTTTGGTCACAGATCTAGTTAGAAACAACAACCAAATAAGTCAACACACTGGAAATACTGCCTTTTAAACCTGACCGCGAATATCCGCTAAACGCAACAACGGATTTGTAAATCCGTCAACGAAACAGGATTCCTAGTTTCGTTGCAACAGGACGACCAGAGCACACTGGTTGAAACTTTGAGTCTTCGCTTACAGTTCTCTTCAGAACCACACTTCTCCACAAAAGAGTACATGGTGCATCTACAGACTTCTCTCATTTAACTTCCACCATGCAAAGTTTCAAATCCCCACTTTATCATTTTCTCTGTCCACAGGAAATTCTTGTCTCCAACGACATCTTGTACCATACCCATCTGGTCAAGAAGCTGCGCTGCAACAACTACGAGGATCGCACCATCCAGCGCTACTACTCGTTCAATACCAGCTTAGCCGGCGTCCTGTCCAACTTGTACCATGGGGAATACTGCAGCAAGTATCGCATACTGCACGTGCCGGGTACCAACGCATTCGTGGGCGTCGTCAATGACACGTGCAGCGAGGTGACTACATTCTGCCCCTGCAGTATGGTAAGTGGAAACTTGTTTTCAAATTAAAAGAGGTAAGGTGATAAGTTGATAAGTTAATGTGTGATTCACATACTGAAAATATTCAGGGTGAACGCACAATTTCCCATGATTCACTTTGGAAAGGTTACCATAGTACCAGACTTTAAAACGTAATATCATAACAAAATACCAAAAACAGTTTTGATCTTCAAGATCAAAACCTCACAATTTCAGTTACCTCACAATTTCACACAACAATTGCAACGCTTGTTTTTTTACTATTTCCTACTGTTTGCAATGATCAATTGAGCTAAAGATTGTGCAGGTTTGTTTGTATTCTATGACCAATCAACTTATGAACAAACCAAAGTATGATTGTACCTTTAAGGGTACATGTTGTATCATACTTTGGTAGCATACCGAAACAGAAATCTTCACAGATTCATCTATAACATACAGGGTATAAAGATGGTGATGATAGAAACATACCATTAAGATAATTTTGCCCGAAATGCTGTATTTATCCAGAAAAGAGTAAAAACCATTTGCCAAAAACAGTTTCGATCTTTTAAAGATAAAAAATAACGGTGAAAATATTGTTAAAATAGTGTGATCGTTTTTTCACTGTTTTCTCAAAAAGTGGCACCGTATAGGACTGAAATTTTCACAGATGACTGCTACTGTATCTTCCTTGATATTTTTGCCCATGAATCTGTATTTCTTTGACAAAAACCAAAGTATGATACTACCTTTATTTAAGCATGATAGTATTAAGGCGTGTGTGTTCATTGTGCTATTGGTTTTGCTCGGTTGTGTATTTGTAACAAAACATCTCTTTGCTCTTGTTCTAGCACGATAATTCTGTAAATATTAATTGTCTGCACGTGTCTGATTTTGCTTACCAGTACGATCGTCTTTGCCTGAACTGTAATCGTATGGAACAGACTGAATGTGAATGTCCCTGTGAATGCGAATTGCAGCTGGACCACTGCCACGGCACCCTACAACAGGGTCAAGACAGGTAAGATCCAATCAACGGTGTGACTATCAAAGAAACAGGGGCCAATTTCATGGAGCTGCTAAGCAAAAAAGTTTGCTAAGCATAAACCTGCATAAAAATATTCATTTGATATTCATGGTCAGTGAACAATAGCCATGGAACAATCACAATTGATACACAAAACATGGACATTTGGTTGATAACCCTGTTTTTATCAAGACAGAAATGTCATGCTTAGTAAATTTGGTAACAGAATTGGTAACATACCCAAACAGAATTGTTCACAGATTGATGTATAAGTTTCAGGGTATGAATTTGGTGCTTGTAGAAACATACTGTTAAAATCTGCCTGAAATGGTGTATTTATCCAGAAATTACGAAAACAAAGACCGAAAACAGTTTTGATCTCGGGGTAAGATCAGAACCATTCTTTATGTTTTATAAGAAAAATTTAGTTGGGTTTTCGCTAGTTTCTTGTGACTCGGATGGATGTCTGATTGAGCTCAAATTTTCACAGGTTTATTATTTCATGCACATATTGGATCAGACAAAGTGTGGTTACTGTTCTGTGACCTTTACCAATCATGTATCATACCTATAAAGGATGACTGATATGTTATTTGGGGCCTGTTTATTTAACGCACACGATCACAAATCCTGTTGAATTGGATCCCATTTTAGCGTACCCTGCATAGAACGTAGATCCGCAAATCTGGGATCCCCTGCGTTAAACAAATAGGCCCTTAGTTTGGGTTGTTTTTCCTATGAATCCTATGCAGCCAATAGTACTCTGCAGTAATACTATAACACATTGAATGAACTAGCAGGATGTTTATCCTAGTTTTGGTTGACTTTCTTCGATATCACACTACTGCGTACATTTCCTCTCAATAACGGCTCTTTCCAGGAGTGAAAACCACTTCCTGTGAAGTATTACACTCCCCTGCTGTGTGGCCTACTAGCCTAGTTCATCTGGGGCCAATTTCATAGAGCTGCTTAGCACAAAAATTCACTAAGCATGACATTTCTGTCTTTAATAAAAAAACAGGATTAACAACCAAATTTCCATTTGTTGTGTATCGCTTGTGATTGTTCTTTGGCTATTGTTCACCGACCATGAATATCAAAGGGAATTTTATTTTTAATGGTTGTTTGTTTTATTGGGCAATATATGTTTGCGCTAGGCAAATTTTTGTGCTAAGCAGCTCTATGAAATTGGCCCCTGATGTCGGCACACGGTGGAACTAGCGAACATTTTAAGGGAGAGAAACTATAATAGTGGTTGTGAACCTGCCACTCTAAAGCCTGGGCAGTTGGGCCTGAAATCCTCCTCTTTTGCAAACTGAAGTTCACTACAAAAAAGCTGCTAGAACCAATAAAGCTCAGCTTATGGATACTGGACATGATCAATATGGACTCAATCTGTCAATTAGGTTACTATGATCCAGGACACAGCAGGGGCTTGAATACAGATAAATACAGATAAGGAAAAAGGTGATCGATGTCACACGAAGACGTGTTAATGGTAGCGATGTCTCAGCTGCTGGTACTCCTAACCTTCATCAGGTCATCAGGTTCATCAGGTTGCCAATGAAGGGTAGCAGTTCCAGCAGCCGAAACTTCGCTACCAGCAACACGACATCTCGTGATATCGATCACTTTTTTCCATAGTGTAAAATACCTTGATGCATTTGATGCTATGAAGAATTTGACTTCGTAACTTATTAGCACAGCGTGACCTGGGGTGGATTTCACGAAGCCCTACGATCGATCGTAACTCAAGTTACGAAGGATAATCCAACGTATCCTACGTAGGGCTACAATGCATCATAAGTCCAACAATTGATAATAAGTTACGATGAGTTTGGTGAAATCGACCCCAGCAATTGGTTTGAAATGCTCATGAATATTCATATATGTGTTACATAACTGCGTAGGAATCCCAGCTGTTCAGACAAAGAAGAGAATGCGTCACTCCCTATCACGGATGAGAGTATTACAGAGAACTTAGAGCAGTGTTACAACTACAACTGCAAACAGCGCAAGACATTTAGGTAAGCACATGTCTGGAGTTCTGGGATGGTAAGGCCTAAAAAAAAAAATGTTGTGTTGCCCTCCGCGACCGACCGTAAAATGCCAAAACTTTGGGTCGGGATTTTTTTTTTTTTTTTTTTTTTCTCCGAGTCCTTAAGTATAAAAACTCACAATTTTTGACAGAAAATGTAAGATTTAGCAGTAAAAAAGCGTGTCTCCTCAAAACGACCCAAGACCGTTGATTTATAAGCCCTGGTGACCATACATCCTGTATTTATTCTTAAACGTTTGAAAGTCGGCCAAAAAAAAAATCACAAAAAAAAAAAATTGACCGACCGACCCAAAATTTTAATTTTTCCACGTGAGGGCAACACAACAATTTTTTTTTTTAGGCCTAATAGTTAGACCAAAGGTAGCCTTCTGCAACTTCGACCTTTATTTTGGAAGTTGCTCTCTTTGTTTTGGACTTCTTTCTTTATATTATTTGTGATTTGTGGCAGCCGTGCATGTAACCTTTGACTGGATTTATCATTAAAGGGAATATACAACATCAGAAATGTTCACAGATTTACGTATAACTTACAGGGTATAAAGATGGTAATAGTAGAAACATACTGTAAAACCTTTCTGCCTGAAATGGTGTATTCATCAAGAAAAGAGTCAAACCAAACCCCAAAATATTTAAGATCATGGAAAGATAGAAAATGAGATGAAATCTATTTCATGGAATCCCTAAGCAAGACTTTGCGGTTAGCGAAGAATTTCTTGGCTAATCATTATTATTTTCTGCTAATGTGCTGACACATGCATTCAGCAGAAAAACCTTGCTTACCGTTACCAAAAAGATACCCCTTCTGTGAAATACGCTAACCGTAAAAAAATAAATCTGCTACCTTAAGCGAAACATTTTTGCTAACGGTAACAGGTTCCATAAAATTCGGCTCTGGTCTTACTTTAATCAATATAGCAAGAACCTGTTTATTTCCAACTTGGATTTTGAATTTTCTTTCTTGTTTTCCTTCTTTTGTTGCAGATCCTGTTTTGGTGTAGTAGACTGTGAATGGTGTGTTGCTACCATCACGCCTCAAGATAAGCTGAGAAAGTTAGCCGTTCCTTACTGTGCCACCCAACGGGAATGCTTTGGTGGGATCGTTGGGGCCAAGTCACCATATTATGATGAAATTGGTAAGTACTGTACTTCTTTGTTAGAGTTACTCAGAATTAATGCATTTCAAATGATTTTACTGAAAAATGTTGACAATTTTTTCCAAATTGCAGCATTTACTTTGCTGGAAGAGAGCATGGAAACAGTAGAAATGACATGAGATACGTTCAACATTGATTGCCTGGAGCAAATTATATGGATCTGCTAAGCACGAATATTTGCTTAGCACAAAATGTCTTGCTCAATAAAACAAACTGCCATTAAAAAACTCCATTTGATATTCATGGTCGGCAAGCAACAGCCAGAGAACTATCCAGGCGTGCAACTTTCCCTCAGATCAGCTGATTTCTTCCCTTTTCACTTAAATCTTCTGCCAATGAAAAGTGAAAAAAACACTGTTTTAAGTATGGTCAAGATTGGAATTTTCCTCTTTTTAAAATAGGTCCAAGTTGCATGCCTGACAATCACAAGTGACGCACAACACACAGAAATTTAGTTGTTAATGCTGTTTTTTGTTAAAAGACAAGATTTTCATGGTTAGCAAATTTGTGTGCTAAGCAGGGCCGTGAAATTGGCCTCTGTGGTTTAGTTGTTGTTAGCTCACTAGCCCCTTGCTAGGACCCTTGGCAGGATTCCTTGACGGTGTGAATGCAGTGATTTGGAGAGCATTGATGAATGAATTGTCTGTTTTTATGAAGTTTCTGACAACCAGGCTACGTCCTTCGAGGCTCACAAGGGAGCCCAAGTGGGGCCCGTGGCGGGCGCCTTCATGGGGGTCATCATGGCCTTGGCTCTGGTCATCTACGCCTATCGTCACCACGTTCACAATAACGCTCAGCGTCGTAGGGAACTGGCTCAGAATGGATCGGATGCATCGGTCAGGATGTCTCAGGGTGAAGGGGAGGTTGAAGTGGAGGAAGAGGAGGATCATGATAACCAGCCGCCAGCCCCTGGAGCGTGTAAGTTGCACTATTATTAATATTGTCATTGAAAGGTGAACAAAGACAAATTTGATTTGGAGCGGTATTGAAACCGGCAACCTCCTGAGCCATCCAGCCCTACATTAGTGGTGTCCCTAATATTCAATTATCTTTGTTCGTTAGGCAGTCAGAAGCCATGAAACCTCACGCATACTGCTATTAACAATGTCATTGAAAGGTGAGCAAAGACAAATTTGATTAAGAGCGGGATTCAAACCTGCGATCATGGCAATACTGTACCGGTGATCTTCCCAACTGAGCTATCCAGCCCTATATGTTGGTGGTGTCCCTAATAGTCAATTGTCTTTGTTTGTTTGGCACTCAGAAGCCATGAAACCACTCACATACCATTATATCTCAAGGATCGTTTAAGATTCATGCAACAATAGCAATGCCCTTTGTACACACCGCCCGTTGTTTCTACCGATTGAATGGTTTAGTGAGATCCTCAGACAGGCTGTGGCGGGGTAGGTCCTGCATGCGCTTTGCTCATGGGCCTGGAAGACCATCACATTTGATCATTTAGAGGAAGTAAATAATCAATGTAATCATCAGCCCCTCCTAACTCTTACAGTATTATACCGTCGTTGTTGCAATGATTCTTTGTATCTAAATTCCTATCTTCAGTTGGTCATGCTAATATTCTCCTGGCCGCGTTGAACCAGCCAAGTCCCTACCATCAGAGGGCTCGTTACGGCATCCGCGTCTGGCGCCATCGTGCCGGCGGCACTCCCAGCGAGAGCGACCACGGCTACAGCACCATGACCCCGCACGAAGACTCAGAGTACCAGTACGTGGAACCGGAACCCATCGTAGTCCACGTGGATCCCGACAGACACAACGTGGAGTTGCCTCCCGGTACGCTCCGCGTCAAACGTCCAAAGTCTGCCACGCCTACAGCCACCCTGGTGGACCTACCCCAGGCCGTACCCAAGGAAGGCACCGACATCCCTCCCAGACTGGACCCTCCACCCCAGACCGTCATACCGAGTCGTAGGTCGTTGATTAAAGCGCAGGTACATGCTATGGATACTGTGTGCTAGAATGGTACTGTACTCACATTCTAAACATTGTTTATAATTTCACACACAACTCATGCATCGTGTTATATATTCAGTCTTAATGTCAGTAGATTGCTCCACGACTCATGAAAGATAGGAAGTAGATGAGACTCAGCTGCAGACTTTGTCTAGGTTTAGGTTACCCTGTGTGATCATATGAAGATGATATTGCATTGAGTATTATGAATGAATGGACCTGATATCGACGATAGCCCAAAACAGGCTATGCGCAAAGCACTCTGGATGAAATTGTTGCGAGGGCTGGTGCTGAGTGATGTACATGTATACGTTTATGCATATTGTGTGCGTTCCATTTCAGAATCCAAGCGTAACGCAAATGTCGCAAACATGTTCGCGGATGTTTGCAAGAGCGGAATGCATCCCTGGTTTTACCAGTGCATTGTGTCCATACCGGGCAGTTCTACGGTAAATCATCGAACAAATTTCTAAAAATTCCAACACTGTGACAGTATTCTTAAGAGAATTTTTCATCATGAATCGATCAGAGACACCTGTTACTTTTGTATTATTCACGAAGGAATTTTCGCACCGATACCAAATATTTTTCTTGACCCATCATCGGGCATTAATTATAAACCACATTACTATTTACTGTAAATGCTTTGTACATATATCTACTGTAGAGATTTTATAATTACATGTAGCTAAAGAAAAAGTACTCATTCATTTTATCGTTGTGATGAGATGTTGAACGTTCCATGTTAACGTTTTTGTGTGTATATATATTTTGTATTTGAGAAGATTAGTAATGGAAAATAACTCAGGTAATAATAATTCCACATTATTTTAAAATTGATGAATAATTGAATAGATTTAATTGAGGATATCACACCTTCTATTAACAATGATTCCTTTCCTGTGTATGCACATCGCTGCCCTGATATTCAAGTTTTGTTATAAATGATGTTTAAGATTGCTATCATTTCATACTGTTCAATCATAGTTGGTAGTGTTCAACTAGTTGGATATGTCTCTGCAGTGTAGTAGCGCTATCTCTGCAGTGTAGTAGCACTATCTCTGCAGTGTAGTAGCACTATCTCTGCAGTGTAGTAATGCTATATCTGCAGTGTAGTAGCGCTATCTCTGCAGTGTAGTAGCGCTATCTCTGCAGTGTAGTAGCGCTATCTCTGCAGTGTAGTAGCACTATCTCTGCAGTGTAGTAATGCTATATCTGCAGTGTAGTAGCGCTATCTCTGCAGTGTAGTAGCGCTATCTCTGCAGTGTAGTAGCGCTATCTCTGCAGTGTAGTAGCACTATCTCTGCAGTGTAGTAATGCTATCTCTGCAGTGTAGTAATGCTATCTCTGCAGGGTAGTAGTGCTTTCTCTGCAGTGTAGTAACACTATCTCTGCAGTGTAGTAGTGCTATCTCTGCAGTGTAGTAGTGCTATCTTTGCAGTGTATTAGCGCTATCTCTGCAGTGTAGTATCACTATCTCTGCAGTGTAGTAGCACTATGTCTGCAGTGTAGTAGCGCTATCTCTGCAGTGTAGTAATGCTATCTCTGCAGTGTATTAGCGCTATCTCTGCAGTGTAGTATCACTATCTCTGCAGTGTAGTAGCACTATGTCTGCAGTGTAGTAGCGCTATCTCTGCAGTGTAGTAATGCTATCTGCAGTGTAGTAGTGCTATCTCTGCATTGAGGTAATGCTATCTCTGCAGTGTAGTAACGCTATCTCTGCAGTATAGTAATGCTATCTCTGCAGTGTAGTAGTGCTATCTCTGCAATGTAATAGCGCTATCTCTGCAGTGTAGTAGTGCTATCTCAGCAGTGTAGTAATGCTATCTCTGCAGTGTAGTATCACTATCTCTGCAGTGTAGTAGCGCTATCTCTGCAGTGTAGTTATGCTATCTCTGCACTGTCTGCAGTGTAGTAATGCTATCTCTGCAGTGTAGTAATGCTATCTCTGCAGTGTAGTAATGCTATCTCTATGCACAGTGTAAAGCCTGTGACTTTAGATGGACAGACATATTGCTTAAATATCATGTACATTACATTGCTCTAAATGGCTCTTTGCAAGAGTGGATGTATAAAATTAACCAGATTCTTTATGAGTGCCATAGATGTCGTTTTGCTAGGAAAATATCAGTAGCACAAATTCAAGTCACATATCATGAAATCTTGTACAACGACTAATATTCAGGTCTTATTTTGATTCACTTTTTCTTTTCTTTTTTTTGTCTTGAAAATGTTGAAGAGTTATTTGTAATTATTGTTCCTTTTAGGCTTAAATACTGGGTTTAGAATGATATTTCTTGTGCCAAATGCTAATTGTGTGATTTAAATGATTTGATGTGTCATCTTGATTACTCTAATCACTGCCAAATATTTGTAAGTATTAATATCATCCTCCTGCGAAGGTATAGCGCTCAATGCATCATGTTTTTGTTTTTTAATTGTAGATATGTAAATATACCGGGATTATGCTTCCGTTTTGTTATTGTAGTATTTGTATTTAGTTCAAGGCAGCTCATGTTTGTAGGGGTATTTGCCTAAGGTGACCATATTTTGTTGAGATGATCCGGGGACAGTGATCCGTGTCCTTGGGGGGAGGGGTATAATTTTGAAAATTTGAATCCAGATGGTGCCAACATGCAAAATGGTGGCATCTATGGACATCTTGTCAAGTTGACATGAGTGGGTTACATACTTATATGTCTTAGGCGGTTGTCTTCGCATACTTCTCTGAAGAATGGATCTTCTTCAGCACAGCACTTTTGTTCAGTTTTTTTTTTTTTTTAGTACAATTTAAATATTCGGGGCATTTCGTCGAATCGGGGACATTTTCGGGGACAATTTTGCATCGGGGACAGCACTGTCAAATCGGGGACGTCTGGTCACCTTATATTTGCCTGAAGTGTATTTTGCCCACTGGTCCAATTTCACAACTTTGCTTACTGCAGAATTTTGTGCTTATGATCCATCTCCACTTACATGGTTAGCGTTGATTTTCTACGCTAGCCGAGTATAAGCGAGAAAAATTTTGTTACATGAACAATGCACATGTACAACTAATACTTCCTTGTTAATACATGACATAGGATCTCGTAAGCGCAGAATTCTACGCTTATGGTAAGCAGAGTCATAACATTAATCCCTGCTTTGAATCCAATTCAGATGTGTTCAAGTCATTCCGTCAGATGTTTGCTGAATGAACAGGCAACTTTCATCGTGGCCTCATACCATGGGCCTGTTTGTTTCAGGAACAAGGGCTCGATTTCACAAAAGGCTAAGATAGATCACAACATGCATATCAATCTTAATTGCTAAGCAAAGTGTGATGTCACAATACTAGGTGCCATGGAAATATGAACAACTTATCTTAAAGATGAATCGCAAATCTTTGTGAAAGATCATGGATCCTCCTGATCAGGATCCCAGTAGCTTATCCTGATCTTAAGTCCAAGTTCTGAGTGAATAGGTCCGAGTTCGGTCTTGAGCCCAGACTTGGCAAACCTGGACTCAAGGGCAATCCCCATTGAGTTCAGTCTCATTGTGATGTATACAGAGCGTGCACGTGACGTCACTTGACAGCTTATCGGCCATTTTGGACGGCACACTTACGCACGCGTATGCACGCACGCGTACGTACCAGACAGCATCATTATATGCATGCACTTCTGCGTACGCGTCCAGTTGATTTGCAAGCTACGCGAACACATGTGGGTTACATACACTGTACGTACGTGCATTATACATGTGTACAGCGTTGCCGTCCAAAATGGCGTCCTGATCACGTGACTGCACACCCTCTATATGTCATATTTGTACATCTGTGCAAGAGATTTGCATAATTGGTGGGGTAATAGACTGTTATACTAAAACAATTATTGCTATTTTCACTGAAAAGAATTTATTCAAAATTTTGAATTCATAAATTGAAATCATTGTATTCAAATCTTCAAAATGTTGGAATTGACATTCATTTTAAGATAAAACTTCTCTGATGGTACCTTCAGAGTACATGACCAAAGTGTTGGAAGAATACAAATATAAAGTTGAATCTTAAAAAAAGTTTACTGCTAAAGTACTACCCAAACAGCATTTGTACTTCGCGTTTTTTTCTGTTAACAATACCAAATAATTAGACTTGTATTTTATTGGATAGGAACTTACAATGTACATTATATAATATGCCAAAGATACTTAGATGCTTTGATATCAATTAGAACGTGCCAGTTTTTTTTGTAAGTTATTGTAAATGCTGCATTAGAAGATTGTTGCTTTTTTTTAAAAATAATATTCAAATTTAGATAGTGACAAACCATTCATTGTATGATATTTATTGGTTATTTTATATGTTAGCTATTAAATTAATATTCAGAAATGCTGTTAACATAAGTATGTTTTTTTACATTCACCAAAGATGTGGAAACTGCCTATGCCAGTACTGGGCCAATATAATGATATACTGGCATTGTATATTTGTTAAATAACCTAAGTTACAATTAAGAGGGAAATTGTGGTTGAACACTTTCCACTTGAATTTCTGGAAGTGAGTGTTTAATTTCTACATGTAGTTCGTGTCTACTACATTTTCCATTTGTACATGTAGTTCATGTTCAATTGTTAAACATGATATGACTTTTCTACACCAAACTTGTGGTATGCATTGTGGTAGCATTCATCGTGTCCACAATGATTTTCACTACTAATTCTTAACATTGAAATGATGCATTAATTACACATTTCAATATTATATCCACATTTCTTGGCTGTCATATTCACCGTACACTTTAGAGCCTTGAAAAATAATTTGTGTTTTGGAGACTTCATCATTTGAAAAAAATATTGGCAAATGTTTATGTCACTAGTCTGATGAATATAAAATATTTCCTTTTCTTTTCTTTTTTTCTTTTAAAATTGAATTGGTACTTTAAGAAACATGTGTCTTAAATCTTTTAATGCCTTATGTGCCCCCTTGAGTATTCTAAAGTTTATTCTAAAAATGGCAATTTTGGCAAAATTGAGCTCAACATTCAGAAATGTCTCTCTCAAAGAACTGCAAGATAAAATATGCATATTATAAAATTATGAATATTGACCAATTAGAATATTTCAAAGCAATAAGTCCCATGGTCATTCAACTTTGATACAATTCTTCCAAATGTTGGACGTGATTGAATTGCGTTTTGGCAGCTTGTGGTTTTGAATTTGAAACGCAATCATTATTAAGTTTTTATTACTGATTATAAAATTATGATATAAGTCCCATACATGTACTTGCATATCATTTTGATCTGAATTATGTGATAGAAAAGGCAAGAGACCTTATACCAGTCACAAATACTAGGAACAGTAGTAACTGTAAATACTAAAAGTGCAGAGTTCCTGACATTCATGTTTGATAAACTGTGTTCATGTTTTTCCTTTAAAATCCTGCAAATTACCATAGCTTT
The DNA here is from genome assembly GCA_963971285.1 of Astropecten irregularis. NCBI lineage: Eukaryota > Metazoa > Echinodermata > Asteroidea > Paxillosida > Astropectinidae > Astropecten > Astropecten irregularis. The sequence continues at coordinate 10,750,502 of OZ020253.1, forward strand.
TTGCTCGGACAATGGAACGCTGCTATAACGAACACAGCAGGGGTCGATTTCATGAAGCCCTACGATCGCTCGTAAATCGAGTTACGAAAGATAACCCATCGCATCCTACGTAGGGCTGCAATGCATCATAAGTCCTACGATTGATAGTTAGTTACGATGAGTTTGGTGAAATCGACCCTAGGATCCACAAACATGTCTTATAGTGATTTAAATTTATTAACAAGAATGTTTGGTTTGTTTTATGTACACAAAAATTGGGAGTCAAGGATGATGTTCGGTATAGCCAAATGTTCGGTATAGCGGTGTTTTTGAAGCCGGTTTCTGCTGTATTATGTGGCAGTTCATGAAGGAAAACTTCAGAGAGTCCGATCTCAGACTATTATTGAACTAAAAACACGATTTTGTCACGAATTTGTCTATCTCAAAGTGTCTATCCAATTTCTTTTGCTCGAGCAAATACCTTTACATGAGGTGTAGAAAATTTGACATCGATGCTTGTAAGCTGATAATTGTTTCATTTATAAATCAAATCTTCCTCTGTATTTTATTGTTATCAATCAATTGTATCAAACAATTGTAATGTATTATGTTGCTATCAAACAATTGGACCATTTGTTCTAACTGTGTATTTTGTGTATGGGCACACATGGACATTGTACTGGTTACCGTATTTATAGTTTTGTCTTAGGAATAATAGTTTGTGTCATTTAATATGCATCATGTAAAATCAACGAGAAATACATGAACTTTTGAAAGAATTGGTTGACGAGTTTTGATGTCTTCTTTAATTCTGTGCTGTCTGGGTATTAATTATGTTTGTGATGACTTTCATAACTGCATTGTGACAATATGTAACCCAATGTATGTGCCATACATTGTCATATAATTATGCCGTAATTCTCAGTTGGTACTTTCCTGCAGCAGATCTGGGCCCTGTTTCATAAACATTACTTAAATTTTAAGTACTCTACTTAAGTTCGGTTCTGGACCAATTTCATAGAGATACTTAGCACAAAAAATTGCTTAGCACAAAAATGGCTAGCCCAATAAAACAAACCACCATTGAAAATTCCATTTGGTATGCATGGTCAGCGAACAACAGCCAAAGAACAATTGCAAGTGATATATACACAATACATGGAAATGTCGTTGTTAATCCTGTTAATCATGCTTAGCGATTTTTTGTGCTAAGCAGCTCTATGAAATTGGTTCCAGATCAATTCTTCTTATCTCAAGAATCATCTTATCTTTTAACTCTACTTTAAAACTTTAAGAATAACTAATTAAATTTCAATATTCGTGAAAGAGGCTGGCCTGACCTTTGACCTTTACCTTTGACCACGTTGCTGCACAAACTTTTTGGCGCGCAAATTAAAAAAGTTTAATTGCTGTCATTTGCATTGTGCACACCATAGACCTGGAGGAAAAATTTTTCCTCCAGGTCTATGTGCACACATAGGCCTACACCGAAGGAAAAGCTGGTAACTTTGCTGGTAAGTATTTTTGCATAAACTCCTTTTAATAAATGGTACAATAGTCTATAGAATACATTTTGTCTGCCATGTGCAGTTATCCACCAATTATAAAGACCATAATTTGACAGTGTTTACATGGTTTAAGTGGGCAAGAGATTTGGCCCAACGTAAAAATTTAACTGTGCCGGTACTAACGTTACAGGTTGTACATTCTCAGTCCCGATACGCACAGTATTTTATATTAGGCCTACATTGTATTGCAAGGGCAGTATAATTCCTTGAACTTGGATTTGTGCATTTCTTTAATTGCATTCGCTGGTTTAACAACAGCTTATTTATATCATTTTTGTGTGTGTGAAACCCTGACAATCGAAAATTTATTACTAACGTTAGGCCTAATTCACGTACATATGTAGGTAAAATAACCATCTGACAACATTTGCACCACAATTTGCCTGATCGGTGTCGTGCGTGATTGTAGCGTAAGCCAGTGATATTGTAGTGGCCGCAGTATGATCACGGCCTACTTTTTCATAGAAATGTAAATGGAATTGTTCTTACTTTTGAAAGACTATAAGACTGTTCCTTTGGAACGTCAGTGACCTTTGTCTAGGTAGGAAAAACTGTATGAAAACCAGCTTGCCATCTAAAATATTAATAAAGGTAAGTTTTACTTGTTCACATTTTTATAATTATCCTAAATAAAAAAAATCATTTTATTTTACCTCGCTTAAAGGTAATATCATACTTTGATTTTGTCGAAGAAATGCAGATTCATGGGCAAAAATATCAAGACAGATAACCTACAGTAACAGTCATCTGTGAAAATTTCAGTCCCATACAGTGGCCACTTTTTGAGAAAACATTGAACAGCCACAGTTTTTCTTAAGTCTTTTCTCTTCTATTTTTGATCTTTTAAAAGATCAAAAAGATTTTCGGTTGTTGTTTTACACTTTTCTGGATAAATACAGCATTTCAGTCAGAAAAATGTTAACAGTGGGCCTATGTTTCTACCACCACCATCTTCATACCCTGTAAGTTAAATACGTAAATCCATGAACATTTCTGTTTTGGCTTCTTATCAAAGTATGATACAACCTTTAAGCTAGATAACAATAACAAAAAGCTGCTGAAAATACTCCACAATGCATCTCAAGCATCTGAAGCCCCCAAAATTTACAGGCGGGGCCATTGGGTCCCCATACCATGGTTTTGCAAATTGTTGCTAAACAGTAAAAAAAATTAACTTGCCTAATTATTGAAAGAAAATAAACAAATACACAAATTAATCAATACTTTGTGATACTTATGTATTATGTTTGAGGAGACATAAGGCCACATAAAAAAAAATTATTTGTTTAGCGTCCCCGCCCGACCTCCGATATGAGCCCGACCTGTATTTTTTATTTTTTTTTATTTGTCTCAAAAAAAATAAATATTGGGGGAAACAATTATTTCTTGTATGTAAAAGCAGTGTGCGCTAATATCTACCGTAATTTTCGGACTAAACATCATGAAGGCCACCTGGGGTAGAAGCCGCAGCATGCGAAAAATGTACAAATTTAAGCGGAAGGAACATTTGATAATCAACGTTCCGGAAATTTGTACCGATGTGGCGGACTGAAGGAATATCAGCCGAGCGCATGACTAGAACTACCGTAACCCGACTTTAGTTAAGTCTACATACTTAGGTTTCTCTAGTCTACTGAAATTTCCAATGGTCAGATATCTAGCTTGAAAGCTTCTATGGTCTTCAGTATCTTCCTAACATGTTTTCTGACCATGAATACCATGTATCTTTTCTTCCACAGGCATGTTGCCATTCTATCCTTAAAATAAAAAATAAAAATAAAAACCTCCCTCCCTACCTAGAAAATTTGGAAGAGGTGGACGCTAAACAAATTTGTTTTTATGTGGCCTAAAGTTAAGAAGAGTTGATCTACAACATAAAAAGGCTAGGTTTCTTATGTTGTTTTATGCAATAGAAGATAAGAAGAATCCCAAATTCAGTAAAGATAAGAAGAGTGGAGTTATGCAAGGTTGACTCTTTATTCAACTTAAGTAAGTTTCTTAAAGTTTTATCCAATACGCGCGGCCCTGTAACAGTCAGTAATGCCTCGTTCTGTCAGAGCCATTCCATCAAGCTGGACATCCAGACATTCAGACAATTACAACCCTTCTTCTGGCATTCCTGGGGCTATTTTCATAGAGCTGCTTCAGCATAGCACCAAAAACCTTGGTCGATAAAATATGCCAGCCAATTACTCCCTGTGAATGTTATGCTCAGCAAACAATGGCCGAATACAAGTCAAAAGCAGTAAACTTCACATGAAAATTTGGTTGTTAGTCCTGTTTGTTTTTAAAGGAAGACTTTTCAAATTTTGTGCTTAAACAGCTCTATGAAATTGGTCCATTCCCATTCCACAGATGGGTATCACTATGCAAAAGTTTGCCCTGAATCATGTGATATTAGAAACAGTCTATATGGTCCGGGAGAGTCAAACAGAGTGTTTACCCATATGGGAAATGAATGAGGTTTGTATGCCAGGACTCATCATAACTTACTATAAAGTGAAAGTCGTAGGACTTGCAGCCCTAAGTAGGATACGATGGGTTATCCGTCGTAGCTTGAGTTACGATCAATCGTAGGGCTTTGTGAAATCGAACCCTGATACTACAGTGTATTTAGATTTAAACTCACAACATGGCTTATTCTCCTTTTCCTCATAACATGATCCAAGAAGTTTAGCTGTTTGATCCTCTACTCCTGAATTTCCTGTTCGCGCCAACTCTTCAATTCTACTATTAAATGACCCATTATTAAAACCATTCATATTGTTTTTATAAAGAACTGAAGGGGGATGTAATGGCAGTGATCTATGGGCCCCGTTTGTTTCAAACACGCGATCAGTGATCCTGAGCCCAAAAGCTGCTCCGGATCACATTTTAGCATATTCTGCCTGCGACATAGATTTGCAAGATCAAATATGGCGACCAAGATCCACGGATTTAATAAGATTGGGAGACTTCTGATTTCAATGCGCAATTCTCAATCATACTGCAAATCAATGAATTTTTATTAATTCAAACCATGATGTTTATAAGTGCAAAATGAATACAACTAATGCTGAACTAATACATAAAGGCATGTTCTATACAATCAATTAAAAAAACCACAAATAGTCTGAGACTGTTTTACAAGCACACTTTCTTATACATCTTGTACACAATTAAAAATTCTTTGGAACTCCTGGAATACTGTAGAACTAACAAACTGGTATTAAGAGTATGAACTTTCACAAATGACAGAAACCAATAACACACAACAAATGCAAATTAATCTGTAGCTACATAATTACATATTATTCATAGTTTTTACCGGGATTAATCAATCGTTAATCTTTGGACAAACCGTTTATACATTTGATAAAATTTGGACAAATTTCACACCCTCACACTAATCATGGCTGGTTCCATCCCAACAATGATTCATTACCATTACTGAACTAAAATGAAACTTAATCATCAATTAACCAGAAAAATGATTGGGGCAGGATTCGAACCAGTGACCTTCAGCATACCGTACAGATCCTGTGCTGTATTTTGGATGTTGTTGGTTCAAATCACTTTTCAATGAAATGAAACATTGTTTAATACTTTTCTCTAGGAAGAAATGATCCATAATACTGACCGGCGATCTTCTATAAATGGTGTTTAAAGTCGACCATAAAAACCGCCATGGGTTTATGTGTACTGGTAATTAAGACCCTCATCTTCATGCATGTAACCTCCTAAATGTGACTTCCTTTTTAAAAATACACCTGACACCAATTCCAGCTTTTACTAAGACATACATGTAATGTGATAACATCATACCCCTCATGGATGGGACATATTGGACAATACAGAATATTAAATGTTCTATAAAAAATATATTACCTACTTCAAAATAATTATTTTATCTTATTCACGTTTGGTGGCTGATGTTTAATGGGGAACAAAATAGGAGAAGTGATTTTCATTCAACAGATTCAAAACAATTCCTGCTTAAAAATGAATGTTTTTTACAAAAACAATTAGGAATGTTCAAAGAAAGGAACTTGTAATGACCACAAAATACAAGATTTCTTACTATCAGAGATTAAAATTATAATTTTTTTTTTCAAAAAGGAACAAATTACTCAATGAATACAAACACATAATAACTTAAAATGTCACTGTATGCTAAAAACAAAACTCCAAGGTTTAAGTATATCAAAAAACTGTTGTCCGCATTATCATTATTATTCTGAAAACAAACTGAAAGGGGTTTGAAACCTGGAATTCCATATCCCCAGACAGAAATAACAAAGTTTTAATGGATGCAGCCACTGGACTTCCTGACGACCAGACAAAACAGACTTGCATTTTTGTACTAGGTCAGAAGAAGTACATAATGTTAATAGCCCACATGGATTTGCTTAGAGGCATGTTATAGATTATTTAAGAATAGCACCAATAGGGAAGTACATGAGCTTAAACAAATAAAACCCCGAAAATGAAAGAATGAAAGAGTAACTACCAAAGTGGGACGTTGCTATAACAAACATGCCAGGATCAACAGAAATTATCATTATAGTAGTCGTTCATAACAACACTATTGGGTATGTTTTGTAAACAAAAATTGGGAGCCAAGGATGAAGTTCGGTATAGCCAAATGGTGCCAAATGCTAGGTATAGCTGGGTTTGTTAAAACAACGTTCCACAAGAAAAACAGGTCAAATTACTGTCATGCAATAACTTTAACAAAAATGAATTTAACCAAAATTTAGTTCCACAAAACCCCTGTTGATGGCCCATGTAGAAATGTATAAACAAGAATCAAACAAGAATGAACTTGAACTTGGATAGGATAGCAATTTACTGACACAAAATAAACTTTTTGTCGAAACAAGAGGGGAAAACCTTTGGTTAAAAAAAGAAGAAGAATAATTAAGATTTTAAATTTGGATAAAAATAAATACTTCGTCCATAATGAGGCAAAATCTGATAGCATCTTAGCACGGAGGACGCAACAGTCAAGTGGACGACCAGTCCCGAAGCACTGTGCATACATTTTGGTAAACATGTGCAATATTTTACATGTTGATAATTAATAAATCACCTTTCCTGATGCAAATCAAACAAATTTTAATGCAATGAGTATTAAAACCCTATTCCTTCTGAGGTTGCAGAGCTGAGCAGGGCTCGAATTTCATGAAAACAAGCTCTGGACATCAGGTCTAGTATTAACTGAAGCTTTTTACTAGACCTGAACTTTATTTCACTAGACCTGTGGCATTCTTTGTACATAGAAAAACCGTAATAGCATGCACAAAATTGCAATATTGTGTCCAAAATCATCAATTTACATGTAGGCACCTTTTTAATTGTGCATTTGAGGAAAACAAAATCACTAGACAGCCAGACTATAGTGCAGTACACACTTTACTAGACCGACACTGAAATCACTAGACTCTGTCCACAGTCTAATGGATATTTCGAGCCCAGCTGAGGTGTATTTTGATTGACACAAAACCTTTCATAAATACTACCCACAAACATACGCCGCCCCACAATACGGAAGGATCAGAAGGGATCTACACACATGGATGGCTCATACTTAACTCTGATCTTCTCCACAGCTCGGCTTGCCCTCCAAACTAAAAGAACTAACACTACCTCAAAGTGCATATTTTCTATCATCAAATTTTAAAATGTTGTTAAAAGTGCAACTAATTTATGCTCTGAGATGATACTGAATAAGACTTTCATTTTTCTGATTTTCAGATTGCTTGTTATTTTTCTGTATGAGGACCAACAATATTCTGACCTTCCCAAAATATTATTGAACATTATTTATGAATTAATTGATAATCATTAATACTAGACGTAATTCAATGTTTTATACTGTAAAATGTTTGGAACTGTAAACTTTATTTGACTTATTGTGCAAAGCAGCTCTAAGCCGTTTTTTTTTCAGCATCTTGAATCAACTTTAATTTTTATCACAATTATTGTCATGATCTGAAAATACATGTATGTCACTAGTTATCTAACAAGATGCCAAGTGTCATCACATATGGTATTAACTACAACACCATGAAATGATAATTTCGGAACACGCAGGTTTTCTAATTTACATGCAATAAGCTTTGTTGCAAATCACTCTACATCAGATTACCGTAGATATTTGGCCTGAAATGTAAAACTAGCACGAATAGACTGCATTCAGTGCTTCTAATCCAAACTGATATTTTACAATCATTATATTGCTTGAGGAAGTTTAGGTCCCAGACTTGCACTGGTTTTTCACAATCATGAAAGTGCCCTCCAAGAGTTTGAAACGCAGTTGGCCAATCATAATGTGCAGGATCAATCAACCCATTCCAGATGCACATTGCACGCTGAGTCAGCAAATCATGTGCATTTTGATTGGCCAACGCCGCGTTGCAAACTTTTGGAGGCACATTTTTTTTAATCACCCACATTTGGGGTATCTTGCAAATTAGCCATTATTTCCCGACTGGATAAATATGACATCTATCCTTAAGGAAAAAACAACACTTGAGTTAATTCACAATACCATAAATTCCAAATAATCATACATGTGGTTGCTATTTATAGTCGGAATTGCCGATAAGAATGATGTAATGGTTCTTTTTGTATTTGTGTATGTTTAACATTCCAAAGTCTGTCTTTCAGCACAGTGTATACAAGTCATCAATTGACACTTTATCAGAGAATATCACCATGCAAACCAGAAACGTTCCCAGATTTACCAAAACCTTTACTGTAAATTGAGGAATGTTAAAGCTAAAAATCCTTTGCATGGAATGTTTTGGCACTCCAAAACAAATACATTATGCACCAATTGAACATTTATTACGTTGCTATCATGGCAACAGCTTCAAATAAAATAACATAAAGAAAAGAAACAAATGTCTACTCTACGTATGTGACGTTACACTGCCATGCAGAACGAGAGAGACGAACCACAAAATGAAGACCACGGATAGGACATTATTGAGTGAAAAGGTTGAATATCAAAAAAAAATGTTGCTTAGAACTTTTTCCTCTCTTAGTTATTGCCGACTTGCGGATCGTAGACCTGCCTCCTAGTCCCATATGACATGCCGGATTGATTGGCCCCTTGGTTGCTTCCCATCTGCAGGCTGATCACGTTCTGGCCAGCTTTTAAAGTTTCCTCCGAGAAATCACGTTTGTGCCCCTTGGAGGTCTTAGCGCCGAATGTCGGTCCGTCAAAACCAATGTCCTGCGCCTGTGGAGGAGAGAAAGAGAGAGAGACCGGGGGGCTATAATTTCATAAAGCTGCTAAGCATAACAATTTGCTTAGCACAAAAATGTCTCGCCCAATAAAACAAACTGTTGTTAAAAATTCCATTTGATATTCATGGTCAGCGAACAACAGCCAAAGAACAATCACAAGTGATACACAACACATGGAAATTTGGTTATTAAGACAGAAATGTTATGCTTAGCACATTTTTGTGCTAAGCAGTGCCGTGAAATTGGTCCCAGAATGCAAATGAAGAGCTGGGTCCGATAAGATCACGGATTTCTCACCAAAAACAGAAACACTTGAGGAAAGTATTACATCACCCAATACTATAAAACCAGGGTTCAATTTCACCGTAAGCCCTACGATCGATCGTAAGTCCAGTTACGACGGATAACCCATCGTCGTAAGGCTGCAATGCTTCACAAGTCCTACGATTGATACTAAGTTACGATGAGTTTGGTGAAATCAACCTCTGGACTGAAGTGGGCCAAAACTTTGCCTGCATTTAATGTGGTACCCAGGACTAAACAAATGTATAGGCCTATATGCACTAAAATTGTGCAACAAAATAATAAGTTGATCACGAGTACGTAACAGCATAGGGGCCTTCATGTAAACCGTTTGTAAGGGAAGGTTTGGGTACCAGACCACATAATCCCAAATCAACTTCATGTTCATTATGATGGAATTGACTGAGGGCCAATTTGGGGCAAATAAGGTCTTTTCACACTATCTCCTTTTCGATCCGTGCTGAAACCAACCCGGATCCGCCTTGGTTCAGCCTGGCAAGTTTTTGAACTGGATCGAAGAGATGCAACATTCACACTATGTTTATGGTGAACCGGCTCATACAACACATGGTAACTCGTCACATTGCGCAAAATGCAGTTTGGAACCGGGTTGAGATTTTCAACCCTGCTCCCTACCAGGGTTAATTTCGATCCGGCTGGCCGTCCTACCACTTTACCAGGGTTGGCTCGGGGTTGAAAATGTTCAAGTGTGAAAAGGGTTGAAAAAATCACGGGGTTCAATCCGGTTCCAACCCCGAGATATAGGATAGTGTGAAAAGCCCTTTAAGGACTAGAGAATTCAGTGCCTAAACTCAGTCCTTGGGCTGACCTGGTGAGTCACACTTCCAGCCCTCCCCCCCCCCCCCCCCAAAAAAAAAGTATTTGACTGCTCTTCAATCATGTACATCAGTCACACTCACTCCACTCAATGATAAATATTGGAATCCTGAACCCTGAGTGCACCAGGCATTAATCTCAGGTGACCCTGCAACTGTGATTAAACCTGCCTGACATTACACAGCTCAATATCTAAATGGCCACAGCCTTCCACTGAACTTGCTCTCAATTAGGCTAAAACAAAACCCTGAAATCCTAAACTGGACCTACAATAATCAAGATTGTCATGACAAATAATTATGCATGCCAAATTGTTTACAAATTATACAAGATACCAGAAATGCTGAAAATCCACAGCTGTGTGATGGGCAATATAGAATCCAAGATAATAATTCTTGTTTGGGAAAGGGTGAGTTTGCCAAACCATGGAGGTAGTATACATGTATACCTCTATACCTCTATGCAAAAATACTGTGCGGCTGTACGTGCAACTACTGAGGTTCGCCAACACCTGGATGCATCAAAGTTAACTGAGTCCACACAACAGATGTAGATAATAATTATAATGAGGTGCTGAATTGTGAAGCCTGATACAGCCACAAACGTGATCGAATTGTGGACATGCATGGGAGCCCTTGGCTGCCAGCCACATCAACAAATGTATGACGACTATAATGAGCACAGCCTGAGAGCGAAAGTGTTTCATTTCTATCCTGAGAGCTGGGAAAACACTATGATCAGTCATAGTACAAGAGAGAAGCAACATGAAGCCCACATACAGTATGACCCAAGCCGGGATCGAACCCGGGCCACATTTGTGAGAGGCACCCGCCCTGTGTACTCGGCATTCATGCCACCCCTAAATGGTCAAATTTGGTCACAATAGAAAACCCACACAGCCCACCCCGCCAACACTTGCAGAACACATGAGGTAACTTGTGGTAACCTGTATTATTTATGCTCCAAAAATCCTTGAAAAATGCTTAGTTATGCCCACAAAAGACAACTTTTGTTAGTGGGACAATAACCTTATTAAAGTGCCAAAGTCCCATTGTCGGTGTGAACTGACCTGATAATGATAAGATTGTCATGTCAGTGGCTCAGAAACCTTGAGCTAGTATTTAGGCGCTACCTAAATTGTGTGCCATTACAAATGCACAAAGGCCCTCAATGAATGTACACAAAACAATCTGTTCAATAGCTCTGCTATAATTTACAAGTGAGGGTCATTCTGGTGTCTGGAATTGCTCAATAAATAGCAGCATTAAAATGAGGCCAAGGACAGTATATTTAATACAGGGGCTAATACAGTATAGCTTAACTGACCATAGAGGTCTGGGGCCAATTTCATAGAGCTGCTTAAGCACAAAATTTGCTTAAGCATGAAAAGTCTTCCTCGATCAAAAAGGATTGCAACCAAATTTTCATGTGATGTTTACTGCTTTTGACTTGTATTCAGCCATTGTTTGCTGAGCATAACATTCACAAGGAGTTGTGGCTGGCATATTGGTTTTATTCACAAAGGTTTTTGGTGCTTAAGCAAATGCTGGTGCTTAAGCAGCTCTATGAAATTGGCCCCTAGTGACTGGGCCCACTTTCATGGAATCCATTACTGCATATTTATGTGCTTATGGGTCCTGCTACGCAATCCATAAGACTTTCGGTTACGACGGTTAGTGAAGAATTTCTAGGCTAACCATGATTGTTTTCTGCTAACGGGCTGACATAATTTGTATGCATTCTGCAGACAGTCCTTGCTTAGCCTAGCAAGAAAGAAATCTCTCCCGTGAAATACGCTAACCGTAAGCAAAAACAAGTCTGCTAATTGGTAAGCGGAGAATCTTTGCTTACAGTAACATATTCCATGAAATCAGGGCCCTGGTCCTTACTCTATGACTAAACTAACTATAAGCACATAGGCCTAAATTGGGAGGATTTCTGAAATGACCAAAGGATGTCACTGGTTTTGTGTATGATTCACCGTGTACAAAACAATGCTACATTACCTAGGGCATGAACTTCATGGAAGGAAACCATTATGACAATAGCTAATGACACCTACTTGGCCGTCGCCATTCCATCATTCCCTAATGTCAGATTTTCTCATTGATCTTGTAGGAGTGGCAGCCATTACCAACAGGAAACATAAACCACCTTGCCCACTCAAGTTCCCGATGAGCTCTACAAACCAGGACATTTCAATGCCATTTGAGATTTGTGGCCATGCATAGTGGAAGTAATAGTCTAGAAAGGTCAGTAATAAGATTTGTGGTATTAAAAAAACACCATAGTATGCACTCTTTGTGGAGAGTGTGGTGAACTTCTGAGAAGAAGCAGAGGTTTGACACAACGTTTCAAACAGTATGCTCTGTTCATCTTCAGGAGAAGATAACGGATGAGCGAAGCATACTCTATGAAAGGGTACGTTCAGACAGCATTTTAAATTTGCTAACTAAAACCACCATTTTTTTCCCGATCAGTTTTTAACAATTTGTGTTTGGATGCTCCAAAACAGTTTCATTTTTAAAACTGACTGGTTTTATCCGTTGCTTCAAACCCAGAATTAAAGCTGCTGGGGACGAGGGTTAAATGCTTAAAACCGATCGTGTTTACTGCTAAAACGCTGTCTGGACAGAATAACTTTCCAACATCCGGGTTTCAGCGCAGAAAAGCCTGGCAGCTGATTACATACATGTAACACCTATTATGGTGCGCTTGTCTATAAACCACACACAGATCAATCCGCGCGCACTTTAAATTTTTGTTACCCCATGTCCAGTGAAACCTCTGATTCTTCTCAGAACCCGCCCACACTCACACAAGAGCACAAATCTTGTCCTTAATTACAGCTTTCTATTTCAATGTATCCCTGCTGTGTATATAATGAGTACTTACTTTGCGGCCAAGGGCTTCCAAACCACACAGAACCTATACAATGTGAAAGTGAAAATGAAACTGTCAAGTCATTTCATTATGATAATTTCAAAATTGCAAAATTCTTTAAGTAGGCATAAACGTTTCCTGTCGGATTCTCCCGTGTTTTTTATTACTTCAATTTTAGGCCAAATATTATATAGGGAATTTTTTTTTTAAATTCTGCTACCATTTCTTATTACTTACATCAAACAAAACTAGTTCCTAAAAAAAAACTTCAGTTGCAAGTCTATGAAATAATGTAGCTCAGATTATTTCTGAAGCTGTGCTGGATTTAAACTTTAAGGTAACATCACAGTTCATACTTTGATTTTCGCCACATAAATGCAGATTTATGGGCAAAACATTGAGAAAGATACAGTAACAGCCATCTGTGAAATTTCCAGTCCCAAACAGTGCCCACATTTTGAGAGAACAGTGGAAAATGCTCCCTGTGTTTTCAAATCAATTCACAAGAGTTTTGATCTCACCCCGAGATCAAAACTTTTTTTTTTTCTTTGGCAGTACTCTTTTCTGGATAAATACAGCATTTCAGGCGAAAGAATTTAATTATTCCTTTCTGCCATCACCATCTTCATACGCTGTAAGTTATAGGTAAATCTGTGAAGATTTTTATTTTGGTAAGCTACCAAAGTATGATTGATAGCGCCTTTTGAAGCTGTGCAAGGTGTAATAGTTCAACACAACTTAGTGTATTTTTAGTCTACATGTAAGTCCAACTCCAAGTGTATTTTGCAGGATTGCTGAACTTCACAAGGAAATTTGAGTAGTAAATGGTCTAGACTGTGTCTATCAATGATTAATATCTCACACAAGGGGTCAATTTCACATAGCCCTACAATCGATAGATCGTAATCTCGAATGACGAAGGATAACCCATAGTAGGGAACCTATCCTACATAGGACTGCATGCAATGCATCATAATTCCTATGATTGATTGTAAGTTACATGAGTGACTAAATCGACCAAGCTGGGACAAACAAGTCTCACGTTGCCCCATTTACTTACACGTAATGGGATATATAATGGTTATATTTGTCTGAACATCCGGGTAACTATAGCTGTCGATATAAAGGGCCTATTCTATAAATAGCTCAAGCGTGGAGCCATATTAACTTCTATCAGGGACAATGTGGGCAAGGTCAAGATATAAATTCCACCTAGTTACAATATAATGCTCTGGTGCGATCATGGTGTGATTAACCCCTATGGAATGCATGCACAAGTCTACTGTTCCCATGAAACAATAATCACCAGGGTTATTGACTTACGCTGTTCATGTTACGTGCTTCATATAAATCCACCGTCTGGAACAGGTCCAGGGCCGGTACACCGATGGCTTCACATCCTTTTAGGAAGTTACCAATATTCTCCATCTGTTTCATTATAGGAGCAAAACCAGATTGACATTCTAAACAACAAGTGCTAGATAGACTTTTTTTAGCTCTGGATACAATAAATCAAAATCTGTACTATCTTGTTATAATTAATCCAACCCTACATCGGTGGTGTTCTCAATAAGCCTTTCAATACATGTCATGCAGATATGTAAAACAAAAAAACAAGGGGGAGGGTGTCACACAAAAATCACTTTTAAAGGTTACCTGTAATAGGGATGAAAGTGCTTTAAGATTATTGCTTAATGCATAAATAATTACTATATAAATTCAAACTTTTATGTAAGTGCTTCATATTGGCCCCAAAGTTAAAAAAATCAGTACATGTATGCCCCGCCCCCCCCCAAAACCCCCCCTCGGAACTGATCCACGCAACAATGCTTGTGACGTCATCAGCAGAACAAGTAGGCTCGCACCGCAGTAGCTCTTGCTGGCCCGTGTACATTGTTATAGGATTTTGCTGTTCGATTTGAATAAAACCGCGGGGTCTGCAGTTTTGCGACTTGAATACTGTGTGGCATTCTGCTGGTGACGTAGCAAGGTTTTTCGTCGTGCAAAGTCGGGTGCTAAATTATGGGTGTAAAATACCTCCAATTTCATGTACAATATTTTTTAGATATTAACTTCATATGATGTTTTATTTCAGGTACCCTTTAAAACAATCTTTTCCTAACCATATTTCCTAAGTGACATTCTGTGAAGAAATAAAAGTTTGTACAAAGGGCAAAATAACTGACACAAATCTTTCTGTACTGGCTCCAACATCTAAATTCCAAGGAAAGCAATTCCTGTGACGCAGCAAACTTGTTTTTTGAACTCGCACAGTATGCAAGTACAATGTAGTCAACCAGACACTTTATAGATATCAATCTACACCATAGCCTAATGCCCAGGGGAGCATTCTTTTCAAATGACCCAATCATCAAGGTAACCTTTGAGGGTTTTACTCAGTTGAATACTATGTTTGTGTGTCCCTATACCATAAACCTGTTGAAGTTTGTATGTGACCCTCCCTTTGTGATGGATGTGGTTGTATTTATGCACTGCAGTGCATACTAAAATTCACACGTCATTGCTGGGTATTTGTGGGTCAGCAGTACATTATTGATGATGTAGTAGTTGTACATGTAGTATAATTACATGAAACCACGCATGCAATAGTGGCTTCATACCCAGTGCGAGATGTGGTGGGCGCCATGACACATGACACTTGGGGCGCGCATTACATTATTCACAGCGTGAAATTAACTATGCATATCATGGGCAAGACGGCAAAGAATGGTGGCACAGCAGGGACATGAACATCACAAAATGTCTGGTGTTCTGATGTTCATTACAAATTCACAAAATTAATATCTGCACAGTTTTGTGATGTGCGATTTTTGCATGCATAATAATGATGCGTGATACATGTACATCGTACATCACAAATCTGTGCACATTCACTTTGAGTGATTTTATATTATTTGGCATGATTTTTTTCTGAATAATCTGTTTGCTTATAGTTATGGTACAAAGAAATCAAGTGAAATGTACACAAAATGTTATTAAATCAGCGGTCAACTGTCACGACACGCGCGATAATGGGGTGCAGTTAGTGGTTGTGATTCGCCCATAATGTCATTTATCATGACGGCCATAAAAATGCGTAAGGACACTATATAAAAATTATAATGCTAGAAACAATTAAAGCTCTTCATGTGCGGTGAAGAGACCAAGTTTGTCTCCAGTTTAATGACGGTGCGGGGCATACAAGCTGAAAACAAAACCAAACAAAGTTCTCACCATCTTGAAGGCCATTGTACTTTGGTTGATCTTTTTAACGCTTCCCGGATTAATCCTGTTGATCAACCTGTCCAAAAGAAAAGAAAAAAAGTGATCAAATGCTAAATATAAACCCCAAAATGTGTTTTAATAAATCAAAATCCGGAAAGAAGTAAATTGACTGGTAATTGATAAGAATTATTTTAATAACGAAGATGGATAACTTAAACAACAGTTAAGCTCGCAGGTTAAATTCCTTGTTAACCATAATTTTTCCTTGCTCCCTCAAAAAACAATAAAAACGGGGACACATTATTTAAATACATGGTACTAGCATGACCGACTGATCAATGTGATATTAAATAGCAAATCTTTTACAAAGAAATGTAACCTGATTCATCATACTTGCATAAAATGATGCCATCTTTTAATGCAGCTGAGAAGTTGTTCCAGCCGGGATCAGCAGGATCGAGTTCTTCGCCCACAATGTTTTCAATCCATTGTCTACATTCTACCTCCTTCTCTTCACTGTAATTGCCCTTGGCCTGTGGAAACAAAATGGACATGTACATGTAAGTACACTCTTTTATTACTACAAATGACCTTTTCACGTGACAATTTTTTTAACTTTAACAATTTCAACACGGGTCCATGTTCAACCTGTCAGCGTGTCAAGTCAACTTGTCAAAATTTCAATTCAAGCAAGGTTTGCGTCCAAACTACATGTACTGTACTCAAGTAATCCCTGCAAAATGCACTTCAAGACATTCACCCCCCCCCCCCTCTTCCCAAAAAATGTATGCACTGTAGGCCCTACATGTTAAAAGTTTTCAAAACGGGCCAACTGCTCTCAACACATCTAATGAGCAGTTAGTTTTAACATGGGCCAAAGCCGTGTTCAAATCTTGTAGTGTGAACAGTTCTTTTTTTTATATAGTACATGTAATTTAACAGTAATTTTTATACTGGTCAGACCAGTGTCGGACCCTGAGGTTTCCTGCAGTGTGAAAAGGCCTTATCTGGCACTAAAACTAGAAATAGGTGTTGTTGTCAAACTCAAAATTATAAATATTTACAGCATTGAGATTTTTTGTATGGTTTGCATACACTCCAGGGAGTTGAGATGGTTTCAGGAATGTGAATCTAGCCCAGTGAACATTATTATGTAATAATATTTAACCACACAGAGACATCATACTGTACGTTGCCAGAATGTGATATTTTGTGCTATTATACAAAGCGGATTTTTTATCATTTCATATCTGGGCAACTGTTTTCCACATGATTGACAGATGGTGGAAAGGATTTTAAGCAGGCAGTAGTCATAAACAAGAAACACTTGCTAGTTGCTATCACTTAGTAAGTTAGTATCATCAGCAGGATGAGCACTTCAGTACAAGTTTTAACAACTTCATGTGTACACTTCACTGCGGACATATATACATGTAGTGCTCTCAAACATGTCAAACACTAGCACATTATAAAACAACATTTTGGTATGTAACTGCATAGAGCTAGCTGAGCCTAGCTCCATGGTAACATCTACAGTAGGCCTATAAACTGTAGACATTTAGGTGTGGTTAATAAATACAATTATAATTTATAAAGTGCTGTATATTACAGCCTGGCCAGTATATATAAGGTGTGCTACTTATTTGAATTTACAAGTACATGTAGCTGATGACCAAATATGGAACAACAGACCAAAGTGATAGCCCTGCAGCCACAGGAACAAAATACTTTGCCCTTGAGTTGACACAAAACAAACTTGATCTTCCTCTACCAGGGAGGCCTTTCAAAAGGTTCACAATGGTTCAATTATAAACACATTGGATAAATAAGTGGAAGAAAAATATGTCAATCATTAACAAGCACTTGACACACCTCAAAGTGTACTGGGTATTGGTACATACAGTACCACCTACACAGCCAGATAGTACATGTATGTAATTGCCCAACCCTTCCCCAAGGCTCAAGTTTTGTCAACTTGTCTGGTTGTCCTCCATATACATGTACCACCTGGCCATTATAACTACCAGTGCTTTGTCTGAAAGTGTTAACCCAATCCTAGCTGCAACAGCAGGGGCAAATTTCATGGAGCTGCTAAGCACACAAATTTGCTTACTATAGTACAAAAATGTCTTAGCCCAATCAAACAAACCACAGTTTATTTGATATTCATGGCCAATGAACGACAGCCAAAGAACAATTATAAGCGATACACAACACATGGACATTTGGTTGATAAGTAACCCTGTATTTATTAAGACAGAAATATCATGCTTAGCAAATTTTTGTGCTAAGTAGTGCCGTGAAATTGGCCCCAGGTGTCTTTTACATCATGACTCACAGCCTGATTACTGCTACAGTTCCATCCTAGTTTCTACTCTTGAAAGAACTGGGGCCAATAGCTGTTAAGCACAAAAACTTGCTTAGCACAAAAAATGTCTTGCCCAATCAAACAAACCACCGTTAAAAAATTTAATTTGATATTCATGGTCAATGAACAACAGTCAAAGAACAATCACAAGTGAAACGCAACAAATGTAAATTTGGTTGTTAAGTTGTTAACCCTGTATTTATCAATACCTGTCTTTACTAAGACAGAAATGTCATGCTTAGCACATTTTTGTGCTAAGTAGTGCTGTGAAATTGACCACAGGGTGTCTTTTACATCATGATTCACAGCCTGATTCATTACAGCTACAGTTCCTACTCTTGAAAGAGCTGGGGCCAATTTCATAGAGCTGTTAAGCACACACACAAAAATGCTAAGTAGCACAAAATGTCTTGCTCAATAAAACAAACCATCATTAAAAATTCCATTTGATATCCATGGTTAGCAAACAACAGCCAAAGAACAATAACAAGTTGGACAGAAATTTCAAGGTTAGCACTTTTGTGCTAAGCAGGGCCGTTGAATTGCCCCCTGATGGGCTCCATGCTCTAAACACCCACTCGCTAGAAATATGTGTGAAATTGTGACTCATTTTCTCAATGAAAACAGCATTCAAAATTCCAAAATACTACTTAGAAATTCAAATGACCACAAATGACCAACTGAAACAAAAAGGATTGCTTTGTGGACAGAAATCTATTTTTGAATGGTGATTTAAAAAAAAAAGCTAGATGGCCCTAGGTACAAGGATCACTGTGGCTATGAATTATTTTACCTAAATGTAAATTTACATGTATGTGTATACCGACAACACATGCCCAATACATTGTAAATTTATATGTAGGCCTAAACGTGCATGAGAACGTTTTTGCTGGTACAATCATACCCAACATGTCTAATTTTGTTGGATTGTTAATATAAAGATAAAAACCAATTCCGTTCACTGAATTCCATTTTTCTGTACAAAAGGTGAACATATTTTGATACCAGTATATTATTGTTTTAGGCCTACTATGCGTGTGTGTGTTCCAAACATACATGTTTTAAATAGACCTACTTTCTACATTTATGTAAAAACATTTTGTAAGTTACTGTATTGAAAAGGCGCTATTTGAATGAAATGTTTGAATCTGTCTATTTAAAAAGCTGACCTCTGCTTGCTTATAGGCAAACATATTTTTTTTATGGAAGGTCAGATTCCAAATTAAAATATTGATCTGCAAATATGGCTGGAGTGGACCGAGGCAGCTGTCCTTATTAGCTATCTGCAGTGCTGACCAGATGGGTGCCAATTTGACCTCAATCAATAAGTATGCGCTGTCTAATTGTACTTTGTCAGATTTCTTTTTGTGAAAATAAATATAAAATTCATAAATGAAATAAAACGTCGCTATTCATTTTTCTCATTCAAGTCAGTGTTTCATTTCCAGGCAATGGCCCTAACCCATATAACGTTTAATCATGAAATGAATGTTCACCAATGGGAAACTTTAGAGCTGGGTCTCCAACTTGATAGCGCACGCGCACAACAACGCGCGCATGCTCACAATTGCACGCTACTATGATGCTCAGAGCTAGATACCAGGTTCAGATTTAAAGGTAGGGCCTATGTCATACTTTGGTTTTTGACAAACAAAAACAGGTACAGTGTGTATGTGAAAATTCAGTTCCATACGGTGCCCACTTTTTGAGAAAACAGTGAAAAACGGGAACAGTATTTCTTAAGTCTTTTCTCTTTTATTTTTGATCTTTAAAAGATCAAAAATAATTTTGGTCACTGGTTTTACTCTTTTCTGGATAAATACAGCCTTTCACTTTTCAGGCAGAAAAAACTTTAACGGTATATGTGTCTACCATCACCATCTTTACACCTGTAAGTTAAACGTAAATCTGTGGAGATTTCTGTTTCGGTATGCTACCAAAGTATGATACCACAGTAAAAAACTCACAAATGACTTATTTTGTGTCTAAATTGGGATAGAATTGGAAAGCTCAAAATGTGCACTGCTATCAGGCTTGATTCCACAAGCGACCATAAAATCATTAGGTTCACATGGCCGAAAACCAATCTTTACCCTGACTACATGTAAATCCTGGAAGCCCTACAGATCTACATATGTACATGTATGCTTAACTGCATGTCACTCCAGATCATCATTACTCTAGGTGACAAAGGCATGCTTTCAAATACAGTACACAATAAAATGGACCTGTGCCCTATTTTAAAATACTTTATCTCTTTTCTTATTCAAGTTATTGCACGCAGGGGTACGTGTAGGCTACACGTATGTAGGCCTACATATTATAACTTGGGGCCTATACCTTTACTGTAACCAGGCACGCACATCTTTATAGCCTTTTATCAAGTTAAGTATACTTGCTAGGCTGTAAACATGAAACAAATATGCTCGCTACACAACATAGGTCCGCCCTACAGTCCGCATACATGTACATGTGCTCTACAACATGTTCAGCCACTAAATGTATTAATGATATGTAGGCCTACATGTATGTACATGTATACATGTACATACATGTACATGTACACAAGCTTTGGTTGGCATACTGATTTTATTTACCAAGGTTTTTGGTGCTTTTAAGTAATATTTTGGTGCTTAAATTGCTCTATGAAATTGGCCCCTTCACCACCTTCTGACTTCTGTCGGTAACAAACATTTACAGTCACTTCTGACCAACTGCAGGAAGGTGGCTTTCTGACAGTTTGATCATTGGTTTGATTTACCAGTTAAATAGTTAAAGGTACTTACATGATTGGTAAAGGTCACAGAACAGCAACCACACTTTGTTTGACTCAATGTGTGCATGAACTGATGAACCTGTGAAAATTTGAGCTCAATCGGAAATCCGAGTCACAAGAAAATAGCAAAAGGCCAAAAACCTGACTCAATTTTTCTTACAAAACATACAGAACGATTTTGATCTTACCCCGAGATCAAAACTGTTTTCGGTCTTTCTGTTTTAACTTATTTCTGGATAAACACTCAGGCAGAAATTTTTCAGGCAGAAATATTTTAACGGTATCTTTCTACCTGCACCATCTTCATATCCTGAAAGTTATGAAGCTATTATTGCTGTTTGGGTATGTTACATTACCAATCCTGTACTGTACCTTTAAATATGTAGCAGCCCTGAGCAGGCATACAGAGTTGGGATCATAACATGTATACATGTACATGTGTGGTAAAAGTGTAGGTGAATTACAAAAACAATCTTTCATAATGAAAACAGACCAGCAAATCACAATGTTTGTCTAGGGTATTGGGCCAATGCAGACATTCTTTTATCTCACTGACATAATAAAAATACAGAGACAAGCCATTGAACTAATTGCACAGCAGGTAGGCAACATGTCAATGGAACCAGCCATCAGTGCATGATGTGCCTATAAACACAACTTGCTACATGTACATCATCTAACCATAATGTTTATTAATGCACAATGGCTAGATATTCTACAATGATCACATTAGGCTAGTACATGTACATGTGCTAGTACCACATACTACATATATACAGTACATGTGACATTTCTTGCTTAAAATAATACATGTGTAAATGTCCTCAGTGGACTTAGGGAAATGGAAATAACTGGCCAGTGTACTGTTGTTTATAGCCCTGTGAGGTTTGCTGCTTATGAATGAGACATCAGTTTAAACCGGAAAGGGTCTACCTACTTGTGTCTGAACGGTCTACGATCTAAGACTGTTTTGGGAGCTAAAACGGTAATCTTCGAAAAACATTGACCGTCGAGGAGAGACGGTCTAGACTCATGTACATGGTCTACAGATGGGCCTTAACTGCCCCTGAAGACATCTGAACGGTCTATCTCAACCACATCCGGTTTAGCTTAACCCAGAGCGGGTGCATAACTCACCAGTGATGTATGTTACTACTTGTGAATTAAGGGAAGTTCGGTTTCGGAGTAATGCGACACAATTGACTTCTAAACACCAGAGATAGACCCTCAGTTTAACCTTGTGTAGTATGGACATAAGGGGTTTGGGATGAAATGTTTACCTCCTGCTCAGACCACAAAGGGTAGGCCTTTTTCGGTCTCCAGAGTACTGTGTCTGAACATAGCCCTTGTGAGACGTCTACAGCAATGTTCCCTAACAAAGTTAAAGGCCTACGGGCCCGGATTCCACCAAATGGAGTTTAAATTATCTGTTTTATAATCAGTTCCTGGTCCAGCTACAGGGTCTGGTTTGACAGGAGGCCAGGTTAGCTGAAAAAAACATAGTCCAGCAAGGAACATCCTATATTCTATAAAATAACAAATGAACGGAAACGCTAACCAGAAAGGGCAGGTCTGCTCCATAAATTCAAACTTCCTGGAAGATGATCCAATCTTTTGTGTTTTTCACTTTCATCCATCACTGATTGAGGAAGTGTAGACAATTGGTACTTCCATATTGTTCCAGCCTATGTATGATTGTATCTAAGGCAATTAACAACACATAGGGCATACATGTCACAGTATAGTCCTTTGTGTACAGAGGCAAGTGTTGGAGTCAAGTCCTCATATCCGAGTACAGAGTACTCCAAGTACATGTACTTTGAGGTCTGAGTACTGGGCCGAGTCCGAGTACATTGCTGGTGAGTCCGAGTCCAGGGTATCGAGTACGAGTATATTTAAGGTTGAGTACAGGGCTGAGTACGAGTACCAAAGTGTGAGTCCACATCCAAGTACAACATGCACAGTACAAATTACGCACAGTGCCAAAAAATGCACAAAGTTTCACAAAGATGTTTATAGTTGGACAGTTGTGCCACTCAGAAATTCTTGTTTTACAAACCATGCCTGATCATCTCAGACAAACCACCAACAATCCTTGGGAAGTTGGACCAAATTCTCCCTGATTTCATTCTTGCTATTTCCCCTGCCAAGGCAGCACCTGGACATTAACAAGCTGAATTGCCTATGAGGCCATTTCATGCAGGCACCAAAGGTCATGACCAGGGGGAACTGAGGTCATGACATCTGTGGAATTTGAGGCCAGAAGACCGAGAGTCACACCCATGAGATATCAATGACTCTTTACATGTGCACACGTTAGACCAAGAACATGCACAAGTACATGTATGCCTCTGCCTACAGCACTCTTAATTAGAGAACTAAGGTAGCCCAACACAGTAATCTTTGACATTATCATAAATTTGATAAAATCTAAATCTGAAGAACTGAATCCTCTCGGCCTACATTGGAAACTTCACATTTGTTCACAATATTCCTTGGGTCAAACATCACTATTCAGTGTTATATCATGGAGAAATAATAATGTCTCATTTCTTCAGTGTTATATGAAGGGATCTACACAAAATGTGGTAATTAATGGTAAATTGAGAAATGGAATGAGACTTGGATTAAACCTATTGTTCACTACACTCAAGGCTACACTATGTACGCCTATTCATGCCCACAGTAATACCAGAATGTGTATCCTTGTGGAGACATGGCTTTGTTCTTGTACGTACTAAATGAACACTCTCCGAAAAGTGGAATTTGAAGTCGCTTCCATTTGAATAAGAATCACTTTCCTGGGTTGAAATTTCTAGCGGACATCCCTTATATTTCTTCTTTTTGCAACGGATAAGTATAGGCTGGGCTACCTTTGAAATTCCCCCTCTTGTGTTAATTTCAAATATCAGTTTCATGAAAACATTGTGGAGACCTGGGGTCGATTTCACGACGGCTCTATGATCAATCGCAACTCGAGTTACGAAGGACAACCCATTGTAGGGGGCCTATCTCACGTAAGGCTTCAATGCATCAAAAGTCCAACGATTGGTGGCAAGTTACGAAGAGTTTGGTGAAATCGACCCCAGTATTTATAGATGTTTCCCTATATTGTGCTCGGTCTCCACAAGGCACCATCTAGGCATTCAAGGGTTTCAAGAGCACAAACAACTGAAACAAGTCTAGTGTTACTTTAATAGTTATAACCGCAGCTTTATTGCAAAACTAAGGGCCTAGCTATGAGTGCTACATAAGGGGTCACCAACTGACAAATCTGTCCAGTACTAAACAAATTGATTTTTTCGAATGATTCCCTAGATGCATACTGAATTTCTACAGCAAGATTATCACTCGCCCAAATAAAAAGATAAAATGAAATAAATTAATGATTTGAGGCTTTGCATGGGGATTGTTGGTATGTGGATCGGTTTGCGGTAACACTTCGGTTGGTACATATCGCACTAATTATTTCTTTGCACTTCTCGTAAGGTCTCAACGTTTCAACTAGCCTGCTTGGGTATTCATCATCCGGGACCAACTGAAATGAGGGATGTATCTACATGTAGATTTGTGTGGTTCTAATAATATGTAGGCTAATTATTATATAATACTGGCACTGCCACGCCTGGCCCAACAGGTAACCCATATACCCACATAAAACGGACCAGGGGCCGATTTCAAAGCTCTGCGATGCATCGCAACCCGATTTGCGACGCGTCCTAGCTGCGACGCGTCGCATCTATGCGATTAGTCCATAGAGAAAGGATGCGTCTTAACTCTGCAACGCGTCGTAAGTTTTATGAAATCGGCCCCTGGGGTCACCCACTGGTTCCTCTCACACCCCAGTGAGCACCAATCATACAGCTCAGGCTCCACAAAACAGGATCCTCAACAATTACATGTATAATATGGACCATAATATATCCCTCATTTCAATCGTCTCCTGATGATGACTAGAGCAGGCTGGTCAAAACATTGAGACCACAACAAGTGCGAAGTGCGATAAGTACTGACCGAATATCGCGAACCGATTTACCATTCACCATGTAATTGTAAAGCCTAAAATCTTGTTTGAAATGGCTCTAGTACAGTTTTTATTTTAACCAAAACAGTAGGCCCTAATTTGTGAACAAGTGGTTCCCAAAACGGGGTTACCTCAGTTTAGTACACTCAGGGTAGCTGGTACCCATGAAGAAGTCATATTTAGGTTAGTTAGTTTACTGTAGAAGCTGGGTACCAGCTACCCTGAGTGTACTAAACTGAGGTAACCCCCACAAAACTATAAAGGAAAGGACAAGTGAAGTGCTTTCTAAAACTATTTTAAAGAAATAGGAAAGGAAAGCAACTTGAGCTTTAACTTTTTAAGGTCTACTGCTCCCAAACGATATGTTTTACTTTCAGCAAATTATGTTCCCGAGTCCTTAAAACCCTAGATTGAAGATGTCACCAATATTTCAGTGAAAAAGCACAATGTTTAAGGACGAATTCTGCGGATCTGGATCCCATTTTAGTGTACCCTGCATAATTAAAGGAGGTGGATCCCAAAATATCGGATTCTTTGCGTGAAACAAACAGGCCCTTAGAAACCACTTGTCCTTTCCTTTACTCTTTAGGAACCACTTCATCATGCCACAATTACCACTTCTACTCATACATTATAATTTATATATGTCCAAGTCGACCCTAGATCTGTAAATTATTATTTATTTTGAGTCCTGCCGTCGATTTCACCATTTCTTCCTCCATGATTTCACAAAGCACTAAGATTAAAGAATGATCTTAACTCCTTAATTAGTGCATGGAGGTATAAAAAGATGATTAGTGTGAATTCATCCAAGCAATGTGTGATGTGATGCCACAATACAATATTGACAACTCATCTTTAAAGATTGATCTTTTCTTGGTGCTTTGTGAAATCTAGCTTGATTTTGACATGATCGTAGACCTAAACTGATCATGTCCAAATATTCGTTAATAATAATATGGACTCGGAATTGGCCCTAGGCAGCTAGGCCCAATGGGCTCTAGGCCAAAGCCTACCTCATACGGTCATACCTGTCTTACAATGACGGGGGTGTGAAGATGAATTTAACGGTACATACCTTCCTCTCCAGCTCCGCTGAGAAACCGTAAGATCTGCCTTTATTCATGGTTGCTGTATTATTAATTGGCAAATACTAGTAAATATCAACAAAATGGACGCACAAAAGAAATCACAACACGGCAAAAGCAATCTTTCCCAGCAATCATCTAATCCAAAGTGAAACAAAATATCGATACTTGTGGAAGTCTTCGGGTAGACGGCCATACACTTTGTGTAATGTGTGTAATATACAACCACATGTGTGATCGACGTGACCCAGCGTGACCTTAAACCGCCCTTTAGATCAACCGACGACTCTTTCATGAACGTTTAGCGAAATGAAACTAAATCGTCTTAGTCCTAAGTCTTCAGATCAATATAACACTACTTTAATTGCCCATATAGTATGCAGTATAATTCATTTGATATGAATTATAGGAAAGAATACGGCCAGAGTTATGCAGGAACTGGTGATAGGATCTTAAGAAAAGGAAAGGTAAGGCCTATTTCTGAACAGTTTTCGGGTTGTGGTTGCCGGATCAGAAAAGTTAACAACCAGGCTACGGTAATAATTCTTTCTTGATAGGCTAACTCAACAGGGAAGAGACCTTCCTCCGTTTCAGACATGACACTGCTTAGTGCGCACGGTAGTCAGTAGTCATATTACGTTTGCTTCTTTCTGTTTTACTTGTTGAATATAAATCCAGCATTTTGCAAATTTTCCTGCAGCTAAAAATAAAGCATGCATCAGTCGTCGTTTACATTTTACAACCCAATGACGTCAGAAGATCGGCATGTTTACCACATAGCATGCGCTTTAAGATGAAAAGATCGGTACAAAAGACTGTTTGGTCGTATTCAGAAAGGGTAAATCCGTTATTGTGCAAATATAGGCCAGTTATACTCATATTAGGGCGACGCTTCAGTGAATAACTTCACTAATGTCAACTGTTCGGTCTGTCTGACAGCGGCTGGTTACCATTATGTTTTTTTCCGCGAAGATTCTCGTTCTCGTACGTGGACACGCAATTGCTCCATGGTAATGTTTTACCATGGTTCTTTCCTCCATGGGTATTACCTTCATGCCTGAACGTTTCTACCCCCCAAAGCCCTCCCCTCCTCTGGTGAACACTGCACTGTCTTCAGTGCTGAAACGGTCACAATTAAGTTCGTTGTTTGGTCTGGTACGTGTGCTTGGATGATCACGATTGACTATAAATTGGGCTCATCATAAGTTGATAGAAGAGGATCAAACCAGGCGTGGTTCTACCGGGGGGGGGGGGGGAATACTGTAGCCCCCCCCCCCCCCCCCCCCTCCCCAACAATTTTGTCTAGTCCCCCCCCCCCCCCCCCCCCCCCACCCTCAAATAAAAATGCAAGCGAGGAACAACATTCTTGAAAATACTGGAATTTTTTTTCAGTTATTAAGCGCCAATTACATAAAAACGCGTTGTGTGAGCTATGTGCATGTTTTTCGACCCCCAATAAGACATAGCAGAAGCGGGAACCAAAAATATTGGGTCTTCTAGCCCCCACAAAAAATAATGGCTCTTTAAGCCCCCCAAAAGTGTTGACTCTAGAACCGCGCCTGGATCAAACGTTACTTATTGTAGGCCAATTATCATACACAATATCCAAGGGTTGATGAATCAGACCATGATCAGATGCCATGGTGGTTATAGGTAGGACCATCTACTGCAGTCAGCACGATGAGTCAACTTGACGGTACTGGTATAGAAGAGTGAGATGTGATAAAACTTAATCAAATCAACTATCACATTAAAGGTGTACACGATTGGTATTTAAAGGTCACAGAACATCACTCACACTTTGTCTGGTCCAACATGAGCATGAAACTGTAAACCTGTGAAAATTTGAGCTCAATCGGACATCAGAGTCAGAACGAGAAAATAGCGAAACCCCGACTCAATTTTCTTCTGAAACATGAAGAATGATTCCGATCTTACCCCGAGATCAAAACTGTTTTCGGTCGTTGTTTTACTAATTTCTGGATTAGATACAGCATTTCAGGCGGAAATATTTTCAACAATATGTTTCTACCAGCATGTATCTTCATTCCCTGAAATGTATGATACTGCGTAAATCTGTGAACAACCTTTGTTACCAATTCTGCACTGTATACCCTTACATAAAAAAAGTAAAAAAACATTCTTCTCAAGGCGACCAGGGGCCAATTTCATAAAACAGTTAAGCACAAAAATTTGCTTAGCACAAAATTTAATGTCTCGCCCAATAAAACAAACCACCATTGAAAATTCCATTTGATATTCATGGTCAGCGAACAACAGCCAAAGAACAATCACAAGTGATACACAACACGTGGAAATTTGAGTGTTAATCCTGTTTTTATTAAGACAGAAATGTCATGCTTAGCACATTTTTGTGCTTAACAGTTTTATGAAATTGGCCCCAGAGTATACTGGCCGGAACGTCGAGTTTCCAGCTCTTTTCAGAGCCACACAACTTTGAACTTGAATGGATGAAAGAGAAGAAAATAATGATAATTTGACTCATTTTTTGTGGGATTCTATCAAATGTTTTGTTTTATTTTACTTAGCTTATGCATCAAAATACCTATTGCATTTTATAAACTAAAACTGGTAAAATTAGCGTGTTTACGATGTATAGGCCTATAGGCCTATATTAAATACGGTATCATTTTTATTCTTGTAAGGTTGAAGAAATACAACAAAACTTCTTATTGCTAAACGTTGTTGCTCACTCGTCAGTAATTGTCACACTATTTCAATCCGACGCCCACGGCACGAAATACCATCCGCCATTACTGCGGTGTCCCCTGAAACAGACAAAGCCGTTCCGTGCACTTATAAACGTTGGCTTACATTGCTGTATTAAACATCACTATAAAAATAGTTACACATTTTGCAAGAGTCACTTTAACATAATTGTTATGGGTTGTGTTTTTGAAATAACTCGAAATTCATTGATTAACAATTACCCACACAAAAATCGAAATATGAAATGTGTATCTTGTATACAAAATAATCTTCCCACTACCAAAAAAGTTACTAACAAGACCCTATAATGCGCTTTGAATGGTCTACAAGTTTTTTTTAGGTTTTCGTCTAATAATACTGAATACATGTAACACTAACTATTCCCAATACTGTACCTATGTATTATTGTTTGCGTATATCCGACCATACATGGCTGCATTTTAAGGCTGCAGTTTGTAACCGGTTAACCGACCGTTCAAAAGGGTACCCGGGTACATTTTCCCAGTTAGGTTAATCTAAAAGTATCTTTTTAATGGCCTCTTCTTTTTGAAACATAGACACAAGTCATCTAGAGTTCACAAAGAAAAAAATGTCAATGATCTTTTGAAAATTGGACCAGCAGGCTTATGCAAAGCAAAGGCCAGACATTTTGCTATGTATACCACTGCCAAATGTTGTGACTAAAGAATATTGTCAACCAAGTTCCTAAAAGACCCGAACTTACTATTTCTTTGTTTTCTTTGTTATACGGGTAATCGTAACCGTAACCGAAAAACCAGACGGGTAACCGGTTACAAAATTATTCGTAAATTTACAGCCCTAGTGCATTTCCGTCCAAAAAGTGCAAGACACTTTCGATTAAATGCGCAAAGCAACTACGGCTCCATTCTGAAGGACAATAAGGCCTATAAGACAACCAAAAACATACTACAAAGTAATCACACAGTTTATAATAAAATAATGACAAAAATGAAAGCAATGAATTTCAACTTACATGATTTTTCAATTTACAATCTTTGGAATCTCGAAAGAAGCAATAGTCATGCAGTATATTATAGTCATGTTGAAACTTGAACAATTCAATTTGGTGCTAAAAAGAAAGAAAGCAAAAAAACACTTGAAGACACGAATGAAAGTATCGGGACCAATCTAGATGGAAAATATCCAGTTGTATGCTATAACACACAATCTTTGGGAACAAAAATATTACAAAGCTCATGAATTCCTTAAAACACTGTATATAGGCTTATATAATTCTTCAGAATGATATACCAAATTGCCCGGAACGCTGCTCTACAAGCCCCGATCCTTTTCAGATCCGGGATTTGATTTTTAGTTCTTGAGATTTGTCTTTTCAATCTGTCTCCCGAGACCGTAGGGCGTCTGTCCCGCCTGGGATGCCCCCTTGTTGGTTCCCATCTGCAGACCGATGACGTTCTTGCCGGCTTTTAACTGCTCATCGGTGAATTCTCGCTTTTCCCCGCTGGATTCCTTAACGCCCAGTTTAGGCCCAGCGTAGGATTTAGCCTGCGCCTATAAATTATAATGAATAATAAATCATATACCATATTAATTTATCTAAATTGCATATAAAATTATTAGGAAGACACTTTAGCGTCTAAAGTGAACATTTTGGGAGACGTTTGCAAATAGGGAGACTTTTCGGTGTCTCCAGCTACCCTTTAAAGACATTTTTTTGCTGTCCATATTTTAATATAATAGAAGACAGAGAATGTGCTCAGCATGAACTTTATGTCAATTTCAAGTTCATTGGTTCGGGGGATGCTTAGAAATAGGTAAGTTAAGTTTGTGCAAGACCCAATGAGAAAGTCTCTGAACGATCCTTTTAGCATTTCGAAAGCGATAGTGTAACCGTGAAAGATTCGGAGGGGGGGGGGGAGGGATTATTTCGGCCGTTCATTATTATGAACAAAGCGTTTAACAAAACTATTAATTTTCATAATGGTACAAACCTTTCTTCCAAGAGCGTGTATGCCATTGATTACCTGGAATAACGATCATAACATACACAAAAGCTATTATTAAAACATGTTCATCAGAGTGGGTTAATGAATGCATTATAAATCCATAATAATATCTCTTCTAATTTTGAACGAGAACATTTTTATTCCAATCATCTAGTTTTCAAAATACACATCATGACACTAAAGTTGCGGACATTTATATTCAAAATCGGATTAAACACTGACCAATCAGAATAATATCATTTAGTCATACATTTTAGTCATGCTGTACCGTAACTGCATGCGTCACTTTTTCATTGCGAAATTTGTTCAATAGAAAATCATCATTTTATCTGTATTCCTTATTTTGTTTTAGAAAGAATGTCTGGTGCTTGCTATTTTCTTTGTAGGTTCGAACTTAGATATATTACAGGTTATAATATTAATATTTGAGAATCGACCATTATACCTGTGGTATGTTGGCTCCTTCATACAGATCTACAGTTTGGAACAAATCTCCCTTGTTCACGCCATACGCACAACACGCTTCCAAGAAATTACCAATATTTTCCATCTATTGCACGGAAGAAATAAATAATTATTTTGTGAGAACAGTGAAACAGTGAAAACAAAAAACCCACAACGACGTCGATTAATATAATAACCGTACATCATAAATATTCATGACCTATAGCCGAATCCCAATTGGTCAATTCACCATCACGTGCCAGTGGATATATTTGCTGTTCACCAGCGAGTAGGCCGGGGAACTGTTACACATGTAACATCTCACTGCGCATCCTTATTGGAAAAGTTTGCAGCGCGCGTGCGTGAGCCTCGACCTACATGAAGTCCATGGTGGCTCACGAACATGAACATTTTGCTGCACTTAATGATACCGATCTCGACGAAATTGTGAATATTTATGAGGTACAGTCGAACAAAATAATATGACATGGTTTATTTCGGGTGGACAGTCGATTCTAGCTTCCCATAGTGTTGAAAGTTGACAAACTAGTTGCCGAGGCGAATAGTTTGTCAACTTCCAACACTAGCTAGAATCGACTGTCACCCTCACACCATGTGATATTTGTATAGTTACCGGTACTATACCAGACTTTTGTTTTAGAAAAACAACAACATTATTCATAAATAAAAATGTGTGTAAAAGATTATAATTATATCAACTAAAGCAAAAGATAACATAATTCCTATATGAATAATATCAAAACCAAAAACAAATTGTTTTATATAAAAAAAAAACCTTAGCGGTAAATTGATTTTCTTAATACAATTGACTAACGAACAATTCTATATAATTATGGGCGTTCATTCAAAGTTTCATTGCAGCGAACACACGATTAATCATTGTGATACAATCTGTTGTTGAACTGCAAAACATGTCCACCAGACTAGGCATTGGAAGTGAAATTAATACTAATAGGACTTTACCAAGAAGCAGCTTCCAGTGGCAAACAAAATTAAAGTTTAAACAACTTACCATCTTGAACGCCATCTTGCTCTCGTTGATCTTTTTAACGCTGCCTGGTTGGAGCGTATTTATCAACCTATGAAAATAACGGAAGTCATGGAGAAGGAAATGTATAACAACGATAATCTCAATACAAGTAATAAACTGCTTTTGCAAAACTGCTCATCAGCCAAAATGACCGTTAAATCTCGTCAAATCTCGTCGATAAATCTCGTCAGAATAACTCTCAATTTCAATTGTTTCGAGAAAGTTACAGTTTTTCCCCATGCTCTCGAGATCATTTCGTGTGCTGGAAATATCATGATTTCATACAATGAAAAATAACTAATAAAGGTAGATCATTTCGTGTTCTGGAAAAATCATGATTTCATGCAATGAACAAATAAAGTTACATCATTTCGTGTTCTTTAAATATTAGGATTTCATACAATGAAAAAATTAAAAATAAAGTTAGATCATTTCGTTTTCTGGAAATATCATCATTTCATGCAATGAAAAGATAAAGTTACATCATTTCGTGTGCAGAAAATATCATGATTTCATGCAATGAAAAAAAAACCTGCCATGCACCCGCAAATGTGATTTTGAGCGCTCGAATTATGACAATTTCCAGCAGCCAAATCATTTTTTGAAAGTTGAAAATTATTTCGTTCTTTCGTTCAGTTTAATTCTTTTGATTTCATCAAATGTATCTTTAAGGGCACCAAAATCATTCGGGCAAAAAAACTCCTTAAAACAAGGGGGATGTGATGTGTGCAGTAAGAGACTGCAAGAAAAAAATAACTTCTGTGCTACCGATGAAAACTTTACTGAGTCATGGGGCATTTCCGTCAAAGCTCGGCTTCGGCTCCGGCTCCGGCTCCGGCTCCGGCTCCGACTCCGGCACCGGTTCCTTTTCATGAATCTATTTTAGAATTATGGGTATCAAAATACAGGCTTTTGGCTGCGGTTCGGAAGTAGATTCTCCAGTTTGAACTTTGAAAAATAAAACAGATCTGCTTCAATGAAAATCCACAACCTGTATTTTCACAATAGAGACGAAGCCTGAGCCGGAGCTGAGCTTTGAGAAAGGCCCCTATAGTTTGTATGTGGTGTATTTGGTTGCATCCAAGTTTTGCCTGTAAATATTGTCTCGTACTATATGACATGGCCTAATAATAATGTTGACAAAGCTTACTTGCAGAGTAAGACACCGTTTTTAAGTGCCTCGTGGGTACCTCCAGATACCGATAGTCCCGTTACGGCAGCAATCCAATCCAATGCCTCCTTCTCAAGGGCTGGGTCGTATTTTGAATCTTTCTGTATATACGAAAGAAAATAAAGACAGTCTATGATGTTTCTATTCTTCATATAAATTACCCACATCACTTTACGCATAATTATAGTGAAATAAACAAATTGTTGTTACTGACCGGAAATGTGAGCAACGTAGACATTGTACCTTTTATTTCGAGTAATTTCCCTTTCAAATTAAAGGGAATGGATATACAGAACTGTTTTTTCCGACAAAACCGTTGCTGACAGTGAAAGCACATGTAATCCATCATACCTTAACTGACAAACCTGTAGAGGTTTGAGGTCAATCAGCCATCTGGGTCACGAGAAAATAGTGAAAACCCGTTTACACGTTTCAACGATATTATGCGTTCATAATAAAACGCTTCGAAGCGATTTATGCCAAACGGAAAATAGTTTCATTTATTTCTCAACGAATGTGACATTTCAGACAAAACCATTTCATGGGATGTTTTCTCCTATCATCAACATTATACTGTGTAAGTTTTATGTGAATCTGTGATCTTGAAGTGTATTTTGTCTAACCAATTCTGTACCATCCCTTTAAACTTCAATAAGATGTATTATTGCCGAAATGTGCTTTTCCTTCACTTTACCAGAAGCCGTTTGAAACTAAATTGTCACCTACAGTAACTGATATGGTCTTAATTTTCTCCACGACTTAAAGGAAAATTCATCGACTGTGGTGGTTGATGAAGTCGCAGTCTGTAAGTGTACAACTCGAGCTTACTTGAGGCTAATGCTTGCGATTGATTTTTGCTACTGTCATTTTGTGTCGTAAGTGAAATGAAGGGCTTGTGATAAATGGCGAAGAATCCCTTCATTCCGTTTTGTGGGCCTCTTAATGATAGTGAAATAAGCTCCAAGCCAATTGCGGCAAAAAACTTCACACTGCAGTTGAAAAACCTCATTAAGAGTCACTCGTTTTATTGGGTACGATATTGCAAAATGCAGATTGAACCTTCATTTCATACATTCATTCACCCAATTCGTTTCAATTTTTCATATGTCACCCGATACGATATTTTGCTCATTGCCCAACGAAAAAAAAACCCGAATAAATGTCCCTTTTTCCCAAACCGTCTAACCGTCAGTTTAGTATGAAATATCCCTCCGCTTCCAACGCTAAATATAGAGCCAACTTTAGAGCTCGCGTCTCCTCAAAGGTCAGAAGCACAGAACCACCAAGTTGTTTTAGCTGTGGGCGTTCACGAAATGGGGCTTGGGGCTAGGCTTGGCATGTCATTTGTTTTTCTACTGCCATTTTGTGTCCTAAATGAAATGAAGGGCTTGAGATACATGGCGAAGCTCGGAGCCTTTCCCCAGCTTCATCATGACTGTGGCTCAATCCCTTTGTTTCATTTTGTGGGCTTCAAATTACTGGCGGTAGTGAAGTCCCAAGCCTAGCCTCACGCCTCATTTCGTGGGAGGCATTGTGGATCGTTGGTGAGACTTCCGAATGAATTGTTTCCATTTTAAACATTATTTGTACGGTGTCTGTGCCCCGGCCTCGGTCATATGTTTGTTCCCTGCATTTTTGTGTTTGTTTTTCAGTGTTTTGTCACGTTCCAGAATAACTCTGAGCATAAAGTAATTTTGAAATAGTGGGCTTCCAATCCGCCATAGCTGCGTCACATATACATGTACATCTGCTTTCTATATAGAGTTACAGACAGTGTAAATTCTGTCACTTCACACAATGGGCTGAAATGCAGTGACCCAGGCAGCAAAACCATGACTGTACGCATGCTTCCACCAGATTGGGCGAATTGGCCCAATTTCATAGAGCTGCTTAAGCAAAAAAATCTGCCGTGAGCATGAAAAGGCTTCCTTGATCAAACAGGATTACCAACCAAATTTTCATGTGATGTTCACTGCTTTTGACTTGTATTTGGCCATTGTTTGCTGAGCATAACATTCAAACTGATCATTACTGATTTTACTACAAGTTTCCTAAGGTTTTTGATGCTTAAGCAAATTTTGGTGCTTAATTAAAGGTGTAATACATGATTGGTAAAAAGGTCACAGAATAGCACTCACACTTTGTCTGATCCAATATGTACACGAAATAATAAACCTGTGGAAAATTGAGCTCAATCGGACATTTTGAGTCACGAGAAAATAGCGAAAACGCGACTCAATTTTTCTTATAAAACATAATTAATAAGAATGATTTTTGATCTCGGTACAAGATCAAAACTGTTTTTGGTCTTACTAATTTCTGGATAAATACATGCGTTCACCATTTCAGGCGGAAATATGTTCACGGTATGTTTCTACCAGCGCCATCTTTATACCCTGAAAGTTATATGAAAATCTGTGATTGTTTCTGTTTGGGTATATTATACCAATCCTGTACTGCGCCTTTATAAGCAGCTATTGACCCCAGGCCTGAGCCCATCAACAATGGCCCCGCGAATGCATCATACGATTGTGTAAATCAACGATTACACCCGTACGTGGTTCAGACATAAGTCAAGGTCAATCGTTTTTCTTATGGACAATAAAATAAAATTTTCAACATCTCTCTGTTTTCGTCCCTTGAGTTTGTTTTTTTCAGGAAGAGGCCAGCGGTTCTACGTCTATAACCCTACCGGTGTCTACCGGAAATGTTTATTTTTATCATAAAGCAACAGACCCTTTTGTCAAGGATCTATATTACACGCAAAGCCTGGTGGAACCATGGAAAAATGAGAACATCCTCTGTGATACTGGCCAGTGTCAAATTATGATTCCACCCATCATCGGTTAAAGGTAGTGTCATACTTTGGTGGCATACCGAAACAGAAATGTTCACAGATTTACCTATAACGTACGGTGCTGCTATCGTTAGGCCATACAAGTTTTCCGCCTGAAATGCTGTATTTATCAAGAAATGTGTAAAACTAAAAGCAACGACCGAAAATATGTCGGATCATTAAAAGAACAACAAAAACGGTGAAAAGATTACAGCAATTCCGTTAGAGTTTTTTCACTGTTTTCTAAAAAAGGCGGCACCACATGGGACTAAGAATTTCACAGATGGCTGTTACCGTATCTTCCTTTTATTTTGCCCATGAATCTGTATTTCTTTGACAAAAACCAAACTATGATATTACCTTTAAGGCACACAATAATCTTTCGTTACATGTCGTCCAAATTCACCAATACATTTTTAAGATAGAATTAATCTTGTGCAAATTGTGTCAAGTTTATTTGGATGTCATTTTGTTTTCACGACCAGGCAGTTTGAAGGAAGTTGTCCTTTGGTGTAATTTTTAAATTCCAATCATAATAAATACTTATATTCCAATAATTCAAATCATCTAATTCCAACTGCATAGGCCTGCAAAATGCAAATCATAAATACCCGTGATATATTCCTCCAAATCGGTGTTATAGTCACGTTTTCGGAAGACTTAAGAAATACTGTGGCTGCTGATTTTTAAAAATACCGTGGGCGTTTTTCACTGTTTTCTGAAAAAGTGGGCACCGTGTGGGACTGAAGTTTCACAGATGACTGTTACTGTATCTGTCTCGATATTTTTGCCTATATGAATCTGTATTTATTTGATAAAAACCAAAGTATGATATTACCTTTAAAATGAAAATTACCACACGAAAGAAACGCAATTAATACGAAGCGAAGTTGAGCAAAGGTGCATGAAGGTGCAGCATAGGATATAGGGCCTATTTATACCAATTCCGAAACAGTGAACATCTGCAGGATAGCAATAAAATGGGTAAGGTAGGCGGCCTAGTTTACGAACACACCTAGCAACGATCAAACATAGCAGTAGCGAACATTAGTATTAGATTGAAATCAGTAGTCAACACGTCCTGCGGCCAATAAACCCGCAAAAATAAATCCGACCGCGCCTGTACGGTACGGGGGTCACTGCGTGACGTATAAAGGTTCCGGGTTCGGCAACACTTTGGGATTTAAAAGTCTTCTCAATTCAAAGTGTGCTCAGATTGGATTCATCAAAATGACCTATGATATCATATGTGGTTTACATGTTTTTGAGAAAAGAATGCTAATGAGTCATTAGTATAATGACTGAAACCAGTGTATAAGTTTCAGTAGCACTATACGATCGATTCCAAAGTCGATAGGTCTTGTTCTAAAATTGCTTTTTACGGCATTCGAAAATTTCTTCTTATTTAAACCCAAATAACCCTTCTTCTATTATAATGTCTTAGTCTCTGGAATGCTGAATGCTGTTATCACTGAGAAAATGAGTCATATACTCTGACCCAATTTTTTCTTCAGCGATTTGGCAGTTTAGTAGTGCGAGTGCGCCGATACATCCCCATTCCGTGCGTAGGAGTGACGTTCCGAGGCTTCGTGATCGATGACGCTGACTCCCTCATAAAAAAAAATCAAAACCCTTCAACTTGCTCACAAATCAAAAGGTATGTCAAAAAAGCAGATTATTTGAGTTTGGAAACAGTTTAAGGTAATATCATACTTTGTTTTCTGTCAAAGAAATACAGATGCGTGGGCAACAATATCATGACAGATACAGTATCACTAGAAACAGTCATCTGTGAAATTCCCAGTCCCATACGGTGCCAACTTTTTGAGAAAACAGTGATAAACGCCCACGGTATTTAAAAAAAAAATCGCAGGAGTTTTGATCTTCTAAAGATCAGAATTGTTTTTGGTCATTTTTTTTTAAAACGTTTCTGTATAAATACCGCATTTCAGACAGAAACATTTTAACGGTATGTTTCTAACATCAGCACCATCTTTATACCCTGTAATTTATATATATAGGTAAATCTGTGGAGATTTCTGTTTCGTTATGCTACCAAAGTGTGATAGTACCTTTAAGTTTAATCTATATTCTCTTATAAGAACAGGGTGCTATTGCGAACCATGCATTAATGCAAAGCCTCCGTCAGTCACGACTCATTAACTCCGGGGTTTTTGAGAGCCAGAGATCCCATGGATTATGAAGCCTGGTGGTACTACTACTAGTACTAGTACAGTAGTAGGCTGTTGTTCGCGAGTTCTTCACGTGTACAACAGTAACTGCTGAACGCAAAGACTGGCTTCCTAAAAATGCGCACAGTGGCATGAATTTAATAATTACGCTGGCTTAATGAAGAAATGATAACAATGACTAATTAATTATGCAGACGCATATGGACCTATACATGGAATACAATAACATAACATACGCACATTATGCATGCAGTGAAGGGCCTACTGTAATATTGTATGAGTGTACATGTACGTTTTGTACATTCATGCACCACACAACCACCTGTTGATAATCGAATCGTGTGCAATTAAAGCAATTTCTACAACTGTAAAAATCAACATTTAGTTGCCTGCATACCTTAGCCTGCAGCTCTGCAGTCATTCCGTATCCCTTTGGTCTTTCTGCCATGATGATACCGGGTTAATTGATAATAGTAATGAGGTAAAATCCAAGCACTATACTTTCACGTACTTTCACGAGCTACACTAGGGAAGAGTTAGTAATAGTACTGACTATAGTGTAGTATATATAGTAGATTGTCATCGAGTCTGATGCTGGCTGTATAATGGGAGCCCCTCCCATTTTGCATGACATAGAGCGAGCTATTGGTGCATGAATCAAACCACCACACAGACTTGATTCAAGGCTGTGTGTTATGCTAATTTATCATATATGGCGTAGATCACTTTTGAAGAAAAAAGGGATTGGATTTAGGGGAATAAAGTAGGCTATACACAAAATAACAGTTACATAATCAAGATGCCTTGTTTATGAATATATGTTTTGCAGAAGATTTTGTTGAATTTGGTCACTACTAGGCAAAGCCTGGTGTTTTTGTAATGAGGTTGGTGGGTGGTCGGGGACCAATATGTACTTTTCACTGTGCGGCGACTTCAACACGCAGAGGACGGCTCCGTGCATCGTGCCGTCGCGTCGTGCCCTCGACCGTCGCGTCGCCTACCTTGTCGAGCGCACCGAACGTCGTGCCGATGCGATTTGTCGAGTGACGTCGCGTCGCGCCGCACAGTCGCACAGTGATGATCATAGTGCTTTATTAATATCATTATGTAGTGTTACCTCCGTGCCCATGCTGGTGGTTCCCATCGCAACGAGATCGAGGGCGCCCTTTACTCTTTCAACCACAACCAGGGCTGCGCTCGATCCTGGCTCAGGCTCCGGCTTCGTCTCATGCTGAAAATCATAGGTTTTCCTATATTTGATCTGTGGTTTTCATTGAAGCTGAAGCTCTAGTTTTCTCAGTTTCAAACCAGAGAATCTACCTCCAAACCGCAGCCCAAAAGCCTCGTTTTGATGCCATTTACATGTGTATACATGTATATTGATAATGGATTCACGAAATGGAGGCGAGGCCGGAGCCGAAGCCGGAGCCGAGCTTTGAGAAAGGACCCCACAGGCTTACGTTGCCATCATGCCCTGTTTATACCTAAGCCAGTGCCAGTAAAGCATGGCATTTTTTCATTTTTAGGGCATGCACACGTAGGCCTATACGTAAACGTTAATTGACCACTCAAATTTGGCTGTACTCGCGCATGCATAAAGGGACAGACTAGTTGCGCAGTATTAACGAACTGACTAACTGATTTCTAGGTACTAGACGGCCAATGGTCAGTAACCTTCGATTTGTTTAAGATCTTGGCTACAAAAATTGCTGATGATATCGACTTTGCGAATTTTGTTTAAACATAGTTACGTGAGCATTTTTTCTCTTTTTAACTCACTTGAGAGACGGTTTACAAAAATGTATTTACATCGTATGGCCTATGCCAATTACGTTTTGGTGTCTATAATTTGACCATTCGTGCCAACCAATGCACTGGCATGCAGTTTGTTAATCGATTGAGGAATGGTTTGGGCATCTAATGGTCGCCAACATCGGTCGCTTAGAGACAAGGGTGTAGGGTCTTTAAAGGTAGTATCATACTTTGGTAAGAAACAGAAATGTTCACAGATTTACCTATAACTATGAAGATGGTGGTGGTAGAAACATACCGTTAAAATTGTTCCGCCTGAAATTGTGTATTTATCCAGAAATGAGTAAAACAACGACCACAAATCTTTTTGATCTTTTAAAAGAACAAAAATAAAAGAGAAAAGACTTAAGAAATACTGTGGCCTGTTTTTCACTGTTTTCTCAAAAAGTTGGCACCGTATGGGACTGACATTTTCACAGATGACCATTACTGTATCTTCCTTGATATTTCTGCCCATGAATCTGTATTTCTTTGACAAAAACCAATGTATGATACCACCTTTAAGATGTGTTTCATTGGTCTCACCTGCATCCATTGCCTCAAGAGGACGACATTTACGTCTTGGACCAAGACTAAAACGCCCGAGGGGTATTTAAAGGTAATTTCATATAGACTTGGGTTCATTAAAGAAATGCAGATTTATGGGCACACAATAGGCCTGAGGAAAATATACAATAACAGTCAACTATGAAATTCTAAGTCTCATACGGTGCCCACTTTTTGAGAAAACAGTGAAAAACGCCCACGGAATTTTAAAATCTTTTAACAGGAATTTTGATCTTCCGACTGAGATCCAATAATGATAATAAAAGCATCTTGCCCACAAGGAGGCATGTACCATAACCCATGGCTGGATTGGAAACCACAATATGTAGATCACTAGGTCATAGCACCCCACTCGTCACGGCGCATACGACATGGGAATAGTGTCTTGCATCGATATAAACGCGTGATATAAAAGTTGGCTGCGCTGCGACTGGGATCACAAACTCAGTCTTGAATCAAGGCTACCAGCTAGACTGCTGGCCTCGGCCTCGCTCTGCTCTCCTGACGTCATGTCTGCATATTATATCCGCCCCCTGGCCGCGCGGACAATGCCAGCTGAAACCACGCCCCCTTTATCCGACCTTTGGCATGGAGGCTTGAGACTTACTTGTACTTCAATAGTCCGTGGGCCGTGGCCTTTTATTCGCTCGTTTCGTGACCATCATCACCGAATTTGTTCCCACTTGGCATGGATGTAGATCTGACATTACTGAACAAGAATTGATTTGTTCCCACGTCCAATTTGTGTTCACTAAAGAGAAATTTGCGATAAAAAAATCGTCAAATTTTACGTACAGAAAAAACATAAGAATAAACAGCGCCCTCAATCGGTAGAAAGTAATTATCTACATAATAATACTATAGGAA
This sequence comes from Astropecten irregularis, assembly GCA_963971285.1. Taxonomy (NCBI): domain Eukaryota; kingdom Metazoa; phylum Echinodermata; class Asteroidea; order Paxillosida; family Astropectinidae; genus Astropecten; species Astropecten irregularis. Next base: position 10,792,426 of record OZ020253.1, read on the forward strand.
CTGCATACTTACCCGTGCTCATTTTATTCCCGATGTAAAACCCTTTACTATGATTGGAAACTGATCAAACTTCAAACGTAATTATTTATAGGGACATTTTATTTGACGTTTTAATTATGGGAAAATTAGGTGAATGCTGGATGGAAAATATGACACATGTTTTTGAAGATGTTTCTCCCAGCAAACTGCTGTCGCAATTTGGCATTGTTATGTTATGTATGAGAGTCGATTTTTGAAAACACTGGGAAATTATTTTAATGACTGTTTTGTTTTTAAATGTAGAATTTCCACCACGAACAATGATAATTCATTATGCAAAACAATGGTCTTACACAAAAGACGGGCCCTACACTTGTAAAATGTGTAGCATGCTGTTCAATTATTATTGTGACTTTAAATTTGTTCCGAAAACAGAGATTTCACCACTTCATTTTGTGATGGGCTCCATACAATAGTCTTTACCACTAAACAAACATTGCATTATTGATAAAGAATTAAATAAAAATATGACTGAAATTCCAACGAAGGATGTTAAAAATGTATATTTTAAACAATTATGATAATAACATTATCTTGCTCATAACACTAAATATACCCCAAATAATTTATTTTCTTAGGATACATTGGCTATGTGTGCTTTTGCAATGAGCTGCATGTAGGGTGAAAAGTAAAATATATGATTGCAAAGGGTAAAAAGAGTACATGTACTTACACTTCACACTGTCACTTTCACTGTCTGATCCATCATGGGTACACATGAAATAATACCCCTGTGAAAGGTTAAGCTTAATCGGCCATCTGAGTCTCAAGAGAATATTATTGAAAAACTTAGTCAATTCTTTTCTTATAAAACATAAAAAAAATACTGTAGTTTTGATCATACGTGACAAGATATTTCTGTTAGTGTTTTCTAAAAAAGAAATATACATCTTATAATAAGCATTTTGGACCAAAACATTTTAACAGCAAAATCATGTGAGATCATACAGTGTGTGTGGCTTGAAATAAAGATTCCTTTGTGGGAATAAAGTCATGTATGCAACTATTATTGAAGTCTCAACTTCATTGTGATAATTGTTTTGTTTTCTTTGTCATCAAATATTTTTATTGTAATTTTATTTAGATTAAATATTCTAATAGGTTCAAAACGTCAGGCATTCCCAATAAAGTTTCAGGTCAACTCGGTCCGTGATTATTTTAGGCTCTCTATTTTGGTTGATGAGCAATTTGTAGCAGTTTATTAATTCCTCATCATTTAGAAATTTGCTGGGAGAAACATCTTCAAAAACATTTGTCATATTTCCCATCCAGCATTCACCTAATTTTCCCATAATTAAAACGACAAATAAAATGTCCCTAGAAATAATTACGTTGAAGTTTGATCAGTTTCCAATCATGTAAAGGGTTTTACATCGGGATTAAAATGAGCACGGGTATGCAGTTCCTATAGTATTATTATGTAGATAATTACTTTCTACCGATTGAGGGCGCTGTTTATTCTTATGTTTTTTCTGTACGTAAAATTTGACGATTTTCTATCGCAAATTTCTCTTTAGTGAACACAAATTGGACGTGGGAACAAATCAATTCTTGTTCAGTAATGTCAGATCTACATCCATGCCAAGTGGGAACAAATTCGGTGATGATGGTCACGTAACTCAAAAACTAAAGCGAATTTGGCCTCACGGCCCACGGACTAAAGTAGCTTCCGAATTTGAGGCCCCAAAATGAACTGAGGGGATTGGACCCCATGACGAAGCCAAAGAAAGGCTCCAGCTTCGCCATGTATTTCAAGCCCTTAAATTAGGATTCAAAATGGCGGTAGCCAAGCCTACAGCCCAAGCCTCATTTCGTAAAGACTCTTCATAATTGTAGAGATCAGTGACCTTTGCATCGGAAGGTGGAGTGTTGGACATGGTCGGGCGTGCAGTGCGCTACCGATAACCCTGACATGGTAAATTATCAGACCTTGCACCGTGCCGTGAATTACAGCCCTGAGTTACTAGAATATAATAGCGTCACGGTATGTTGACGAAGTCGTACGTGGAAACTATAATACAGTCTAATCAATCCTTTAAAGGTACAGTACAGGATTGGTAAAATACCTAAACAGAAACGTGCATGGATTTACCTATATTAACTTTCAGGATATGAAGATGTGCTGGTTGAAACATATCGTTCAAATATTTTCGCCTGAAATGGCGTATTTATCCAGAAATGAGTAAACTGACAAAGACCGAAAACGGTTAATTTGATCTCGGGGTAACGGATCAAAACCGAATCGGGTCTTCGCTATTTTCTTGTCCGGTAGTGAGTTCAAATGTTCACAGGTACGTTGAAGTAAAATTATTGTTGCTCATTATTGATTTCATTCTAAATTAGGGGCCTATTGAAGTTCGCGGTATAAACTGATCAAAAACCTTATTTTTTTCTTATCTCAAGTTTCGTTGCACAGCAAGCACGATTGCCGATCTATCAAAACTCCGTTCTTTTAAAAATCAATTTTGATCCTTCTGTTCATACAAGGACAGCGCACGCGCACGCACCCATGCTCACAATTGCGCAAGCATGGTTTGCGCGTGCGCTGTTGATTCAAGACCGATTCTCCAAAGTCTCCCATTGCGACCACGTAGAACTGATGATGGCGAAATATTACATTGGCAAAGAGCCAGTTATTGGGGCTTCAAGAATATATTATACAATAAATTAAATAATTAATACATGTATAAAAACACAAAAATCAAACAGGATAACAGTAACCGCAATTTAAACGTACAGTGTAGGCAATGGGTCAATCCTAATTTCCCCGCGTTGTTGCACGAAAATTAATGATCAACCAAGACCTAATTAAGTTTATATTAATGATGTACATATTTTTATGTAGATATTATTTTCTGTTTTGAAATCGATCAAAACGTTTGCGAATTCTAATAACCGAGGCGATTCCACCGTAACCTTGATTTATTTGACGGCTGGAGCAAAGTCTATCACTAAGCGAGGGCATGCACCCAACATGCGGCAGGATATGCACTGCGTGGGGGCACGTCTTTGTCTAGCAAGGGCTACACACGACAAGCTATACGTGGCCTGTGCTGCTGTTGAGTCCCCCAGTTTTGACCACAAAATCATGTCAAATACTGACCAGTAAAGGGCTACATATGACACGACCGTGCCTCTGAGTTTAAGTTGGCTGTTTCTGGTGACATTCTGATGGAGTATATTGGATGACGTGTATTTATTCAGCAGCGTGAATGTTGGTTGGGCACATTGAGATCCAGTACAGGCAGGTAAGGGTTGCTTCGTATGCCCCACATTCTATTGCATGCATGCTATACTGTATACATGTACAATATTTGCTATGAAGCGTTGACTGCATTGCATGCACAGCATATACAGCAGACATGATTGACCTTAGTTCACCATCTGCGAGGTGTAGCGCGCACGTACTGGCAGTGTGTAGTGTAGACTTTGCACACAGCCAGTACAGGGACCGGTGGGGAGGGGGAAGGGGGGGGGGGGGGGTGTCAGCTGGATCTGCGCTTGTTGGGTATAAAGGAAGGACACCCGCATCAGCTTGAATTAAAGATACATAGGCCTACATGGCGCGCGCAGTACAGATACAGTTACTATCAAATTACGATTTTTTTTTCTTTCCAAAAGCGAAATCAAATTTTGTACGATGGGAAAAATGTTCAATGGAATCATGGAGAAAGTCTTATTTCTCCATGATGGAATCATGACGGAGGTGTTCATGTGACACTTACTTTGCTCAGTCGATCGATGGGGGAACAATGAATGTATTGTTATCATTGTTATTTATTTATTGACAGCACAAATCAAATTATGAACAGTCTGTTTCTGTTAAGTGTTATGTCATATTCTTAATTATGTAGGCCTATTATTATGTCTTTAATTCATGTCCAATGATACCTATGTATCTATATACTTATCATGACCAGTCATAATGATATGCACACGATGCAAGTGTGTGAAGGTTGTATGCAGATTGGGAATAATGGAGGTCGTTCGATCACAGAATAAACCGAAGTCCGTATACTCTATGATATTGGTTACATTCAACCAGTTTAAAGGGTTCCTGCAGTGCTTTTTTCAGTCAGGTTATTTTATTGTCTTCAAACAGAGAATAAACTGACAGATAATGAATGGCAAGTCTTATTATGGTTTCAAACCAGCATTTCATTTCACCTTCGAATGACTTTGAAAAAATGGGAGTATAGTTCATGCATACTCATGTAGGGAACCAACAGCAAAATATAATGAAAAAAAAAACATAAAAAATGAAGAGGCAAACTTGACCCATAGAAATGGTTTGGCAAAAACATTACACCACCAGTTGAGTGAAAGGAACATATTCGGCACTATAAAACCCATTGAGGAAAAGGTATGTTAGAAAACAAATAAAACAAATAAACTTTTTGTGCACAAATCAATTGGGTCAGTTACCCAGATGACATCACAGTTTTGTTCATGAATTAATATAATAATTAGCATACAAACCAAAAAACACTATTTTTAACCCTGAAACAGTTGCTTTTTGGCACATGATCAAGCCATATAATATTCCTATTGCAGAGACCCTTTAAAGGTAATATCATACTGGTTTTGTCAAAGATATATGCAGATTCCTAACAAAAAATATCAAGAAAAATACAGCAACAGTCATCTGTGATTCAGGCATCTATTTCACTCGTTATATTTGATCTTTTAAAGATCAAACATTATTTTTGGTCATTGGTTTTACTCTCATAGTTAAATACACCATTTCATGCAGAAAAACCTGAACGATATGTTTCTACCATCATCATCTTTATACCCTGTACGTTATAGGTAAATCTGTGAATATTTCTGTTTCGGTATGCTACCTAAAGCATTTTGTATTGATCAGTCGAGATCCATTATGGAGCATGATATATTCTTGAAGCATCCGGCTGGTCTAACTGGAAGGTCAACTTTCCGGGATCGTCACAATTGAGCCAGTTTCGTGACAAATTATTATACAAAATGCGTGAATAGGATATTTTCCTTTTACGTCGTGGTCGCCCGTCCAGTTCTGTATAATTATTTGCAACTTTTTTTGATATTTCAAATCCAACAGTTAAAAAAACATGACATCCGATTTTCGATCACCACGTAATAGGCCTAATAAACAAATTGATAACATAGATGTTTTTAGAACAGTCATTAATTCCTATATTAATGTATGGTTCCAAATACATTCTACTTACCAAGTTCGTTGTTCACTTTTTCTTAAAATAAATATATTTTGCTCTGTTTTTTTTTCTTGGGGGACATTTTATTAAAGGTATTGGTAGCATACCGAAACAGAAATCTCCACAGATTTACTTGTAACTTGCAGGGTATAAAGATGGTGATTCTGGTGGTACAACTATAACACTCCGCTGTAATTTTGCCTGAAATGCTGTATTTATCCAGATGAGGGTAAAACCAATGACCAAAAAAACCACTTTTTGATCTTCGAAAGATAAGAAATAACCGTGACAAGATTTTTTAAATACGATGGACTTTTTTCACTGCGGTGATGGACACCGTTGATATTATATGGGACTGGGAATTTCACTGATGAATATTTCTGTATCTTTCTTGATATTTTTGCCCATGAATCTGCATTAATTCTTTGACAAAAACCAAAGTATAATATTACCTTTGAGGTTTTAAACGATTTAACTTTGTATATGACAGCATTTCAAAGAAGGTGTATGCTACCTCCATGATTGTATAGCAAATAGGGATTCTGGAATACACAAAAACCATTGTTTGTATTAAAATTAATTCGATGTGTTTCCTATTATTTTTAGATTGTGACATCGTGGTGAATGCATGGGTTTATTGGACTCCCCCAAAACTCCAATCCTAGAACCAGGTTCGTTTGTTATAGTTCTAGTTATAATACAACACTTCAGCACTAGTATCTTTCGGCGGATAACTAATACAGCCCGTACGACTATGCTGTCTGATTGGGTAGTGGGTACCTGGGACCAATTTCATATAGAGCTTCTTAAGCACCAAAATTTGCTTAAGCACCAAAAACCTTGGTAAATAGAATCAGTATGCCAGCCAAAACTCGATGTGAATTGTTATGCTCAGCAAACAATGGCCGAATACGAAGTCAAAAGCAGTAAACATCACATGAAAATTTGGTCGGTAATCCTGTTTGATCAAGGAAGAATTTTGGTGCTTAGGCAAGTTTTGTGCTTAAAACAGGTCTGTGAACTTGACCCCTGATATATAATTGGGGCCATAGTACCACACAGAAGGCCAATGACGACCGTGTCAAAGGTCAATGTCCTTGACGCAGTTATGACTGTATCCATTTTAAAAATTGAGGCCGAACTTTGGTCCCTTAGGCTTAGTAATGTTTACCCGATGCTGCCCGGCTGGATTGTGATAATTGGAGCAAGAATAAGATGTTTTTCATACTATTAAACAATCTGTAAATAATTAAAAAAAATTCGTATCATATTACACACAGGGCATTTGATACAGTTAACATATTTTGATTTAAACCTTCGAAGTATTTATTGTTTCTATCCGAATGGGACTGCATGCATTGTAGAGTTCAGTATTTTGAATTGAATAATTTGTATTAAATATATACTGGATGTTATTATAATTGTCATGAATATTCCTGGTTCTATTATTGCAGGGTATGTGAACTGATCGCTGACGTTTCGAGTTATCGTGAGAGAATCGTGATCTGCAGAAGGAGTGCGGTATTGACAATTGAGATAAAAGCCCAAGTCGGGTCGGCCTTGGATCTTACATGATGGCATTCTTCTTCAAGAGCTCTGTCAGTGTTACCGGGACAGAACCAACAACGCCTCAGAATCAAACCTTTGGTACCTCCGATCCACTTGATACCAATACTACATCCAATGGCCAAGAGGAATGCTCTAAGTGCAACGAGTGCGGGTTTCGATTTAAAAACGAGAGATACAGAGAGGATCACAGACGATGGCACGAACACGTACGCAGCAAGAACAAACATAGTGCGTCTACGTCTACCACAGGTAACCCCAAGGGCAGTGGCTCAACCAGAGACAGTGAAAGGTACATCAGTGACTCCAAGGGGAACTTAAACTTTACAAGGGATGTAAAAAAGGAGATGACCGAGGACGTCGATGAGGCAGGAGGTACCTCTCAACAGGAGGCACAGGTGACTGATCCTCTGGTCATGCTGAAGCCTTTCGCGTGTGAATATTGTGGATGGAGGTTCGTCTTGAAGAAGGACATGGTACACCATGTTCGAACCCACACAGGGGAGAAGCCTTACGCCTGCTCCGAATGCGACAAGAGGTTCTCGCGGGCTCATTCACTGACCCAACACATGAGGCTCCACAATGACGAGAGCAAGAGCTTCTCGTGTGAGAAGTGTCCGAAGCAATTCTGGACCAAAAGTCGCTACATCGCACACTGTAATACCATCCATAATCAACAGACAAACTCATCAGCAGCCACATTGGAAGCTAGAAGCAGTGATGAGGCTGGAAGCTTTCATGTCGAGATAGAAGGTACCCCACAGGAATCCCTGAACGTCGTAGACACTTCACCACCCCTCGTGTCTCCCACACCTAGCATAGCCACCTTTGAAGACAGTGTTGTTGGCTATTCTAACACTGGAGTTAATACCACAAGTGAATTAAACAGCCAGGCATCAACGGCGATAACAGTACCATTCGGAGGCGGCAAACGGGGCATTCGTTTCACCTGTCAGTATTGCGGATGGGGTTTCTGGGATAAGAAAGACAAGAAGCAGCACGAATGGACACACACGGGCCACAAACCTTACCGTTGTACAGAATGCGATAAATCTTTCTCCCGTACGTACACCCTGAAGCTCCACATGAGGTCCCACACGGGTGAGAAGCCTTACTCCTGCCCATACTGCGACAAGACATTTGCTGGTTCCAGCAGTCTTCGATTGCACACGAAGGTACATACTAAGGTGCACCGGCATAAATGCACCATGTGCTCAATGAGCTTCAAACGAATGGCCGACTTCAAGGATCACCAGAGAGAACACCTCAACAGCGATCCCGTCTTGTTTGCCAGGTGCTACTCATCGAGTTCACAGTCTGAGAATTTGCCTAGCGATTCAAACAAAGATGCAAATACCAATGACGTACCTCTACCCGTTAGCCTTTCACTTGCACAGCCGATTCCCGAACCGAGTGCTTCTCAGGATAAGACAGAAAACGTGTCGCGGGACACACTGTCGCTTGGTGACATTGGCGTGTCTGCTCCTGTGCCGTTAGGTGACAATCCAATCAGACCAGATGCAACAGCCTTACCGTCACAACACAATGTGAATACCGCGTCTGCTGAAGCAGAAACTTTGCCACATATCTCTGAGAAACTACAAGACACTGATCGTGATGCTCTGATTAACATGTACAGCAAGCTCATCTCCGGTCCTAAGCGCAAGAGAGAGGCGAGATTCATGTGCCTGTTTTGTGACAAGGGATTTCACGACAAGAAGGATTGCCGCCAACACGAGAATACCCACACGGGTTATAAACCGTACGAGTGTAACGTGTGCGGGAAGAAGTTATCCCGTCACTATTCACTCAAAGTGCACATGATGAGTCACACTGGCAACAAGCCCTATCAGTGCAGGTACTGCAATGCTACCTATCGCGATCGGAGTGGGCGCAGGACCCACGAGCTGACTCACGGACAAACTAACAAGTACGAGTGTAAGCTGTGTGTGGAAACATTTGAACAGTTCCAGTCATTCGCTGGACATCTCAGAGCCCACGAGAAGGAAAACCCCGAACTGTTTAATGAATTTTATCCTGATGGATTTGAACCTCAGGGGAAGGACGAATCTTTACCTCAGGTAAAGGAGGAATCTCTCTTGGACTGTTCTCATGAGACTGCGCTTTATGATTCAAATTCTGCTGGAACCAGTCACAGTGGACGGATCCCTCAAACAAAGAATGTAGCTTTGACTGTTGAGAGTGAAATTCAACCGATAACCAAGCAGAAGGACGTCAACTCGTTTAAAGAGCACGACGGTACGATGGCATTGAAGGATTACAGGCGGCCCCTGCGCTTCAACTGCAGCTTTTGTACCCAAAGATTCCGGGACAAAAAGGACTGGCGACAGCATGAGAACACGCACACGGGTTTCAAACCCTACTCATGTAAACTCTGCGGAAAGAAACTCTCTCGCCAGTACTCTCTCAAGAAGCACATGCTGATGCATACGGGTGAAAAACCCATTGCCTGTCCCCACTGTAGGAAGACCTTCCGGGACAGGAGTGGCCTCGCATCACATCTGAAGTATCACCACCCCTGGGTCTTACATCGCACTTGCTGCATCTGTAAAACAACACACAAGGAACTTGATGATTTAGAGAAGCATCTCAGAGACAGTCATGCTGATGTGGTTAAAGCGATAGCCAAAGATTTCCTAAGTAAATTCCAAGCCAATAAGGCACCTGCATACGTAGACTTTCAAGCACCACGTGGCAAACGAGCCTCCTTGGTGGAACAAATGAGTTTTGGGGATGTAAGTGATCAGATGAATCCTGAGGAAAATGCTGTCAGGTACTTGTCAAAACGAAATCAGCAGATAGACCCACAGACAGCAACGGCCATTAACAACTGGCTGAAGGTGAACGGACGGAAAGGAATGAGCGGCAGGCCAAAGTTCGAATGCAACTTCTGCGGCAAAGGTTTCGGCAACAGAAAAGACTGGCAGCAGCACGAGAACTCACATACAGGCTACAAGCCGTACACTTGCGAAGTTTGCGGTAAGAAATTGTCACGACTTCATTCGCTCAAGTTACATTTACTGACTCATTCCAAAGTGTTTCCTTATGTCTGCCGCATATGCAATAAAGGATTCAAAAGAAAGATGTCCTTGGTCAAACATGAAGCTTCAAAAGAGTGCAAAATGCCTGATTCGAGCGCGAAGACAAGCAAATGCACAGAAGAAGGAGAAAGCAGTCACACAGATTACCAAGTGCCCAATGGACCTTTTTTCTTCAAACACGAATCTGACGCCGTTTTGAACGAAGAACCCCGTTCGTCATTGGGGTTGGAAGGCAGAAAGGTGAACAAACGGCGACACCAGTGTACCTACTGCGGCTGGCGATTCAGCGACCCAAATGTCTTCAGGCGTCATTCCTGCAGACAGAGGAGGGTGCTAGGCAAGACAAACAGAACACAAATATCGTGCCAGTTTTGCCAAGAGGTTTTCGCCACGAAGACAAGGCTGGAGATGCATCTTCCGATGTGCAGTTTACTCTGCAAGCTGTGTAACAAAGGCTTCAAGCAGAGAGAAGAACTTGAATTACACTTGCGACTTCACAAAGACGACGACTCGAAGGGGAAAACGCAGGAACCACCCGAGTCAGTACCTGTCAGTGCCTCAAAAGATCAGGAACCTGGCTCATACGGGCCAGTAAACACCGACCAAATGACTGCCCAGACGTTCCGTTCTGCCAGTAACTTAGGTAGAAGAAGGTCAGTCAAACGTGTCGTTGCAACGTGCCGCGTTTGTCACAAAAATTTTACTCATAAGTATGCACTTAAGTTGCATTTGATGATGCATGCCAGCGAAGTGAAATACGAGTGTAGTCTTTGCAGCAAACACTTCAGCTCAAAGAAGGCATTACGAGAGCACACGAAAACTCATGTGTATACTCCTTTTCCCGAAGACTACTCTGAAACCGGCAGGGATGCTTCAAATCCCACACCTGTCGTGGCCTTAGGTGCTCCCGTGAACCAGCTACCTGTCGAGAATGTGATGCCTTCCAGAGTACAGCCTTCACCTAGCGAAACCTCAGCGCAAGCAAAGCCCCATCGGTGCATGTATTGCGGCTGGGGCTTCTGGATGAAAAATGACTGCATCAACCACGAACGCACACACACCGGTGAGAAGCCCTACCTCTGTGAGACCTGCGGCAAAAGTTTCGCGCGTAGCTATTCCCTGAAGTTACACACATTCACCCACGGTGGTGACAAGCCATTTAGATGCAGCTTCTGCAACAAGGGATTCACTTGCAAGGCTTACGTCAGGGTACATGAACGCACTCATACCAGGGGGCATCCAAACACGTGCAAAACATGTGGGGAGCTTTTCCCGAACAGCACCAGTCTCTCTATACACGAGCAATCCTGCAGGATAGATGAGTATGAACCACACGGTTTAAACCCCTTTGTCCAAGCTTCATTATCAATGCAGGGTAACTTTAAGGGACATTTTGATTTCTTCAAAGACGTACCTAATACTGATTCCTGGAATACCGATCAGCCACAGAGTAGAAAGCGTTTCAAATCTAAGCCTTGCGGTATTTGCTCATTTTGTGGTTGGCAGTTCTGCGACATTGGCAGAATGCAGAGACACCAATCCTGGCACCGCAAACGGTGCTCCTTCAAATTCAGGGCATCGAAAAACCATTCAATGCCTAGAGATCGGCAACCTTTGAAATGCAGCGTGTGCAGTGCTTCTTTCGGTCACCCAGTCGTCCTGAAAATGCACTTACGGGCGCACACTGGTGAAAAGCCGTACCAATGTAAGACGTGTCTTGCAGCTTTTTCACGATACCCTTTGCTTTCGCGGCACCAAGAGACGAACCACGATATGTTTCATTGTCAGTATTGCACACGATACATCAAGGGTAAGCATCCAGCAAGTAGACACAGACGCACTTGTCGCATCGATGATGGAGCTGGTTTCAGGAAGTCCACGTGCCACCGCCAATGTAATGGCAGAACTTTTCGCGGACGCAGAGCAGAGAATTTCCACTCGAAGCTTGTGCATAGGAGGGTTTGTGCTTTCTCCTGCGTCCGCTGCCACAAAGGTATCGCAACTTACGCTAAGCTCAAAAGACACCTGGATAGATGCCCATACTCCCAAGACAGCTTAGTATCAATTAATGGAAAGCTGATGTATGCTCAGGTCCGCTCACCACAGCAACATATCACTTCACCGCGGTGTCAAGTTGAAAATTTCGAAGGCTCACAAGTTTCGAAAATTGTTTCGTCCAACGAGGTTCAGGGATGGATCCAGCTCAAAGATTTGGATTCGGAAGAAAACCAGCAGTGCCTTATCAAAGAAACATCGCTGATACAGTAGACTCTTTTCATGGCGTCTGGGCGTCAGTGAAGAAGAAAGAACCGCACGCACAGACGGATTCTAGTGCCTTACATTGACGGAAACTCAGTCGTGATAAACGGATTTTTCCGTCATCAGCTGTAATACTGTACGGCAATTAGATTATTTTAGGAAGTTTGCACGAATCAAGAGAAAAATCACGTCGTACGTTTCTCCTTTTTTGTATATCAAGTATACCGGTTTTTTGGCCTCCAAATAATTTAAGGTTGATAATGTAGTTTTATTAGGCCAATTGGCGGTTTTGTGATTTACACTAAAACAGTTCGATTGATATTATAGGTCTGTGCTAAGATTATGTAATAATATTTGCATCTTTTGAATTTTTGATTGGCATAATGCACTATGGTATAATGGGGAAACACTGGTTCTGCCTTATTCTTTTGGGAGGTGATGTTACCTTGGGATTAATGCTCCAATACTTGATGCAATTTATACACCGATCCGACGGCGCGACCATGGAGGTAGGAAACGCCCGCCATTACTGCAGTGTCCCCACCCGTATTTTGTCCGGCAACGAAATAATTTATACTGCACTTTATACTGCAGGGGTGTACGTCCCCTAATCATGGGACGTACACCCTGCAATACACGGGTTTACACTTAGAAAAAAGCGCATGCGTGATAGTGCCTCGTTTTGAAGTCGCGATCAAAACCGCCGGAGTGTAAACCCGTGTATTGTCTTCGACAATGGACGGGCTTACACTTCGGAAAGTGCGCATGCGTGGAAGTGCCTCGTTTTGAAGTTGCGATCAAAATCTAAGATGGCCGCCATGGTGTAAACCCGTGTATTATAGAGTGCGGCGTAGCGTAAAATCTTCAGTGTTGCCGGACAAAAGGCAGACGGGACACTGCATTAATGGCGGAGAGTATACCATGCCGTCGGATCGGTCTATAGGCAGCTTGCAGTCAGCTTCAGACAGTTTTAAAGAGGAAATACACTCTTGCCTCAATGTTCCATTTGTATTTTGACGGTCTCCAAGTTGCTCGTTAAATTTGCATAGGCCCCCTAGTCCTGTGCCACGTTCCGGGATATCGAAAAAATGTGATCATCGAAATAAACACAAGCGAAACTGACTGATTTTAAACTAATAATTATATGAATACGGACAAGTCCAAATAATTGTGCACCACCAAGAGTTTGCAAACTGGTGCACGTTGGCCAATCACATGCGCGGAATCTGCATGTCGACCATTTCCAGATGCGCATTGGGCCCACTGATTGGGCCGGAAAATTCGGTGTATTGTGATTGGCCAATGCATTGTTAACTCTTGGTGGCGCACTGTTTGGATAAGATTGTTTTGTCATTGAAAGATCTGATAAATTATTCCGAGAAAAAAATTATGATTATTGTTGCAAAGTATAGATTAATTGATAGGAGACTTCAACGGTGATGAGAATATAAAGGAATTATGTCACCATCGTTTATTATTCGGGAAATAGATAATAAGTATATGCAAATTGGGCTTGCCCTTGGCAATCTGCATTATAGTAAGCAGGAGGTCGTGGGTTCGAATACTACCTGAGCCAAAATGTGATTTTTTCACATGCACTCGCAAGCACTGAGTATACAGTGCTCATCCACGTTGGAGAAGGGCAAGCCCAATTTGCATTTACATGTATATCGTTTATTATTGTTACAGTGTTCTTGAATCTCACTTTAATACCATTATTTTCGAGCCACTTTTAAATTAAGTTGTTCATGTTTTTCACCACATTGTTGCTTCATCATAATAAGGTCTTGATAATATAACCGTACCTGTATTTTGTCATTCCAATTATTTTGTGCGCAATTTTTGTATAAAATTAGTTTACTTAATATTACTTAAAGTTTATATTCGACAGTTGAAATATTCACATTTCGGTCCGAAGGAAATGACAACATGCCAATAATCTACTTTTAGCGGGGTTGTATTAAGCTTTCTAACCATTCTTTATGTTTCATAAGAAAAATTGAGTCAGATTTTCGCTATTTTTTCGTGACTCGGATGTCCGATTTAGCTCATATTTTCACAGGTTTATTATTTCATGACATGCTGGATCAGACAAAGTAATAAATCTGTTCTGTGACCTTTACCAATCATGTATTATACCTTAACTGCACAATTGAATTTGAAGTGTTTTTTTTTAAAGAGTGGACGCTTTTGAGCACCGTATAGTATTTTCTGTCATAAGATGAAATCTATGAAAATGTCATCACATTTTCTGCTTTTCCAGCAAAAAAAGTAGTAATGATTCAGTGATTTTGTCTACGGGACACAGTGCATCATAGGCTCCAGTCGAAATTACCTCCGTACATGGTAAATGGAAAGCATTTCGACGGAAAAGGTTATAGAAAATAAAGCTATCTTAGCATATAATTTTAAATGCACCATCGATCAGCTTTATGCCGAAATTTAACGGTGATGGTTTTATTAGAAAACAGTGAAAAACGGCCACAGTATTTCTTATTTTTAAGTCTTTTCTCTTTTATTTTTGATCTTTTAAAAGATCAAAAAGATTTTCGGTCGTTGTTTTACTAATTTCTGGATAAATACACCATTTCAGGTGGAAAAATTTTAACGGTAGGTTTCTACTAGCATCATTTTCATACCCTGAAAGTTATACGTACATCTGTGAACATTTCTGTTTTGGAGGCTTACCAAAGTATGATACAACCTTTAAGATAATAGTGCACTTAATACCAATGTGTGCGTCAGGGTTTGTAGAATTATCAAATGTTCTTGTCTATTTTCTAAACAAATAATCTCATTTGTTAATAAACTTAATTTGGGTAGAATCAACCTTTTTTCAACCTTTGTTCTTTTAAACCATTATGTCGAACAGGGCCAAGGGCCAATTTCATAGAGCTGCTTAGCACAACAAAATTGCTAACCACGAAATTGCTGTCTGAATAAAACAGGATTAACAACCAAATTTCTGTGTGTCGTGAAACAATTATAATTTTTTTTCTGGCTGTTGTTGACTGACCATGAATATCAAGTGAAATTTTTAATGGTGGTTTGATTGAGCAAGACATGTTTGTGCTAAGCAATACTTTAATTTGCTTAACAGATCTATGAAAATTGGCGCCGGGTACTAATAATAGACTTAAACTAGTCTTTTCTGAAGACGCATGACGACACACGGTATTTGCAGATGGAACGTGGAAATTTCAGGCAGCTGCATGCATCATAGTCCAGCATTTTTTAGCCGTTTGTATGTTTGTTTGTTTGTTGCTGCTGTTGTTGCTGTTGTTGATGTTGTTTCACGCGGGGTATCATAATTAGTGAAGCCCATGTGTTTAATTATGCCTTTCCTTTTAAGGGTCCATGCAGTGTTTTTTTAATAGTCAGGATATTTTATTGCCTTCGTACAGAGAATACTGACAGATAATGAATGCCAAGTCTTATTTTGGTTTCAAACCAGCATTTGGTTTTCCTTTGAATGGCTTTGCAAAGTGGATTTTCATACAATAGCAAAAGTGTAATGAAAAAAAAACCCATAAAAAACGAAGGAGCCAGCTTCACCCACAGAAATGGTTTGGCAACCAAAGTATGATATTACCTTTGAATGAAAGGTAACATCTTATTATTTTTTTTTTTGTCAAAGAAATGCAGATTCATGGGCAAACAGCATCTGATGAAATAGTTGTTGATATGAAAGCTAATGCACATTTTAAACTCTAGTTAGTCAATAACTTGCTAGGCCCCCTACTTGTTTTTTTTATATTTTATGGGCAAACAACAGCAGTCTGTGAAATTTCCAGTCGCATGCATACGGTGCCCACGCCAGTAGTGTAGACACGTCCTCAGACCTGGGGGGTTGATCTTGTAGCTGGGTTCCTTCCTCCATGCTGGGTCCTACTTCCATATACGTTTGTGCACAAAATCATTTTTTATATATAAAAAGTGAAAACCTGGGGGGGGTTGCAAAATGTTAACAGTATGTTTCTTCCATCACCATCTTTATTCCCTGAGTTATAGGTAAATCTGTATGCTGGTTTTACACTTTTCTTGATAAAAAACAGCATTACAGCAAAAATTGTAAACGGTATATTTCTGCCATCACTATCTTTGTCCCTGAAAGTTACTTGAAAATCTGTGATAGTTTATGTTTCGGTATGTTATCAAAGTATGGCCTACAGCCCTAAGATTATCCATGTTAGCATGTTAGCAATTTCAGAAGCAAGGACACCCCATACATTAGCTGCCGCGATATTATTGAACGACTAGAATCAAGTCTAGTATATATTACAGCGTGTGTGACGTCATGCAGTGAGACGCCATTTTGGACACAGCGTTGTGGTCGATGCATGTTGCAGAAATTAGTGACAAGAAGCGTGAACTTTATCCTTAATTTTCTTTAAATGTACATATTTCTCGCGCTGCAGTTTTTGCTCTGCAGTCAGACAAATTAAGGACAGGCTAGAGATCGTGAGAGACCTAGTTTATAATCGTCATGGCAGACCCAGACAAAGGTAACGTAAATTAAATAATTTTTCAGTCAGTTTTCCTTGTGAATTTTGATGTTGTATTGTAAACGTTTACTTAGCCACGAATTCATTTTTAATTTTGTTTAGCGGGTTGGAATTGGCCGTGAAAATAATCCAGCTGTTTTGTTATTGTCACGTAGGCCTACATACTTATCACAATTTATTATGCATGGCACTAGCCGGGGCCAGGGCCTTTCCAAATGAAGAGACGTAAGGTTAGGCTTGGGATTTTATTTGCGCCGCCATTTTGTGTCCTCAAAATGAGTTAAGCCCACCGCACACTATACGATCCGACTACGACCCGACTGGTTTTTGGAAGGATCGCAAAGCATTCTGGGAGTCTTAACCGTGATTCGACAGTCGAATCTTGCCGACTGGCCATCAGAGTGGGTCTGCGACTGGGAACAATCACGGTTAAGACTCCCAGAATGCTTTGCGATCCTTCCAAAAACCAGTCGGATCCTAGTCGGAATGTCGGATCGTATAGTGTGCGGTGGGCTTTAGGGCCATAAGCCTTATCGCAAATACCGCCTGGTTGATTTTGGACAATAGTCGAAAGGCACTGTGGGAAGGGAAAAGGTACAAAATATGCCCCTTTTTCCTTCCCATGGTGCCTTTCCACCATTGTCCAAAATCAGCCAGGGGGTATTTGCAATAAGGCTTATTAGGGGATTGTGATAAGACTGGTCCCAAAACTATAAAGGAAAGGAAAACTACTTGCTGGAAAGTTACTGACCTAAATAAATGATTGTTGTGTCCTCTTCTACTGTATAAGTAAGGTTAATTTTGTGGAAAGAGGCAGGGCTTTGATTTTAAGCAAAATAAGACGGCTGACCATGCTGACAATGTGACATTACATAGGCTATTGAGAATTTGCCAATCGATCACTAATCGGAAGAATGACATTGAAAGTGCCAGCTAAATTAAATGTGCACTTGCTTTTTGTTTTGTGAATTGCGAGCCTCAAGTAGCAGTAGTTGGCCCTAGTGAAATAAGTCCCAAGCCTAACCCCAAGCCAGGTTTCGTAATGGCCTCAGGATTAAGGAAAGATCTTGGGCAATTTCAGGCTTATTTCATTGTCGCGTTTACTAGATTGATAATGTGGTAAGATTTCAATGTGTAACACTGCAGACATACCATGGCTTTTGAAAGCAGGATTTCATTACAATGAATACTAGGCCTCCAAATACCTGAAACTGAAGCTGAATATATACGATGCAGGGTGAGAGAGGGCTCGAAAGCCTGATGAAACCTTATATGGGAAGATGATGAGAAGAAGATACAGTTTTAGAGGTGGGTGAAAAACCCCAGAGATATATTCTGGGTAAAACCCACAGAATCGGGTAGAAACTGAAAACCCATTCCACTTGTGGACCGAGCCGGACTTGAACCCGGTCCGCAGAGGTGAAAGACGAGGAAAGAACCGCTCCACAAAACCTGACTCCTAACTACCTCTTCAGATACATGTTTCCATCAATAAATGCGATCATCGAGCTAACCAGATGATATTTGTTTGTGAACAGGGGAAGATGTTGTTGATGTGTTAACCGATTTGATGGCTCCAGTTGATGATGAGTTTGCGGAAGAGATGGACACTTCACCTGCTGAAAAGAAACCAGGTACGTTGAGGAAAAACGTCAGAAAGAATTCCACTGACGGCCATTACGGGAAAAGGGTTACATTCTCTAAAGCCCCTTTCACACCGGGCCTACGTACAGTTGCGTAGTGTTGCGTATCATGTCTGCGTCCTCAGCATATTGTTACGTACGCCAACGTACACTGGCATAAGAACAGCGTTCGGCAGCGTAGTCCCTACCCAACGCTATGTAACTGTACGAAAGGCCTGGTGTGAAAGGAGCTTAAGAGTTAACTTACTGGATACAAGTTATGATGACCTTCAATCCCAGCTGTATAACAATGGTGTAGCATGAAAAGTGAGTTTTACTAGGTTTCTTTTACCTACAATGATACTCTTCGAATTGAACGGCAGCCATTTTTTCAAATTGCCCTCTGTTCGTCCCATAGTGTTTGCGCAAAAGTGATGGCTGTCAGTGGAATTCTTCCCCAAACTTCTACCTTCGGGGCAACGGTCACCATTCCTACCTTGGATTTGTTTGTCAAGAGTCGTTCATTTCATGTCCTTGTTTTTTTGAAGTTGAAGAATGTTAATATTAATCATGCTGTTGATTTTGTTGTTGTGATATCTAGCCAAGGGCCAAGCATTATCTCCATCAGTGAAAAAGACAACCCCCAAGACGAGTAAGCCAGACAGTGCGAAGACAACTAAGACCAAGACAGCAAAGTCGACCAAGACGACACCTAAAGCGACACCCAAATCATCCAACCAGAAGACAGAGTCGCAGACACCAACCGAGGCTTCCTCTGGGGGTGACGGCGAATCCACCACAGCAGGAACGAAGACTACGCCGAGCACCACCAAGACCTCCAAGACCAAGAGAGCCGTCAAGAAGACGCCCTCGAGAGAAGGCTCCAAAGGCACCAATGCAACCAAGACGGCTTCCAAGAAAACGCCGCAAGGTCAGAAGAGAGTCGCAAGCGGTAAAGTCACACCGAAGAAGACGGCGGACCCACCCGCCAAGCCGGACGTCGAGGATGAGGCTAATAAAGTACAGGAGTCAGTGACGTCTGTCAAACCTGAGGTGGAAGAGGATGGGAAGGACAAAGCTGAAGATCCCCTTACCTCTCCGCCACCAGCCAAGAAGGCCAAGGTCAAGACATCGAGTAAGACAAGTACACCCACCAAGAAGAAGGCATCCTCTGCCGCTAAGGAGGTAGGTTAATAACGAGCGACCTTATGCCTGAAGACCACCTTCAGCGATTCATCTCGGGGGTTTAGAGGATAGATTGAAACATGTTCTGGATTTGTGTTTTCAAAAACCTGGTGTTGAAATGCATACCCTTTTATAAATGCTCAGAGTTAGAAAGGCTATCCTAACAGGATATATCTCAAAGGCTAAATTAATCAATTAGAATCTGCATTTTACTTTCCAAAAGTGGAACATGTAGACTTCTCAAATCTTTAATCAGTATTTAGATGTTACTTGATTACGATGAGTAACCTGCAAGAAGTGTAAATATTTGAAAAAGTTGCATTTTCAGCTGATTCTCTTTTCATTCATTACTCTGTATATCTCTTTGCAGGAGACAGAAACTGATCTCAACAATAAAGTTGACACTGCACAAGGTAAGTTAGCTGGTCATGCTGTCCAGCACAACATGTTCCCTCAAAGTTTGAGTTTGAGTTGAAGTTTGATTGATTTTGTATGGATGTGTCTACAATGCATTGATGTGTAACTGTAGACCAATTGTCCCAAACCACACAAAATGCCACAGTGACTTTTAACACACAAGTGCAGGACCGCCACAACTTTCTGTGCAACAGTACTATAGGCCACGGGTAACCTTACCCACAAAATAAAGGCCAGTGCACTGCCACAAACCCCAACACTTGTTTCCACAGGTCTCATGCCTTACTTCCCCAAACCTGTCAGAATGAATAGTGTAATCCTGGACCTTTGGTACTGAATCAAACATACAACAACAGGTCCTTACTGTTTGGCACCAAACCAGCCAACACTCAACAGACCTACCTGTGTGAGTTTGAGTGGTTTGGGGCCGTTAGGATTAAAGAAGTATATGCATTTAATGTCCTCACTGATGCTTGTTGAACAGAGGAGACAAGTGTCGAGCCATCCGGAGAGGTCGTTGAGGAAACAGAACCCAAAATCCCGGGATTAGGAATGGACGACGACGTCAAGAAGGAAGAACCTAAGGAAGGGGAAGAGATCAGACCTGATGTCATAACAGCACAGGACCTGGAAGGGTTTGACACCCGCAGCGAAGCCAGCAGCAGTGATGAGAGTGATTCAAGCCTGTCTGATGTCAGTGCTGACCATTCAGGTATTAAAAGTCATCAACATTTCTGTTTAAAGAGGATGTTCAACACTCAACAACCTTGCTTTATTTGTTAGAACTATAATCCGTAAATTACTTGAAATGAGAAAAAAATTAGATTTATCTCATACCCCATACAGAAAGAGAGTCTTTTTTGATGATTTTTCTCTCAGCCTGCAAGCTCCCCCAAAATTCTGATTCTCTGAATTTCATCAATAGGGGGGCAGCAGACAAATTTGGGTGATTTTGTGACGTCCGATATGGGAGCCTTTTCTTTTGAACAAAAGGCTCCCATATCTGACGTCACAAAATCACACAGATTTGTCTGCTGCCCCCATTGACATAATTGAGAGAATCTGAATTTTGGGGAGCTTGCAGGTTGAGCATGTTGAGAGAAAAATCATCAAAAATGACTCTCTTTCTGTGTTCAGTTTGTGATAAATATTATTTTTTTCTCATGTTTCAGTAATTTAAGGATTATAGTTCTTACAAATAAAGCAAGGTTTGTTGAGTGTTGAACATCCTCTTTAAATCCTTAGCTTTGATTGGAAGACTGTATGGAAGCTTGCACGTGTATGACAAGTTTAGAACTTCAACAAATTTGACTCTGTTCATAAGATCATGATGATAACTGGTATTTACTAGGCCTAAAAAAAAATTGTTGTGTTGCCCTCAAGTCGAAAAATAAAAATTTTGGGTCGGTCGGTCAATTTTTTTTTTTTTTTTTTTTGGCCAGACTTTCAAACATTTAAGAATAAATACAGGATGTATGGTCACCAGGGCTTATAAATCAACAGTCTTGGGTCGTTTTGAAGAGACACGCTTTTTTACTGCTAAATCTTACATTTTCTGTCAAAAATGGTGAGTTTTTATACTTTAGGACCCAAAGTTTTGGCATTTTACGGTCGGTCGTTGAGGGCAACACAACAGTTTTTCTTTTTTAGGCCTTATTAAAGTGCCTTTACAAAAAAACCATATAGGATCTAGCTTTGAGAATTCCTAGTGCTCTGCTCTGCAGTTTTGATATTCATGTACATCTCTTTTATGAAACTTTTACCATCATGTGAAGATATGGACACTTACATACCAATGCACTTTGTACATCCCAAGTGTTCTGCATTGGTATGACCATGATGGCATTGTCTTATTTGTGTCAGAGCCGTAAATAAAGAGAGTTTGGCCAACTCGGTTTCAGGCATCTCATTTATGATTGGTCAATAGCCCTCACGTGACTACAAGGCGCCATGTTGGGGACCAACTTTGAGTCAATCAACTGCAATATTTCACATCTGCCTTTGCCCTATATTCAGGAGAAATGCACATTCCATGGTTTCATGATCATAACAAATGGCACACCATTGTAAAGAAGAATAAAGAAGCTTCCCATTGATGTCAGTTTCACCCTTCATAGATCCGTATTAAACAAAAAAGATATAATCCCTCAAACTTGAGTTGCAGAACTTTTTTGAGGGGTTTATTAGACAAACAACAATTGCTCAAATAGTTTGCGCGCCCGCGCGCGCGTGTGTACGCGCATCCACCCTAAACTCTCTTTATTTACGGCTCTGATTTGTGTGTGTCTGAATTTTATATAGGAGAGGAGAAACCCGGAAAGCGTAGAGGTCATAAGCGGTCCATCTCTCCCATTGTATACGAAAGACCCGGCAAAAGACCCAGTGGCTCTGAATCAGGTACGTCCATCAAATTCTATTAGACTGTGCACTTATACCATCCATGGAGTACTTGAAACACTTTCCTATTCTATTCTCTGTGATATTTATTGTAAAGTGAACAAAGAAAAGTTGACTGGAGTGGGATTCGAACCGGTGACCTCCTGAATACCGTACAGGCGCTCTACCAACTGAGCTATCCAGCCCTGCATTGGTGGTGTCCCAATAGTCAATGGGGGACTTTGGAGAACCGGTCCTCAAGTCAACAGCGCACACAATAGTGAGCATGCGCGCGTTGTTCTGTGCCTGCGCTGTTGTGCGTGCGCTTGCGCTGTTGGCTTGAAGACCGGTTCTCAAAAGTCTCCCATTATCTTTGTTTGTTTGGCAGTCAGAAGCCATGAAACCATTAACACACACCGCTATATCCCAAGGATCATTTCATCAATACGTGCAGCAGTGCTGCAACCTGAGAACGGTGGTCGGACTTAGTCGCTTGAAAGCCAGGTCGTGCCTGGGCTTTGCCTTGGGTCTTGGGCTCCTATAAATCCCTAACATCGAACTGTGAACTTTAAGCTTCCTGGTTTGTCCGTGATCTTAGTTTGGCACTTTCCCGATTGATAGGTTGAGTTCACATTCATCATGGACCTTATCCCGAAGCCGCGCTTTATCAATTTGAGTAGAATTGAAGTTTAGGGCTGACAAGAGAAGGATTTCTGACCTGAAGGCCCCTTGTATTGTGGCACTTGTTTATTTCGTAGTATTTTTTATTTGTCTTTTTAGGAGGTGAGAAGCCGGTACCTGTGGAGACAACAAGTAAAACCCGTAAAGGTATCACTGAAATATGCAACAAGAATTCAATTGCAGTGTCCTTTTTAATGTTCATCCTGGGGGCCTTTTCCAAAACCTCAGCTCCAGCTCCGGCTTCGTCTCTGTCAGCCATATCCTGAAAATATAGGTTGTGTTCTTGCGTTGCAGCTGCGCTGAAGCTCTGTTTTCCTTTTCAAACCAGAGAATTTACTTCCGAACTGCTTCCAAAAGCATCTATTTTGATACCCATTATTTTAGAATGGATTGCATAATGGAGCCGGAGCCAGAGCCTAAGCTGGGTTGAGGTTTGGAAAAGCCCCCTTGAGCACTGATAGTCAGATGTTGTTGAAAGAAATCTCACATTTGCTGCTACGTTACGCATCCCACCTTTTGCAAGTCGGTACAGTTTGTGTCTTTGTCATTTGTCTTTGCTGTATCCTAGCAGACCCAACCTCCAAGCTGAAGTACCTGTTCAGAGATGCCCGTTACTTTCTCATCAAGAGTAACAACCATGAGAATGTCACATTGGCAAAGGCCAGGGTATGTTTCAGTCTTTAATCATTGGTATGTGGATTGGTTTGCGGAAACACCATGTAAGAATTGTTCATACTTTCGCACTTCTCGTAAGGTCTCAACGTTTCGACTGGCCTTCTCTAGTCCTCATCAGGAGACTAGAGCAGGCAAGTCGAAACAAACATGACTCAACGTGTCAACAAACATATCAGGAATTGATAGCCGTGTATTTATGTTTCATCATGGACAGGGTGTGTGGTCTACGCTTCCCAATAACGAGCAGATGCTCAACCAGGCCTTCAGGGAATCCAGAAATGTCCTACTGGTCTTCTCCGTCAAGGAGAGCGGCAAATTCCAAGGTAGGGCTTTTTTATTCTGAGAATAGAACCTTTGTCTGGAATGTTGGCCTAGCCCTCTGTTCCTTACCACACAAAGATAGGAGCTGCTTACCACGCATTACCACAGTCACCACAGGGGAAGTTAACCCTGACCCTCGGCACCTACCACACAAGAAAAGGACTACTTGCAACACATTACCAAATTCTCCACAGGGGGACTTAACCCCTACCCTCTGCACCATACACACCGAGACAGGAGCTGCTTACCACACACTACCACAGTCTCCACAGGGGGACTTAACCCTAACCCTCTGCACCTAACACACAATACAGGAGCTGCTTACCACACAATACCACAGTCTACTATGCAGTTCCTTTTCTCTGATTGGCTAGTTTAATTTTGTCATGCCAGCAGGAACGCACTTCTGAAATAAACAACATCTAGGGATAAAAGCCGAAGTGACGTTATTGAGAATTGTCCAATGGTCCAATCTGAGGAATGATGGTGCCTGCAAAGTGCCAAATATATAATGCAGTTGCTACTTTAGTCTGATCTTTGTTTGTTTGTTTTTTTTGTGACAGGTTTTGCACGTATGAGGTCCGAGTCCAGACGTGATGGTCCACCCATTAACTGGGTCTTACCCAATGGGATGAGCCGGTCCGTGCTCGGCGGTGTCTTCAAGATTGACTGGATAACAAGGTTGGTTAAAATCCACTGTAGTATTAGCTGCCTGGCAATCACTATACCTCCAATTCTCAAGTCACATTGCCTATTCAGAGCTTGTCAAATCCCGGGCCTGGACACCCGGGACAACCACGCCAGGCCGCTGGGCAACCAGAGTTTCAGCTGCAAGGGCCCGGCCGGAGTACCTTTTTTTTTTGTATTGTCGCATTGTAAACTTGGTTTCGCATTTTTTCCGTTTCCCTCTCTCAATAATCATGGTATAGATTCTGCTTTTAAATTCTCAGTCTACTCTATGTAATTAAAACAAATACGAGGTCCCAAATTTATGACTATTTGTTCAACTAGCACCGTGATTTTGACGTACGAAAGTAGATTCCTCCTACACATGCACGCTTGTTGGAAACAGTCCCCATCTTAATGCTCCTGACACAATGTGAAGATGGGATCTTTAGAAAATCTTGGGAAATTTAAAAGGGAAAATTGTTTGCACTTTTAATTGTTGGTTTATAAGACATTTCCCAGAATATGTTTTTGTTTATTTCAATATTTCATTTTGTTACATTTTGTTTATTTACTAAGGCAAGAGCTGGCCTTCAGTAAAACGAGTCATCTCTTCAATATGTGGAATGACAACAAACCAGTCAAGATAGGACGGGACGGACAGGTAAGCATTCTTGCACGGGCCCAATTTCATGGAATCAGTTTCCGTAAGCAAAGAATCTCCGCTTACGATAGGAGACCTTATTTTGCTTATGGTTGATAGTGTATTTCACTGGAGAGTTTTCTTTTTGGTAACGATAAGCAAGGACTTTCTCCAGAATGCATATGACAGTGCGTTAGCAGAATATAATCACGGTTAGTCTAGAAATTTGTCGCTAACCGAAAGTCTTGCTTACGTATTCCATGAAATAGATTTCACGCGTAGCAGTGCCCGTAAGCACAAAAATAGACCGTAACGGATTCCATGAAATTGGGCACCGGTTCTGATTTCAGTTTGTGTGTGTTTTTTATCATTATCCCAGTATATCATTTCTAGTTATTTTTACACTTACCATACAAGATAAGAGCTGCTTACGACACTTACCACATGAGACTAGAGCTGGATACCACACATAACTACACTTAATGCACAGGGCAAGAGCTGCCTAGCCCACGGGTTGATTTCACCAAAGTCATTGTCATTTACTTTCAATTGGGGACTCTTCTGTAACTCTAGTTATTATTGATCGTACGGCTTTGTGAAATCGACCTCCTGATGTCCTAATTGTAGCATGAGAAATAGGCCTGGGTGCCTGTAAGGTTTGATGGTTAGGTTACTGAGAGGTCGGTAGAGCTTTGACCCTAGTCCCTACCATGTTTGTCGTACTTTCATGATTTTTCCCTCCTTCAATCTGCAGGAGGTTGAGACGCGCTGCGGTGAGGCTCTCTGTCGACTCTTCCCACAAGATGAGCACATCGACGTCGTGGAAATCCTGCGAGACGCTCGCCGTCGTCGCCGTGAGATGGCAACCCGGCGGAATCGTGAACCACTGAGGTTAGGACGCCACCCTTTTGGCATTACACTCAGACTCTCACCCACTAGGACAATAACAACACTCTCAGAGGGGACCATGTGGCCCCTCAACCCCCTGGATGGACTACGGAAGCTCTCCCCTCAACTTGGATTCTTTGCCAAACGTAAAGGGGCCACATGGTCCTGGACAGGAGTGCAAGGGACTATTGTTGTTTTGTGTCTTGTAAAAGAAGAGAGAGAACTCTTGTTTTTAGTGTGGAGAGCTGAAGCCTGAGTGGCGCATGGAATGCACCTGGATTGGATGCAGCAATCTTGCTCCTAGTCCAAACCCCGAGGGTTCTGCTACAGGATGCCAACGGTGTTTTAGGAATCGGCACAATGAGTTTGTGTCCTTTCATAGGTTGTATTGATGTGAATAACCAGGGTTGACCATGTCAGCTATCCAGGAACGTTTGCTCGTAGAGGCACACACCAGTCTGCGACAGGACACTCTGTGAATGAAGATGCCATCAAACTTAGAATCATTAAGGCCATGGTTTGGTGCTGGATGACCTCATCTGTGCATGAGGTACAGATGGAACCGTCGTCATTCACCTCAACCTTTCCTTGGACACACCTGTGTTGGTCTGCCGCTAAGGCTTAGGCTAACATACATCAATCAATTTACACCATCAAACAATTTATCAATTGCAAGGTGTTCAGTGCTGGTGAATTAAGGCATATTCATCCTTGAAAGGACCAATACACTGTACTGTGATAAGCTCCCATTACTCCTCTTAATCACCTCAATTCTCCCTTAAATTCTCCTTCCGTATTCCAATTGCTTCCCCGCAGTCCAGTTCTTTCAAACAAAAACTGTTCAAGAACACAGTGGATACCTTTCATTCCGTTTGACACTCTTGTTGGGGAGTACACCAGGTTTGAAAGCTATGTCCTGTCTCACATCAGCACTAGTCTTCTAAACAAGTCACAGCTTGGTCCATCGGATATCAAGTCAGATATACCCTGGTTCTGAGGGTCATAGTTCCCTTCTAAGGACGTACGATTTCCTTGACAAAACGGGGTCAGATGATTCTAATACTGGTCAATTTGTTTTGGGGAATGCTTGGGACTGAATTGCTAGACTAAAGAATTCTTGCAATTTCGTTCTAGTTTCTGATGGAATGTGTCCAGCGTACACCAGACACGTTGACCAATTGTATGTATGCTGTGCTGTGTTCACTGTCCAAATACATGGTACGATCACTAAGACTTGACTAGCCTGAAATGACATCAGTGAAAGCCTTTGAGTGGTGTCAGTGTAATTTGCTGAGGTCATGCACAGTTGGACTCAACGCCGTGCTGTTATGAGGTCATTTTAGGTTTTAAGGGGCATAGGTGGCAAGTGCGTTAGGCACTCGCCTCTCACCAATGTGGCCCGGGTTCGATCCCGGCTTGGGTCATACATGTATGTGAGTAGAGAAGTGCGTTTGTTCTCTCCTATGCTACGAGGGTTTTTCACCGGGTTCTCCGGTTTTCCTCCCTCGGCAAAAATCAAACACTTTCGATCTCAGGCTGTACTCCGTGATCATTTATGGGTTGATGTGGCTGGCTGCCAAAGGGCGCCCATGAAAGCCTCCAATTCAGCCTCCCAGTTAGGCCGATTAGCCTCCCAAATTATTATTATTACATACCATGCTACCATACATACCCCTAATTCTAATACCGGTACGTAGTAGAATCTGCTGGATCAAGACTAATGATTGATACAGGGTTCATATCATGGCTTGGCCACTGGTAGGTGAGTATATTTGGGAATGACCTCGACTCTCTTTCCCATTCTGTGATGCCCTCTTAATACTTACCGCCTCTTTTCACCTGATTGTGTACCATTTATTATTTTTTTTATATTGATACTAACCAAAATATAAAAAAAAAAAAGCCAATTAAACTTTCTTCACCCCAATCTCTGAGCAGGCATTTTGGCGTACCCTGATGTCAAGCGTGTGGATACATGTCTTGCTGAGATCTCTCCATCAGCTATGGAATCTCCAGCAAGCGAAGCAGGCGGCCTGCTCCTTCCTTGTTGAATTTCACCCCACGGATTCTCTCCTCATACTCTGGACTTAGATCAGTGATTTGATTGTTTCTTCCCCCCTACTAAAAGCAGGACAATCACCAACAAGGAACTGTGTCTTCTTTGTTTTAATACCCATTTTAAGAAAAAAGCCTGGTGATAATCCTCACATTGAGCTCTTAAGGATGGGCAAGTTATGCTGTTGCATATGATGGACACTGCAATGTTCCGGTACAAAATATCAATCGAGTTTGCCGATTGACGCCAAAGCTAGCCTCAAGCAGGGCTCCTGATGTTTGCTGTTAACCCGACGGAGAATTCCCAAACCCAGGATCTCTTTGTTGGACGGAGCTGGGGATCCTACATTGCTGGTTGACCATCTTGTGATGCATTTGTGTTTGTGATCTTACCACCCGGTCATTCTACTCATGCTAGTTTTGCATTTGTAGTTTGATATGGACTGTGTTTATACCGCTGACGCCCTTGCCACGCAGAACTTGGTTTTGAGTTTTAGAAATCGATTCCGGAGGTGTTTCCTTTCCCTAAATTGTTGAGAGCGTTATCTACCCAGTAGTACAGCTAAACACAGTGGATTGAGATTTGCAGTTGCTGATTAGCCAGTCAATGTGCTACAAAGTGTTCCACATTACGGATGACTTAGGTCTAAGATGTGCATGTCATCAATGAGAGACCGTGTTGGTTGCATGAGTATGTTAGTGTGAAACATCCGTTTCAGACTTACGTAACCACTGGACCGTTTCTCCATGTGCTCAGTGTATACACAAGCGATTCTACCAATTGTCGTTGGATCTAATGTGCGGACTCATGTTAATTGGACGGCCATGTAATATCACTATTATGCGACAACCTATGTGCATCAGTGGACGTTTTTGACCATGTGAACGATTTTGTAGCTCATAAAAGTGTGAGGATTTGAAACCCATCCCAAATATAAACATTTTACACATGTATACAAATGTGGAACTTTTGCCAAATGATACGCTGTTGTGCTTTACTCGGACTATTGTGATGCCAGGACTTAAAATCATCACACGCTGAGCGCTGGTATGTTGTCTTAAATCATTAAGGCTGCATTGGCAACTAACATGTAATTATATGCAAAATTAGGCTTGCCCTTCACCGACGTATATCAGCACTGCTTTTAGAGTGCATATTAAAAAAAAAGATCATGCGTTGGCTCAGGTGGGATTCGAACCCACGACCTCCTGCTTATTCAGTGATACGTGCTTAGCCTTCCAAAATGGGGTTGTATGGTATGCAGTGAGTGTTATCATTGTATGAGATGCTTAGCCAGGGGCCAATTTCACAGCCCTGCTTAGCACAAAAATTTGCTAAGCATGACTTTTCTGTCTTGATAAAAACGGGGTTTAACAACCAAATTTCCATGTATTGTGCATCACTTATGATTGTTCTTTGGCTGTTGTTCGCTGACCAAGAATATCAACTGGAATTTTTAACGGTGGTTTGCTTTATTGGGCAAGACATTTTTGTGCTATAAAGCAATGTTTTGTGCTTAGCAGCTCTATGAAATTGGCCCCAGACGAAGCTGCTCACGTACAGATGCACTTCCTGATTTTTGAAATTCCTCATTCATTGTGTTGGGGGGAAAAACCCCAACAATCAAGAAAATGTGACGGATAATTACTTGAAATACGAAATGTATTTTGTCAATTTGTTTCTCAAAAACCAAGTGATGAATGGAAAAGCATCGACCATTGAAGCAGCTGCAATGATCCAAATCTCTTCCCCACAGTACCCTAGCAAACAAAAACCACACCAATCTTAACGACCTCTGCACATTCGTGGAGGTCAACAGCGTTATTTCACTCGTCCCTTGTGATCAGGAAAAATATCCCTGAATGGGAAAATCACCACAATGCCCAAAAAGTAAATAACTGTAACTTTCACAAGATTGGACATGAAATGTTGCTTTTGAATTTTACTGTCATGCTGAGCAGGGTGTATGCACATTGCACAATCACTCGTAGAAGACACATAGAGTAAGTTTTCTCATTGAAATTGCCAAACAAAATTCCTATGTTCGGTCTAGAACAAATCTTTGAAATGACCCATTATCTCTTGGCCGGCATTACTTCAGCAGTCTGTCACAGGCTGATCTGAAAAAAATGGCAACAAATTTGGATGAAATTTGAGCAGGATTTTATTACACATACACTTTTGAGCCTGTGATTGCCTTCAACCCCCCTCCACTCCCTTAAATGAGTGAAATAAATGTGAAAGGCCAAATGAAGTTAAGGCCAAAAAGAAAGGCCATATGAATTAAAGGCCTTATGAAGTGAACGCCAACAGAAAGGCCAAATAACGTTAAGGCAAAATGAAGTGAAGGTCAAAAGAAAGGCCAAACGAACCCAGAATCCACTATCTGATGGTCCTGGCTCTTTGTCATGTATGCTGCTTCATGCTTCTTCGAATATCATTTCCACCAAAATATCATTCTGGTGGTCCAAATAAAATGGACTGTATTGCAGAAACCTAGTGAAATCATCTCACAGAGATTGGTCCAAAAGTATGAAGGCACTTGCGTTTGCAGAACTTTTTTAACTAACTAAAAACAGCGAAAGAAAAATCATGAGCCAAGAACAAAAATTTGGGGAAAAACCTTGACTGTCTTTCATCCTGAAACAAGCTTGGTTTTTTTATGAAGAAAATTGTTCGTATGATCTTATGAAATTTGATTTGAGTGTGATTTTTGTGTTGTCTTGTTGAGCAGTAGTAGAAGACACAGAGAAGGCTTCATGGACAGTCGGCCCAGTAGAGGCAGACCAATTCCCAGAGACCGTAAGTCGACAATGAATATTCCTCCCGAAGTTGTTTTCACCAAACTCATCATAACTTAATATGCAAATTAGGCTTGCCCTTCACCGACGTGGATGAGCACTGTATACTCGGTGCTTGTGAGAGCACGTGAGAACAAAATCACATGCTTGCTCAGGTGGGATATTTATTTCCTGACCAAAATCATTTAATATTCATCATCATAACTTACTCTCAGTCGTAGGACTTGTGATGCATTGCAGCCCTGCGTTTATGGTGAAGGATACAATAGGTTATTCTTTGTATTAACTCGAGTAACGATTGTTGACCATCAGTCATTGCTCACTTTACCTGCAATTTGGATTTTGTTAATTACTTTTGCAAATCACTTGAGTCGAGCCTAGCAGGGTCTTTCTCAAAAGTTAAATGACAAGAGGACAAGAACATAATAAGCAAAGATACACATAAATGGATGATAGGGAAACAGAGTGACCAGGACCCTTTTCCAAACTTCGGCTCCGGCTCCGGCTCCATTTCATGAATCCATTTTTAAATAACTTTTATCAAATTAGAGGCTTTTGGCTACTGTTTGGAAGTAGATACTCCAATTTGAACAAGAAAACAGAGATTCAGCTTCCTGGAAAAGCAACAACCTATATTTTCAGCATACGGATAACGGAGCTGGAGCCGGGGTTTGGAAAGGGGTCCAGGGCAACAGGGAAAGGAATCCAATAAGGCTGGCAAATCACAGAGAGAAGGGAAGGGTGGAGAAGTAGGCTGGGGGAAAGGGGATGTGGGGAGAGTATTCACTGGAGTTAGGGTCTTGCTTGAAATAACTTTCTTTGATATATTCAAGTTTGTTTGTATTTTGTTAAATTGGTGAATCTTAAGTTTTGTGTTCTATTTTTTTTTCACAGCGTATTTCATGGACAGAAAAAGACAAAGGTAAATAATTTGTTGGACTTTTAACCACTTCAGGATGACAGGTTTCTTGTAATCTATGTCTGCCTTCCTATCATTGTACATGTATATGTGTATAAATACATGTACGTCACAGATTGACAAGAACTCATTCACTTGAATACTGGTCAGGCCCAGCCACAAAAATCCAGGTCAGGCCTGGGCTTTGCTTCAACTTTCAAGCTACCTGTGGCTTCTGTTATCCAACTTGGGTCATGGGCAGCACACTGTTTCCATTTGAAGCTGAATAATTTTCACATGTCATATTTGATGTTGGCAGGTCTTTAGTCTGGCAGTGGCTAAACCATTCAGGGACCTGGCTTTTTAGTTTAATTTGAGCAGCTGTTGTAGTAAAGTTCAGAGCTAGCTAAAGGGGAATTTCAGACCTTGTCTTGTGGTCAATCTACAGATTTGAGTCTAGCTGTGGGTTAGTGGTGCTTGCATCCTTGGGCAAGACGCTTTGTCTCATATTGCTCCTCTTCACTCAGGAGCAAATGGGTACCTGTGAGGGTTGAGATGGCTTTGTGCTTGATAAGCCTTTGTATGCCTTACAACAGCCGAGATAGTTTCAAGAATGTGAATGCAGTGCAATAACCAGGGATGATAGTAATATGCACATAGAGACATCACATGTTGATTGTGATGCCGTGGAATGCCATTATAACAAACATGCTGGGAGGCACAGAAATTGTTCGTTTTAGTGGTCGTTTGTAATAGTGAACAAAGTTCAGGATGATGTTCGGTATAGCTAAATGTTCCGTATAGCGGTGTTCGTAAGATTGGCGTTCCACTGTATGTGCATAGTCATAAAAGCGTTTTTTTTTTCTAACGTCCTTGTTTATTTACTGTTTGTATTTTCAGGCCACACTATTCAGACGTACCAAGGGACGTGGTCATGAATGGAGTAAGTATTCCATTATACACAACTCGCATATCAAACCTCATACGGTCTACCCTGAACATTTGGAAGATCAAAAATCATGTGAAAAGATTTGATAATTTGTGGGTTTTTTAAATGTTTTCCAAAAAACGTAGGCAATGTATGGGACTGAATATTTCACTGATGACTGATACTGTATTGTTCTTGATATGTTTTGCCCATGAATGTGCATTTCTCTGACAAAAACCAAAGGATGATATTAACTTTAAAAACATGAAACCATTGTTCATTTTGTATGTACAGTATGTGGGAAAACTTGTGCTAGAACCCCGTGCTTCCTCATAATAAACCCTGTGTGTAGATCAGCAGGTATGTGTTAATGGAAGACTTTTGAGACGTTGGCGGCACCAGATCGAAGTTATTTTTTTTGCTAGCTCTGAGCATGCGTGCTCAATTGTGAGCATGC
Organism: Astropecten irregularis; assembly: GCA_963971285.1. Classification (NCBI taxonomy): domain Eukaryota; kingdom Metazoa; phylum Echinodermata; class Asteroidea; order Paxillosida; family Astropectinidae; genus Astropecten; species Astropecten irregularis. The sequence goes on from OZ020253.1 coordinate 10,825,663, forward strand.
GCACATTGTTGTGTGCGTGCGCTATCGAGTTGAAGACCCAGCTCCAAAGTCTCCCATTGATTGAAATTCTTAAAGGTAGTATCATACTTTGGTAAGAAACCAAAACAGATATTTTCACAGATTTACCTATATCTTACAGGGTATGAAGATGGTGGTGGTAGAAACCTACCGTTAAAAATGTTCCGCCTGAAATGGTGTATTTATCCAGAAATTAGTAAAACAACGACTGAAAATCTTTTTGATCTTTTAAAAGATCAAAAATACAAGAGAAAAGACTTAAAAAATACTGTGGCCGTTTTTCACAATTTTCTCAAAAAGTGGGCACCGTATGGGACTGAAATTTTCACAGATGACTGTGACCGTATCTTCCTTGATATTTTTGCCCATGAATCTGTACTTCTTTGACAAAAACCAAAGTATGATACTACCTTTTATAGTCAATACTCAACCCAGTAGTTATTCCTGGACTCCGGTGTGTCTATGAATATAATCGTGTCCTTTTATATCAGTAGACAGCTTGCTATTAAAATGCCTCAAGTATTCCCAGGTTTGATACAGCCCATGGCACTGTATACACTGTAATGGATATCATATGGTATTGAAACGCACACCATCAAGGTCATGATTGTAGATCTCTCATACAACCCAAGCCACTTGGGAGGAGTTGTTTTCCCGAGACGAAAAACTATTTCTGGAATACTGCATATTAGTGAATTTTCTGCTGCTTGCTTCACACATCTCTCGTCTGTATAAAGATCAAAGGCATTGTCATGCTTTGGTAAGGTTGATTGAACAGCTGCGGTCTGTTCATAATTTGATTTGTCATGAAATAACAATTACCAACCTGTAAAATGTTCAGCTCAATTGATCATTGCACAGCAGTAGAAAACAGAAGAAAAAAAACCGTTACGATCGTTACACAAAATTGTAAGGTAATTGTAAGTGTGAGGTTTTGATCTCGGAGATCAAAACTGTTTTTTTGGTCTTTGACTAATTTCTGGATAAGTACAGCATTTCAGGCAAATCATTTTAACGGTATGTTTCTACCACCACCATCTTCATACCCTGTAAGTTATACGTATAAAATCTGTGAACATTTCTGTTTGGTTTCTTACCAAAGTATGATACTACCTTTAAGCTGGTGATAGTTTAAAATTGCAGTTGAAGTTGTATAAAATTGGAAGTGGAAAGCTCCCGAGATTAATTGCTGATTGCGTGTTTTTCTTCCTTTTTTTAGTCCTATTCTGATTACATGCGAGAATATAGCCGTCAGGTACCACCAATGCCAGTTCAACAGTTCCATCACCAACCACCAGTAAGTCCAATCCCATGCCCCCTTCCTAGCCTATTAACAACATTCCAGCCAACTTCACCTAATTAACCAGCAATGGCAATTAAAATGTAGACAAATTATAATGGCAGTGACAGTAATAAGAATAATGGAGGATGGGTAGGCCTACTCCCAATGTCTCTTTGGCTGCGTTCTAGCGAGCTACTCGTGTTAACACGAGTATACTCCTGAGCGCTCGAACGGCCGGAGTACGACACTCGGGTCAGCGAGAGTATACTCTCCAGCGTTGGGGAGTATACTCCTGCACCAGAGAGTATTGCGCGCGCATCACACTCGTGTTACCGGGAGTAACCGCTCGAACGCAGCCCCAATGTTCACATTTAAGACGCTTACCTGTCTCGGTAATACCCTATTTGTAAAGATATACACAGTGGAACACCACTATAACGAACACAGCTTTATCAAACATTTCGCTATAACAGTGTATAAAAAACATCATCACTGGCTCCCAATATTCATGGACAATTGTATAGGTTTACTGAGCATTTGTCTCTATAACAAACGACCACTACTGTATAACGAACAATTTCTCTGCATCCCAGCGTGTTCCTTATAGTGGCGTTCCACTGTAATACAAAAATAGATTTATAAGTAAATTAAACATGAATATTGAAATGAACCATTTTAGTTCTGACCAGAGGTCGATTTCACCAAACTCTTTGTAACTTACTATAAATCGTAGGACTTTTGATGCATTGCAGCCCTTTGTAGGATACGATGGGTTATCCTTCATTACTCCAGTTGCGATCGATAGCAGGGCTTGGTGAAATCGACCCCTGTTATAGCTATGAGGTGGATGTCTTTGTTACTAAATTCTACTGCAGTGATTACAAGAAATCCATTCTAATTTGAATGATTTAGCACTGTACATATACTGCCAGAGAAAAACTGAATCCTGAAAGTGTTGACATCAAGTTTTTAAAATTCACATGCTAAGAAACCATGTCATGTCACTCTCCTGAGGACGAACAGAGCACACTGTTCGGAATGTTGAGATAATACCAAAGGTTCTTCTCAGAAAACCACACACTCTCACAGAAGAGATTACATGGTGCCACCGCAAACCTACCTTCTTTCTGTTAAGAAACCCAAATGTTTGCTTGTTGTGCAGATGTACCCCGTGGACAGCTTCTCACCACACTATCCACCGCCACCGCACCACCACGGTCGCATGCCACCGCCAGGACCAATGCCTCATCCCCGCGGGGGCATGGGGGACTACCCAGCCCCCCTCATGCCACCCTCCAGAAACACCCGGGACAGGGAAAGAGAACGGGACCGCGAGAGGGAGCAGATGAGGCAGCGGATGAGGGAACGTGAACGGGAGAAGGAACGACTGAGGAACCGTGAACGGGACCGGGAGAGGGGGAGGGATAGGGATAGGGATAGAGGAAGAGACAGGGATAGGACCAAGGTGCGGGATAGGAGAATGGTAAGTCCTGAACCCTATCCCTTTTATACTTAATCCTCATATTAAAGACAAGGACTGCTTGCTACACATTACCACAGTCTCCACAGGGGAACTTCACCCTTACCCTCTGCACCTACCACACAAGACAAGAGCTGCTTACCACACACAACCACAGCCTCCACATGGGGACTTAACCCTACCCTCTGCACCTACCACACAAGACAAGAGCTGCTTACCACACATAACCACAGTCTTCACAGGGGAACTTAACCCTAACCCTCTGCACCTACCACACAAGACAAGAGCTGCTTACCACACATTACCACAGTCTCCACAGGGTAACTTAATAACCCTAACCTTCTTACACTTACCACCCAAGACAAGAGCTGTTTACCACACACTACCACTCTCTCCAGACTTAAACCTCTGCACCCTCAGAATCCTCGAGCGTCACTTGTGACGGATTTCGGCGCGTTATAAATTCTCATTATTATTATTATTTGATACCGTTCTTGTTTGGTTCCATCCTCATTATCTCCCAGGCCGACATGCCCCGTTCCCATGCAGCAGCTGTGGATGAATTCATCCGACGGACGTCCGGCTCCACCCGTCCCAGTCACTCAGGTCACTCGAGCCGCAGCCGTAGTGGACGTCACTAATCATCAACCAACCTACTTCCAACCACCAGATAATAATACGTACACACTGTCCACTGCTTTGTCCATTTTAGATTTCCTTTTAGCATATAGAGTACAACTAGTTTTTTCTTTGTGCTAATGTAGAAGTGTTATATTTTTGGTTAATATTTGGAAGGAGTTATTGTGACCAGTGATAAGCAATGGACTGCAACTCCCACAATGTAAAAAAAAGTCCCTTTTTTATAGTTAACAATCGAGTCAAGACATGTTATGGTATTATCTTATGATCTTTTGAGTTCTGAGCAAATTAAAGGTACTATCATACTTTGGTTTATAAAGGTAGTATCATACTTTGGTTTTTGTTAAAGAAATACAGATTCATGTCCAAAAATATCAAGAACGATACTGTTATTGGCCTGTTGTTTTTTTTAAACTCATTTTTATGTAAATCTGTGAACATGTCTGTTTTGATTTCCTACCAAAGTATGACAATACCTTTAAGTTTGTCCAAAACAAATTGAAAATTGGCCATTATTGGAAAGAGAAATTTTTAAAATTTAATTAATTTCAAAGCAAAGGTGGGATATTTGCATGTTTCTTTTTCATGGTTTCTTGGTGTATTTTGAAAAAAAATTCTGTGTAAAATCGTAGATGTGAAGTAGGATGGATTCAAATTTGTAAACCCCTAACTGATTTTGAAAGTCATTGGAAAAATGAACAAAGAAAATTTGACTGGAGCAGCTGCAGGATTTGAACCTGGGACCCTCCGGAATACCATACCAGTGCTCTACCAAGTACTAACTGAGCTATCCAGCCCTATGTTGGTGGTGTCCCTAATAGTCAATTATCTGTGTTCGTTTGGCAGTATTCATATTAATGTTTGATTTCAATCTCCAGACTGATTTTGATATTAACGACATAATGTTGTCATGATTGTGATTGCGTAATTGCTTAATGTGCATATTTTGACCTCATGATATCATGTATTGAATCTATGGCCGATTTCACTAACGCTCTGCGATCATCGTTAAAGCACAAATCCATTGCTAAACGGACAATCGATCGCTATTTTGCGTAGCAATTTTCGTGTAGAGATAGATTTGAGCTTTAGCGATGATCACAAAGCTTAGTGAAATAGGCCACTGGTGTTTCTATGTGTGTGTTCAAATAAAGGCATACTAGGTGTATACAATTACCTGATAGGGCTAAAAAAAATGTTAGCCAGGCGTACAATGCATAGCAAAAACCACTCTGGGCTAGCTAGACTCACTTCCTTGGTTGCCCAGCGGGCTAGTACAAAAAAAAAAGAACATACATGTTAAAGGTATGGATCAACATATGTATAAACTAGTAAAATCTACATGGGCTCTAGAGTAAAATCTGAAGTAAGCTGGCCAGATGGTCTAGCCAGGAAGACAAATTAGTGCAAGGCTTAGCTGGATGCGGGGCGCATTCTCACCAACACACGACTGCCCAAAATATGTCAACATATCAATCAATTCACTCTATACACAACAAAGTGTACATACAACTTCTGTACATACAGTTTTCTGCAACTTCGTGGTGTTTTTTTTTTAATAATGTGACAAATTTTCTCCAAATATCCATTTTTTTTAGATCAGATCTTAAAAGATTTCAAAGGAGTACAAATTGAAAACAATTTTTTTTTTTTAAATAAGTGAACAGCATATTTTTTATTATTATTGTTTTATTTTATTTTCAGTAGTGTAACATAGAGAAGTAGCAAAATATGCAAAATATTGAAGTCACTCCTTGGTCTAATTTTGTGTTCTATGATGTGGAGAAACACACGTTGATAAGGAAGTGTTCATATTTTTTTCCCAGGGGCATTCTTTGTGGTTAGGTGATCGGTGAACTGTAACTGAACAGAATGATAGGAATTATTGGACTGTTTAAACATCACATTTGTGATCTTTAAGGTGGATTGGTGCGGATGAACAAAATATTGTAGTTTAGTTTCGGTCTGGGAACTTTCTATTTTATAAATCAAATATTTTCCTTTTGATATGCTTTAATACTCGAGGAAGCAAAAACTTTAAAAACTTGCACCAGGTAATGTCAGTGGAATGACAGAAATTACACAGAAATATGAACATGTACAAATTCACTGATAAGTATACACCATGAATGGTTGTTTTCTTAGAAGAAAATTGGAAATGCAGATCGGATGACATTTTCATGGGTATTGATTTTGCAAGCCTAAATATATTTGAAACAAAAAAATCAAGACGACTAACTAAGAAATCATCATGATCTGATTCTTATTGAGTTCCTCTTGAATGTCGTTCTGAAGTTTACACTTGTTTTGGTTTTATAACTTATTTTAATTGGTTTGGTATTGTTTTCTGGAGTTCATTCTTTGTTGTGTGTAGATCTGGGTTTTTGTTTATACATGTATTACAATCATTGCAACATATTGCTCATTATAGATTAAACATCCTCCTTTTACAAAATAATCACAATTTACTGTCTTCACCTGCATTTAATCTATTGAGAAAGCGAGACCTGTTTATTAGAGTTCAACCCAACTTGTAACGTTTTTGTATCTACTGAATCCACCGGCGGCCATCTTACTGTGCCAGATACAATGCAAAAAATTATTGTTGCCTGATGGATTTAACTAACAATAGTGAGCGCGTCTTTGTAATACCTTTGTATTCAGCCCTCCAAGATGGATACTTTTGTTTTTATATGACGTCTGTGATTGAGCCCCCATAACCCTTTTTGGGCGGAGTAAGGCTGGATTTTCTCAACTACCCATGACCCTTGTTCACAATGTCTTTAATGGACATTGTCTTAATAATATGAATATTGCAATACATGGGAACTTTATAAATGTAGTACCATAATATTGATGTACACATGTAGTCGCATTAACCTAAACCCACATGCATATATCATAGTTTACCACACATTAGTTTCACCTGTGGGAATTAAAGGTAGTATCATACTTTGGTAGTATACCGGAACAGAAATGTTCACAGATTTACATAAAACTTACAGGGTGTGAAGATGGTGATGGTAGAAACATACCGTTAAACTTTTTCTGCCTGAAATGGTGTATTTATCCAGAAAAGAGTATAACCTGTGACCAACACTATTTTTGATCTTTTAATGATAAAAAATAAGAGAAAAGACTCATTGGAGATTGTCAATAGTCAAGGAGCAAAGTTCTGAAAACCCTCTTATTCAGGTGTTAGCTCAACACGTACCCACTACATCTGAGGTTTGACTTCATAAAATGGAAGTTTATACCATTAACAGCTTTGCTATGTAGTATGTGGCTTCAAATTGTGGAATCACGTTTGAGAAAATGTGGTATCATTTGAGGAGCAACAAAAAAACAAGATTCACTTTCCCACAATGCAACTGAAAAGAGGGGCGTGGTCGTACCCCCCCCCCCTTTCCCAAGTCCTTGATATGTATTTTGGTGAATGATTATGTGATTATATAATTCATAATCCATTCACAGAGAAATAACATAAAAACAAAATAGTCAGAAGCAATTAAAGCTTAAACCCATTTGTTGAATTTTCTTTTGTTTTTCTTAATTTGTTTTGGGGAAAAATTACAATAAGTTTTGGGATATTACACAAAAGTGCTACCACAATTTGAGGCCACATAGTACCTATAGAAATGTTCCTTGAGGTATATTCCATCAAATTCTTAAGTCAGACCTTAGATGAAGTCAGGGTTGAGAACTCTAATTTTTTCATGGTCCATGTTCCTTGTCTACAAAATATACATGGTCCAATGATCATGTAGCTTGGACCACATGGCTTGGCAAACCTACTCAATGTACACACAGTACACATACACTCCAGTGGTCACCAGCATACATACATGTACACTATACCTTCACTTTGAATTAGGCCACACCCAGTCTCAAAAAGTCAGGAGTCTAATACATGCAGTGATGTGATTTTTCAGGAAAAACAACTGATTTAAGGGTGTTTTTTGCCTCACGTTGCCTGTACAAAAGTATAGGAAATGTATGATATTCAGTTTTCAGTGGGATATGTTTTCAAGTAGTTTATGCAAGTACAAATCACAGCCCTGTACATGGACGGTCATGGTGCGACTACAAATACTCCCACATCATAGACGAATCGCTGTGCAAATCTTCAAATGTAATGGGTGACTTATGATCCAGTATCGTCTGTACGTGGAGACTATGGAAATGTGTGGTAAGCAGCACTAATTTATCTTGTATGGTGGAGGGTTGGGGTTCAAAGGAATCCACTGACGGCCATAACGGAAAAAGGATTATTTCCTCCAAGAGTTAACTTTAAATTGGATGCAAGTCGTAATGAACTTCAATTTCAGGTGTATAACACTGGGGTAGCATATCTGAAAAGTGAGATTTACAGGTTTAAATTACCTAGTTCAAATTGTACACACTTTCAATATAGCAGCAGCCATTTTGCTCAAAACGCCCTCTGTTGGTTCCATACTTGTAAGAGTTGTGCACAAATTATGGTCATCAGTGGAATTCTTTCCAATATAAGATATTATTGAGATGAATGTGATCATTTGCTAGAATACATACATCTTGATGGTAGAGACTAATTAGTTAATTCTTCTTTTGCAGCTTCATTTCTTGCTGCCGCCATGCACACACATGATATATACTACATGTACATATATGTGAACAGGGTTAAGAAGTGAATAATAAGCTGTAAAGGGCGTGGCAAGAATACGCACCTAAGTAGGACAAATTATGTAAATCACTTAACCATTCTGTCGGTCAGCAACACGTCACTTATTATTGTGTATTAGCACAATGTATAAGTACACTCCAGTGCAATTGTGCTACATGTGCTTGTTTTCACTCCAACCACATTGTCAAGCAATTGCTCAGTGACCAAAAAAAGCCAGGATGTTGGACCAAGAGAATAGGATCATTAAAATGATTTGAAATTTAGATTGTAGGCTGTATATATTTATTAGTCCCAGTCTGAGTACGAAGCAGCCAGTGTATCAATACCCAGAAAGGGAAGAAATCCACTGATAGGGAACATCAGCTGTGTAAAAATAACATATCTGAAAAGTGATGTTGCGGGGTGTTTTCTATTTTCGACACGCTTCTTCACACAAGGTTCCTGATATAACAAGGTTCTTTAGATTCCTGTTATAACAAGGTTCTTTAGGTTCCTGTCAAGTTATAACAAGGTTCTTTAGGTTCCTGTTATAACAAGGTTCTAGGTTCCTGTTATAACAATTAAGGTTCTAGGTTCCTGTTATAACAAGGTTCTAGGTTCCTATTATAACAATTAAGGTTCTAGGTTCCTGTTATAACAAGGTCCTATAGGTTCATGTTATAACAAGGTTCTTTAGGTTCCTAATATAACAAGATTCTAGGTTCCTCTTTATAAGAACTTATAGGTTATTTTGGTTCCTGTTATAACAAGGCTCCCTTTATAAAAAAAGGTTCCTTAGATTTGTGTTATAATAATATTCCTTGTATAACAACGTTAATGCAAAGTCCCAATTAGTATCTCTTATTAATGAGGTTTAAGTGCATACGCCTAATTAATTGGTCGAAGGCTTGTGGTCACATAAACCCTGTACATGTCATAATGTAATGTTTGCTAAGCAATGAGACAATGTTGAGGTTATGTTGAGACTATGTTATGTTGAGACTATGTTGAGACTATATTGAGACTATGTTGAGATTATGTTGAGATTATGTTGAGACTATGTTGAGACTATGTTGAGACTATGTTGAGACTATGTTGAGACTAGGTTGAGATTATGTTGAGATTATGTTGAGACTATGTTGAGACTATGTTGAGACTATGTTGAGACTATGTTGAGACTATGTTGAGACTATGTTGAGACTATGTTGAGACTATGTTGAGACTATGTTGAGACTCTGTTGAGACTCTGTTGAGATTATGTTGAGATTATGTTGAGACTATGTTGAGACTATGTTGAGACTATGTTGAAACTATGTTGAGACTATGTTGAGACTATGTTGAGACTATGTTGAGACTATGTTGAGACTATGTTGAGACTATGTTGAGACTATGTTGAGATTATGTTGAGATTATGTTGAGACTATGTTGAGACTATGTTAAAATTCGAACCAGATACATGTGGTGTAATGTAACATATCAAGACAACATCACTTGCAGAGAACAAATGAAATGATTTGGATAATGAGAATAACACTGATGACAGACTTTTATTAATCATACATGTGTACAAGATTAAACAAAATATGTGGAATCTTTGGAACAAGAAAATTGATTTGGGCAAATTCTTCTTTTTTTTTATTAAAAAAAAATCTGTTGCATATAGTGTTTATAAACCACATTTTTTGTCTGCTGATGTCCTGCAATAATCATTCTCAATAATCCCTGAATCCATAAAATAATCTGTAAATTAAATGTATTTAAAAACCAAAACCAAATCTCGTTAGTGAGTCAATAAGGAAGTGAAACCAATGTATGACAAAAGGTAAAACAACAATTGTTTCTATATCAATTACATGTTCCCATATAGGCTAATGGTGCTGCAAACTATTGGGTCACTATGGACGTTTACAAGACTGAGGCTCAGGCTCCGGCTCTGGCTTCATTTTGTTAATCCATTCTGAAATAACGGGTATCAAAATAGAGGCTTTTGGCTGCGGTTCGGAAGTAGATTCTCTTATTTGATAAGGAAAACAGAGCTTCAGCTTCAATGAAAAACCACACTCCTACATATTTTTAGCAGACGGAGCTTGAGCCTGAGCCTCTGTTTCGCAAACGGCCCAAGGGCAACCCTTGTTGCTATACACTGTAATAATTCCAATGACATTCTAGTTTCTACTGATGATTATGATCATACGTCGCATAGTAATTATTGACATCAAAACTCCCAAGCATTGTCCGTCATTCTATTATTCATTTTCCCACAATCCTACAAAATTTGTAGGGAAATGTCTGTGAGCAGCATTTGGAATGACATCGGATGGAAACAAACAATGAGACACATGTTACTCCTCACAATAAACCCTGTGTGTAGATTAGCAGGTGTGTTTATAATTGATTGATATTCTAAATACTCTAGCCACTAGTCATTCCTGGACCTGTGTGTGTGTGTTTGTGTGTGACTGTATCGTGTCCTTTTATATCAGTAGACAGATTGCTATTGAAATACCTCAAGTATTCCCAGGTTTGATACAGTCCATTGCTCCTAATAAAGGTACTTATACTTTGGTTTTTGTCAAAGAAATACAGATTCATGGGCAACAATATAATGAAAGATACAGTAACAGTCATCTGTGAAAATTTCTGTCCCATACGGCGCCCACTTTGTGAGATAACAGTGAAAAACAGCCACAGTATTTCTCAAGTCTTTTGTCTTTTAATTTTGATCTTTAAAGACCAAAAATAATTTTGGGCACTGGTTTTACTCTTTCCTGGATAAATACAACATTTCAGGCGGAAAAATGTAAAACAGTATGTTTCAACCATCACCATCTTCATACCCTGTAAGTTAAAGGTAAATTTGTGGAGATTTCTGTTTCGATATGCTACCAAAGTATGATCGTAACTTTAAGTGTCATATCATTTTTATGGATATAGTTTGGTCTAAATTTACTAGTTCATGTACTATGTGTGCATTAGTTTACTTAAATCTTTTAGCAAATCTACTGAAACCAAATAGGACAAGATTGTTTCAATTTTTTAACCAATAAGTTGATATAATAATTTAATAATCAACAATAGCATCAAATCAAAGTATTGTCATTATTACAAAAGGTATTATTTTGCAAAACGTCTTTAACCTTCCTTAAAGTCGCATCAAATCACAAATAACCATGACAACATGAAAGAGTATTAATTTATTGCTGGTAATATCAAGGCTGTGATATGTTAATTCCACCAAGACTAATTAAAATATCTATAATATCTTATATATAATCTTTTCATAATTAAACAATTTTCTCTTCTAATCAGATCTTGGTCTATAATCTTTTGTTAATTTTACAACTTTTGAAATGGCACCATTTATACACAATGTATGCCAGATATATATACAACATGCATATTACATGTGTACAGGTTATTAAATACCTTAGTGTACAAAAGGAGATTTCAAATGGTCAATTAGTGATAGGGAGCTAGGCTAAGGATCTTTGGTCCAAGATTACATGTATATACTGCATGTACATGTCATAATTGTAATGTTTGCTAAGCAATGAGTGTTGAGATTATGTTGAGACTTTGTTGAGACTATGTTGAGACTATGTTGAGACTATGTTGAAACTATGTTGAGACTATGTTGAGACTATGTTGAGATTATGTTGAGATTATGTTGAGATTATGTTGAGACTATGTTGAGACTATGTTGAGATTATGTTGAGATTATGTTGAGATTATGTTGAGACTATGTTGAGACTATGTTGAGACTATGTTGAGATTATGTTGAGACTATGTTGAGACTATGTTGAGACTATGTTGAGACTATGTTGAGATTATGTTGAGACTATGTCTATCAAAGCCGCAGGCATCATGCCTTTATGCATATGCCCGTCCTTTAAACAAGGGATGTCAACACCCATACCTGAATGTGTATCCTTGTTGAGACATGGCTTTGTTCTCGTGTACTAAATGAGCACTCTCTGAAGAGCAGAATTGAAATCGCTCCCATTTGAACCAGAATCACTTCCCTGGGTTGAAATTTCTAGCGAACGTCCCTTACATGTATATATAAAATACTTCTCTATGCAACAGATACCTTGGAAATTCCTCCTTTTTGAGTTGATACCAAATATCAGTTTCATGTACACCTTGTGGAGACCTATACACCTTTAGAATTTTTCTCTGGAGACATATACCTATAGTGTGGTTTTGTACCCAGTGCGAGATGCGGTGGTCGCCATGACACATGACACTTGGGGCACATATTCCATTTTTAACAGCGTGAAATTAACTATGCATATCAATGCGCAAGACGGCAAAGAATGGTGGCGCAGGAGGAACATCGAACATCCGAAAATATCTTCCCACATATTTGTGATGTTTGATACATTGCACACCACAAATTCACAAATATCTGCGCAGTTTTGTTATGCTATGTTTGCATGTGCATTATAATGATGTATAACATCGTACATCACAAATCTGCGCAAATTTTTCTTTGTGTGTTTTTATTAGTTGCAAGATTTTTTCTGAATAATCTTTGATGCTTTAGTTTACGATAATTAGAAATCAAGTGAAATATACACAGACAGTTATTAAAACGGCAGTCAACTGCCACGAAAAGCGCAATAACGGTATGCAGTTAGTGGTTGAGATTCGCCCATAATGTCATATGTCATGGCGGCCACCAAAATGCGTAAGGACACTTTTCAACTTATTGCTCCACTAGGCGCCAGATATGTGACCATATATCTTCCCATGATGTTTTGTGAACTTCAATACACACTTTTAACAAGTATTGATGAGTTCAAAGATCTCTTAGTTATGAGAAATCTAAGAGCAATCCTTCTGCTGGTTCTTGGGAAGTACTGGGGGCTTTGGCTGAGGGTGGTGGAGGTGCGTTCCTTGCTGGATGAATCCCTAGCGATGGGGGCGGTGGTCGTGGAGGAGCCGGTCTTGGTGGTGGGGCTTGCTTTGATGGAGCTTCTTGCAGTTGCTGCTTATCGGTTGCTTGCGTCTAGTGATAATGACAGACATGAAAAACAGACATTTCATTTAATGAGTGCTTAGAGGTAGGAGGGCCTGATGTTTCAATCCTAGAAGGATCTTTCTCAAAGGCTTAATCAAAGGCTTAGACATTTCTATCCTAGCAGGATCTTTTTCAAAGGCTAAAGGCTTAGATGTTTTTATCCTAGCAGGATATTTCTTAAAAGGTAAAGGCTTAGACATTTCAATCCTAGCAGGATCTTTCTCAAAGGCTAAGGGCATGCAATGATACATGTTTTGATCCTAGCAGGATCTTCCTCAAAGGCTAAAGGCTTGATCCTAACTGGATATCACTAAAAGGCTAAAGGCTTAGACATTTCAATCCAGCAGAATCTTCCTCAAAGGCTTAGACGTTTTGATCCTAACTGGATGTCTCTAAAAGGCTAAAATTAATGCTTAGACATTTCAATCCTAGCAGGATCTTTCTCAAAGGCTTATTAATTAGACGTTTTGATCCTAACTGGATGTCTCTAAAAGGCTAAAGGCTTAGACGTTTCAATCCTAGCAGGATCTTTCTCAAAGGCTTAGACATTTTGATCCTAACTGGATGTCTCTAAAAGGCTAAAGGCTTAGACGTTTCAATCCTAGCACGATATTTCTCAAAGGCTTAGACGTTTTGATCCTAACTGGATGTCTCTAAAAGGCTAAAGGCTTAGACGTTTCAATCCTAGCAGGATCTTTCTCAAAGGCTAAGGGCATGCAATGATACATGTTTTGATCCTAGCAGGATCTTCCTCAAAGGCTAAAGGCTTGATCCTAACTGGATATCACTAAAAGGCTAAAGGCTTAGACATTTCAATCCAGCAGAATCTTCCTCAAAGGCTTAGACGTTTTGATCCTAACTGGATGTCTCTAAAAGGCTAAAATTAATGCTTAGACATTTCAATCCTAGCAGGATCTTTCTCAAAGGCTTATTAATTAGACGTTTTGATCCTAACTGGATGTCTCTAAAAGGCTAAAGGCTTAGACGTTTCAATCCTAGCAGGATCTTTCTCAAAGGCTTAGACATTTTGATCCTAACTGGATGTCTCTAAAAGGCTAAAGGCTTAGACGTTTCAATCCTAGCACGATATTTCTCAAAGGCTTAGACGTTTTGATCCTAACTGGATGTCTCTAAAAGGCTAAAGGCTTAGACGTTTCAATCCTAGCATGATCTTTCTTAAAGCTAAAGGCTTAGACCTTTCGATCTTGGCAGGATCTTCCTCAAAAGCTTTAAGAAACTGCCAGGATCAAAACGTCAGGCCCTCCTAACACTAAGCATTATTTATTTCAGGTCATTATTTTGATTGATGAACAGTTTGCAGCAGTTAATTACTTCAGGGATATGTGTGGCCACACACACACAAATCTGAAAACACCAAGGAAAGAGCTGAAATTTAAAAATTCCTACACTTTTGTACAAAGCAGGTGTACATAAAAAGCTGAAATTCTGAGTCAACATCTAAAAAAAAAAATATCTGAAATCCAATTTAAATCTGAAGCCTCACATCCGGCCCTGATTACTTGTATTATTTCAAGATATTAAATACCCCAAATAGCATAAGACATAGTTTAATTTACCTCTATAGTAACATGATATAGTGCATTTTCTGTAAGATTCTTATTCTTCCTTATTTCTTCTTTCAAACCTCCTTAGCATATCCACTTAACTGTTGGGCATATTAAATTGAAGCTATTTTGAAACACAATTGCTTACTAAAAAAAAAAAGGAGAAAAAGTACTTCAATGTTCCAACCAGTTTTGAATCATGTCCCGGCTGGACAAAAAAAAAGCCTTTTAAATTGAGTGAGTTAAATGGTTATTCTGAGCCCAGCTGCCTGACAAGCATGTCCCCAATTGTAACCCCCAAAGGGACTTCCCATGGTCTCCATCAACGCACCTCTATCTTCTCCTGGGCATTCATTCAGCAAATGCATTGAATTGAAAGCTTCTGTGTCGCTGTCTGGCGTGCGCCCCTGTTTGAAGTCTAAACACTGTATGCCTCGTGTTCCAATCTCTTTTCGGCTACAGGTTGGCTACTGGGATGTTTAGCGAGTAAACCCCCCCCCTCCCCGAAACCCCGCCCCCTTCTCTCCGCTAGACTTTCAGATCGTGAATGCAAACAAGACTGTATTTATTCTTGAGTGTGTGCAACTGGCCATACCCAACTCTGTCCATTACCACATTTAAAACAAGCAGTTAAAATGATACTTAAAGCACGGTTCCCCCACACAATCCATTGGTTTTTTATTGATGTTATAGGGCCTATTGCCCTCGAGTGCATAAGGGATATTTTCGGCATCGTACCCAGTACCACAGTAGGCCTATATTTGGATGACCATTGTAATATTATAATTATTCTGGATTCACACAGCACTGAGACTTTTATGCTTGTTTGAATCTCACCTCATTGCCAACTGTGTACACATACAAATATCCTGTGGTCTTAGAAATGCAGAGATTCCTTACAACTCTTGAAGTAGTTTCTTAAACCTTGACCTGAAGCTTCTGCTTTTCTTCTAATAATTGCAAAAGGGTTTGGCTCAGGCTCAGGCTCTGACATCCATATGCTGAAAATATAGATTGTGGTTTTTCATTGAAGCTGAAGCTGCACCTTCCTTTTCAAACCAGAGACGTCTACTTCAGAACCGTAGGCAAAAGACCCTTTTTTGGTTCCTGTTATTTTAGAACGGATTCACGAAATGGAGCCTGAGCCCGAGTCGAAGCCTGAGTCTGAGCCTAAGTCTGAGCCTGAGCCCAAGTCTGAGTCTGAGCCCAAGTCTGAGTCTGAGTCTGAGCCTGAGCCCGAGTTTGAGCCTGAGCCCAAGTCTGAGCCTGAGCCTGAGTCTGAGTCTGAGCCTGAGCCTGAGCCTGAGTCTGAGCCTGAGTCTGAGCCTGAGCTTGAGCCTAAATGAATACTAACCATGTCTTTGAGTCTCTTGATCTTGCTGTGAAGCATGATCCATGTTGCCTTGAGCTGTTCATAACTTGCACTGCGTATGGCTATGACCCATTGATCACATAGCTGAGCTGAAGATGCAAGGAACATGTGCTTTCTCTCTCTGTCATCCTGAAATGCTAAACACATTGGTTCCAAAAATCTAATTTAATCAATTATTGATTAATTAACAATTTCCACATTAAAGCAGAGCTACCAAGTGTCACGCATTGTGCGTGAGACTCACGCATTTAGGGTCCGTCTCACGGTCTCACGCATGACACCCATATTTCTCACGCATCGGGACAGATACAGTAACAGTCATCTGTGAAAATTTCAGTTCCATATGGTGCCCACTTTTTGAGAAATCGGTAAAAAACGGCCACAGTATTTCTTAAGTCTTTTCTCTTTTATTTTTTATCTTTAAAAGATCAAACATTATTTTGGTCACTGGTTTTAACTCTTTTCTGGATAAACACAATCTCAAACACAATTTTCACAAGTATGTTTCTACCATAACCATCTTTATACCCTGTAAGTTATAGGTAAATATCTGTGGAGATTTCTGTTTTGGTATGCTACCAAAGTATGACAATACTTTTAATTACATAATGTACACCAAGACAATGTTTCATTAACACAATCATCTTACCTATCGAGAAGACAAAGGCCTTGTCAGCACTCATCTCCCTCTGCACTGTGCAACGCTCCAGCAAAAGAGCTCCAAGAGGCTGTGAAATGATAAGTCCACGGAGAGAAAAACCATTAACCCTATCTATCTACACGTACCATGCACTTAGTTCTGCTTACCACACAGTTTCTATACGAAAACAATACTGTATTATGGTATTTAGGATACCACTCTTAAAGGGAGCATTTGGCTGAATTTGGTACTTAAACAGAAGTGGAGGTCTTAAACTTCCTTACAGACGTTGTTTCATGTACCTTTTTACGGATAGCAGGAAAACGGCCGAAATAATCTTGCCCCCCCCCCCCCCCCCACCTCCGAATCCTTCACGGTTACACCACGCTTTCGGAATGCTAAAAAGATCGTTTGGACAAACGATCTTGAAGTGAAGGTCTTAAACTTCCTTACAGACGTTGTTTCATGTACTTTTTTACGCTTTGTTCATCTGGATAGCAGAAATACGGCCAAAATAATCTTGCCCCACCCCCCTTTCCGAATTCTTCACGGTTACACCATGCTTTCAAAATGCTGAAAAGATCGTTCCAAAGAACGATCTTTTTAAAACACTAAATCTTGATTTCCTTGAAAAGCCCAGCATCTGATGAACCAAGATTTCCCATGGTGACTGTTTCTGTTTGCACTGTTTACGAACTGTTGAGTCCATTTTCTGTCTCAAACTCAAAGCAAATCCTGTACGCTGTCTTTAATAAAGGAAATACCATGAGTGGAAAATTGTGGTGCATGTGTACACTGTACATGGATGCAAATCAGTAAGATGGCTTTGTACAACAAAAAATAGTACATGACAATCCGATCAATCTGCACCATCTTCATACTCGGAAAGTTATCCATAAATCTATGAACATTTCTGTTTGGGTATGTTACCAATCCTGTACTGTATCATTAAAGGTATGAAGACCAAAAACAAAGACCAAACACAGTTTTGATCTCGGGGTAAGATCAAAACCAATCTAGCAGATGTCCGATGAAGCTCAAATATTCACCTGTGTGTTATTTTATGAACATGCTGGATGAGACAAAGTTCTGTTCAAAGACCAGAGTGCTGTTCTATGACCTTTACCAATCATGTATTATACCTTTAACATCCCTGGGGTTAAGTTCACAGAACTCATCATAACTTACTGCCAATCATATAGGACTTAGACGCATTGCAGCACTACGTAGGATACGATGGGTTATCCCTCATAACTTCCTCGAGTTACGATCAATCGTAGGGCTTTGTGAAATCAAAGCCGTACAAAACTGCACTTTTGGGACTTATAGGGGCAATCTTTGTGAAGGATTTATTTCTAAATCTTAAAAACTATTTCTAAACTCCCTGCAATGCAGAGTGAAGCATTTTAATACCTCGGGTGCTCGTCTGTCTTCATTTGTCTTGTAATAGAACAGGAAATTCCCTTGTAATCTGAACTCTCTTTCTCTGAACGCTGAAAGCAAAGCATACAACAAAACATTAATCTGTATGGTTTATTATTAAAGGTAGTATCATACTTTGGTTTTTGACAAGGAAATACAGATGCGTGGGCAAAAATATCAAGGAAGATACAGTTAAAGTAATCTGTGAAAATTTCAGTCCCATACGTTACCCACTTTTTGAGAAAACAGCGAAAAACGGCCACAGTATTTCTTAAGTGTTTTCTCTTTTATTTTTGATCTTTTAAAAGATCAAAAAGATTTTCGGTCGTTGTTTGAATAATTTCTGGATAAATACACCATTTCAGGCGGAAACATTTTGACAGCATATTTCTACCAGCACCATCTTCATACCCTGTAAGTTATAGGTAAATCTGTCAACATTTCTGTTTTGGTTTCTTACCGAAGTATGATACAACCTTGAATCTATGTGGAGTACAGATCAAATAACCAGCTCTAGTCATATATAGGCCCCCTATTACTCCTTTATTAAAAATGTTCACATGATAATCGTATGTACATACATACGACTGATCGTGTCAAAATCATTAACAAGGAGTTCCACTAAGGAAAGAATTCCACTGATGACCATAATTTGTGCACAACTCTATGGAACCAACAGAGGGCGTATTGAGCAAAATGGCCGAAGCTGTATTGAAAGTGTACAATTTGTAAGTAAAAAACCCTGTAAAACTCACTTTTCAGAAACTACCCCAGTTTTACACACCTAAGATTGAAGTTCATCATAATTTGTATCCAATTAAGTTAAGGTGGCCATATTTTGTTGAGATGATCCGGGGACAGTGATCCGTGTCCTAGGGGAGGGGTATAATTTTGAAAAAATTTTTTGAATCCAGATGGTGCCTACATGCAAAATGGTGGCATCTATGGACATCTTGTCCAGTTGACATACGTGGGTTACATACTTACATGTCTTAGGCGGTTGTCTTCGCATACTTCTCTGAAGAATGGATCTTCTTCAGCACAGCATTTGTGTTCATTGGTTTTTTTTTTTAGGACAATTAGAATTTTCGGGGGCATTTTGTTGAATCGGGGACGGCACTGTCAAATAGGGGACGTCTGGTCACCTTAAATTAAGTTAACTCTTGGAGGACATTATCCTTTTTCCGTAATGGTCATCAGTGGAATTCTTTCCAAAACGAATAATATATAGGACAACAGTCGCTGGATCTAGGGCACGATGAGCTTCGTCTTTACGACAAGAGGAAGAGGAAGAATGACTATGAGAGAGAAAAAAAAGAAAAGAACAAAGCAGAACAAAAACCACAGGCTTATCTGCCCTAGTTCAGCACAGAAAAGCCAAGACCTATATAATATTAAGGTCTGTTTTGTCGTCTAATTACCCAGTTTCTTCCTTCCTGTAGGCCTATGGTCTTTACTCTCTTACCCTGTCCCTGAAGCTCACGTACAGGCCGCAGTTTGCCCTGCTGAATTCCTTTATAAAACAGTTTCCCTTGCATTGTGGACTCGGTACAGGCCGCACACGCCATGCGGTGAAGTTCATTTTCAGAATACCTCATTGTTTTTTCTGGTTTTTCTCTAGTTATTGCTGAAAAACTGGGACGTCGGCATGGAAATCGTCCGGAAACCCTTGATTTAGAACTTCATCGTGTTTGCAAACTGTGCAAGACGAATATGAACGAACACTTGATCATGTAGCCAAATATTTAGTCCCAACGAGCTTAAACCATCGTTAACAGAACACAGATATGTATACTCTTCCACTGAGCATGGAAAAATCAGGTTTCGATATTTGTAGCTGATCCGATGATACAACTTATTTTCATTATAAAATCATAAATAATGTATCGATCGCTAAAGTTCTGTAACGTACGTAAACATGGGGGAACACCCACACACTGTGCCATAACCTTTGACCTGTATTATGGCGCCCTCTGTTGAAAGTTTGTAAACATGTGCTCGTGAAAGTTTCTCACTTTCTTTTGTTTACAAACATTGACTGGTGGTTCACGGTTGGCAATACTTGGCATGGGCCGCGGCCAAATGTTGCAAATAATTTCGTCTTCTTGACAGATGGCGTGACCAAATTCATCATTTTTGCAAACTTTCCATAGCTCTACGAAATATATACCATCATTACTTGTGTTGTTGCGGCACTTGCAGCAATATCTTTCAATGTTTAGTTGTACAAATTGGATTGTGGTTGTTATATGACACCTTTGACGGCTCGCCATAGTTTCCGCCATGTTGGTCGGCAAAACATTCAGGCTGTGGCCTTACAAAAGAAAGGTCTATAGTAAATCACATACGCACTCAGGATTTTACGATTGTCTATTAATTCAATGTTGAGCGATTTAAGCGTAAAAATGCACTTAATTTCTAAATCTCTTCGTTGAAGAACTGAATAGAAGAACAATGTGTGAAGGAAACATTATAGTGCAGGCCGCTTCTAAACTAGCGGCGCGATTGATGTGGAGGCGCACTCAGCGAACCGTACGTGAAACTTGCGGGAAAACAAACCAATTCCTTGAAATTTCGGATTGTATTGTACCACTTTGTTACATTACTGTACTGTACTACTACTTTTACACACTCAAACGTTTAAAAGGGGTCAAGAATATGTTATAATTTGTATTCAAACCCCCCCCCCCTTCCCCCCCCCCCCCCCGACGAACCAGGAGGACTAAATAAATGCAGGACCCAACCCGTAAAGTGCTCGGTCGCTAATAAATTAGCTTTGTTCCTCGCATTAATTGTGGCGCTTCATGATCACCGTACTTTTTTTATGTCTAGAAGTGGACCTTCAATAAAGATAGTTGAGGAGGGGTCGATTTCACCAAACTCATCGTAACTTGTGATGCATTGCAGCCCTACGGTTGGATAGGCCCCTACGATGGGTTATCCGTCATATCTTGAGTTACGGTCGATCGGAGAAATCGACTCGTGGAGGCCTATTGCAAGCCCCTCTGAATCCAACCCGTAAAGTGCTCGGTCGCTAATAAACTATAGCTTCCTCGCATTAATATTATTGTGCCGCTTCATGGTCACTTTATTTATTTCTAGAAGTGGGATTTCTATAAAAGAAAATAGCTGAGAAGGCCTGATAATACAGTTGTGGGTCAGTTCTCAATGTTTCGATCAGTTTGCTGTGTTCGTCTTTTGAACTTTTTGCTGGTAATAGCTGGATGCCTGGGGGACTGATTGAGCCTTAAAGGTTGTATCATACTTTGGTAAGAGACCAAAACAGAAATGTTCACAGATTTACGTATAACTTATAGGGTGTGAAGATGGTGCTGGTAGAAACCTATACCGTTAAAACATTTCCGCCTGAAATGGTGTATTTATCGAGAAATTAATAAAAACAACGACCGAAAATCTTTTTTATCTTTTAAAAGATCAACAATCAAAGAGAAAAGACTTAAGAAATACTGTGGCCGTTTTTCACTGTTTTTTCAAAAAGTTGGTACCGTATATGGGACTGAAATTTTCACTGATTTTTTTTACTGTATCTTCCTTGATATTTTTGCCCATGAATCTGTATTTCTTTGACAAAAACCAAAGTATGATACTACCTTTAAATAACTACCCTTGGTAGAAGACTGCGTGATGGCTGGTGCATGTGGATGTGTCAGTGTATGTGTCAGTGAATGAAAGTTGGGACTGCGGAGTACGTAGTGGTTACCAGATGCTGTCCACGGTGGGTACCCATGCCCTTGAGATGATGGCGCCATCTTGAATAAGATGGCAATGACCTCGCGGATTCGTCACTGGAGAAGGCTGTTGTTTTTACCGCCTTTTAAGTATTCTTGGGGAGACTGCAACACGATGTACCGATTATCATGCACGCGGAGAATGATTTGCGCCTTGAAGACCACAACAAGAAGCTAATAATTATCTCCAGTTTTTCGTGTTCTTTAGAAAAAGAATGCTTCGCGACTTAATAGAAACATGACAGCGTTCAAGGTATGAACGTGAACTGTTTATACGTCAACGCCATTTAGCTCACACCATTCATTTTAGCATGTTGATATGCACCTGCTGGCAAGAATAAACATAAACAGACAGATTGCCAAATTGTCATGAGCAAAAACTGAATCCCTCCATCCCCTATGTTAATTTATGCTGTGCATGGCCCATGTGGTCTGGTGTGTCGTACACTCGTACTCCAGATCTTGTGGTCAATCTACACATTGTGAGTTCGAGTCCAACCATTGGCTAGTGGGGCTTGTGTCCTTGGGCAAGACGCTTTGTCAAATATTGCTCCTCATCATCCAGGTGTAAATGGGTAGGCCTACCTGTGAGAGAGTTAGACCAAGACCACGCGCGGATCCAGGGGTGGGCCGCGGGGGCACGTGCCCCCCGGTCAAATTTGACGAGGTGAACAAAAATTGTGCCCCCGGTAAAATCTGACGAAATAAAAAATAAAAGGAGAAAGAAGGAAGAGGACCAGAAAATCATTATTCTTCAGTTCATTCTATCGGCCACACAAAGAAAAACTGACAACAGGCAAATGTCTCGGCTCGCCTTTTTGCCAGTGCGCACGGTACGTACAAAAACTCCTTTGCACTGTACACAGCAGACGTCCCAGGAGAAAATTCCAGTTGAATCCCATTGAATGGGATCCAATGGGATCCCATTGGGATCCCATTTAATGGGACCCAACATGGAATTTGGGACTTTTCAATGGGATCCCATTATACGGGATCCCATTGGTCCCATTGACAGAATTCTATTGGTCCCATTGGCAGAATCCCATTGGTCCCATTGGCAGAATCCAATTGGTCCCATTGGCAGAATCCTATATTGGTCCCATTGGCAGAATCCCATTGACAGAATCCCATTGGTCCCATTGGCAGAATCCCATTGACAGAATCCCATTGGTCCCATTGGCAGAATCCCATTGACAGAATCCCATTGGTCCCATTGGCAGAATCCCATTGACAGAATCCCATTGGTCCCATTGGCAGAATCCCATTGACAGAATCCCATTGGTCCCATTGGCAGAATCCCATTGGTCCCATTGGCAGAATCCCATTGGTCCCATTGACAGAATCCCATTGACAGAATCCCATTGACAGAATCCCATTGGTCCCATTGGCAGAATCCCATTGGTCCCATTGGCAGAATCCCATTGGTCCCATTGGCAGAATCCCATTGGTCCCATTGACAGAATCCCATTGGTCCCATTGGCAGAATCCCATTGGTCCCATTGGCAGAATCCCATTGACAGAATCCCATTGGTCCCATTGGCAGAATCCCATTGACAGAATCCCATTGGTCCCATACTCCCATTGGCAGAATCCCATTGGTCCCATTGGCAGACTCCCGTTGGTCCCATTGACAGAATCCAATTGGTCCCATTGGCAGAATCCAATTGGTCTCATCGATGGAAACCAATCTGTACATAAATCCTACTAGCACTCTGAATGGGCCCATTTCCAAATGCAAAGGGGAAGAGGGTGGAGGGGGAGTAATGGACAATTGACTTGTGAACATTTTGAAGAACAAAGGAGACAATACTATAAATATACTGTTCATTATGTATATTGAATTCTGCAGATATCGCACATCAAGAAATACATTTCATTGTAACGGTGGTTTTTAAGTGTCTCTGAGCAAGAACTGGAAATTGCGTCACACATCAAGAAAAACATTTCATTGTAACGGTGGTTTTTAAGTGTCTCTGAGCAAGAACTGGAAATTGCAGCACACATCAAGAAAAACATTTCATTGTAACATTGGTTTTTAAGTCTCTGGGCAAGAACTGGAAATTGCGTCACACATCAAGAAAAACATTTCATAGTAACTGGTTTTTAAGTGTCTCTGGGCAAGAACTGGAAATTGCAGCACACATCAAGAAAAACATTTCCTTCAGTTCCTCGCTGAGGAGATACCGATCTATCTTCCGGATGAGGGCCGTTGTGCTATCCTCTGTGTACTGGATCTGGACGTGTTTGCACACCTCAAGTAGTGAAGCCTGGGGAAGGTAACTGCCCTCCCGCATCAGTAGCTGACACAACTCCTGGGTTCCCTCTGCCATCTCGTCTAGTAGGGCAATTGATTTCTTCAGGCCCATCTCAACTGGATGGTCCTCAGGTCCCTCTCTCCTGGCGATCTCGAATACCCTCGGCTGTACCCTGTATCTAGCTGAAGGTTGTCTTGTCCCCCTTGGCTTACCACTCTCCCATACTGCTCGGGTTCATTGAGTCACTGGACAGGCATTGTCGTTTGTCACTGTATGGTAGCAAGGACGAACACACCTGTCCCGTCGGAGGTGCCAAATGTTACTTACACCCCAGGTAAATCCAATAGAGTTACCAAAAGGTGATCATTAAATGATTCTGTAAAAAGGATGACACAAAAACCTCTAGTGAGTAGGAGAAACGTTAAATACAGTGTTCAATCTCAGCCATCCAGAGCAAGAATCGTTGAGCTTTCTGGTTTAAAGAAAAAACATTAACTCAAAATGCCTCTTTCTGGCCCAGAACTAGTCCAGTGGGTCTGGACATGGTCTGGAGTAGAATAAACAACCAGTCTCCCTATAATCCTGCCTAGCTTGGCACTTGTCTCTCAGCTAAGAAACCAGGGGGAAACCTATACAAGCTGTACTGTGTACAACAAAAGGGCTCTATCCCAAGCTATCCTACTACTACCAGTCCTCATGCCCTAGGGCTTGGTGTTAATTGGCCTTCTAGGAATGTCCACACAGGAACTCCATTGTTCTAAGACCACATGGCCTAAAGTGCATAGCAGTATGTATGATACATGTACAGTACATGGGAAATGGTCTATACAGTAAAAGTTACAAGTTAAATCTACAATGACTTTTCCTTCGTAAAATACATGTAGGTGGAAAGGTTGTAAAAAGCCAATCTATTCTTAGTATAAATCATATCTATAAAGTCTAAACTTTCAGAAACACAAATCAATAAATCAAAATGTCATGAGGAAAAGGAAAATACTCCTTGAATAAAACACAGTTTTGTAAGGCAATCTATAGTGCCCATGCCACAAGTATGCCACACACTTGATCATTTCCTTCCTCTATGATCAAAGCATGGAGGTACCTCCATGATCAAAGTTGTTCAAAGTCCCACAACTTTACAACCAAAAATACTTTCACCAATAAGCCAAAAATCAAAACAGAATAACAGAAAGGCAATCTATATAAATCTGATAAAGTAACATAGAATTCAATCAAATTCAACATACCTGTAAAAAGGATGACAAAGAAACCTCTAGTGAGTAGGAAAAAACGAAACTTTCACACAGTGTTCAATCTCAGCCATCCAGAGCAAGAATGCCTGTATAAGAGTGACCACATGGCCAACTCACCAGGGCTCTGTGTCTGGAGTCAAATTACAGCTGTTCTTGGATGAGCTATTGAATTTTTAGAGGGGGGGGGGAGATAATTTCCAGAGGGGGGCATATACATGTAGCACAAGACTTTAACCTGGAATTGCTACATATGTAGTCATATACTGTATATCCCATAGGTCCCATTGCATCACTTACATGTATGTGAACCTGTGTATGTAATCCCATTGGAGCCCAGTACATGTACTGTATATCCCATAGGTCCCATTGCATCATGTGTATTTAATCCCATTGGAGCCCAGTACATGTACTGTATCCCATAGGTCCCATTGCATCTCTTATGTGAACCTGTGTATGTAATCCCATTGGAGCCCAGTACATGTACTGTATATCCCATATAGCATCTCTTGTGTGAACCTGTGTATGTAATCCCATTGGAGCCCAGTACATGTACTGTATATCCCATAGGTCCCATAGCATCTCTTGTGTGAACCTGTGTATGTAATCCCATTGGAGCCCAGTACATGTACTGTATATCCCATATAGCATCTCTAGGTGAACCTGTGTATGTAATCCCATTGGAGCCCAGTACATGTACTGTATATCCCATATAGCATCTCTAGGTGAACCTGTGTATGTAATCCCATTGGAGCCCAGTACATGTACTGTATATCCCATATAGCATCTCTTATGTGAACATGTGTATGTAATCCCATTGGAGCCCAGTACATGTACTGTATATCCCATGTAGGTCCCATTGCATCTCTTATGTGAACCTGTGTATGTAATCCCATTGGAGCCCAGTACATGTACTGTATATCCCATAGGTCCCATAGCATCACTTACATGTATGTGAACCTGTGTATGTAATCCCATTGGAGCCCAGTACATGTACTGTATATCCCATAGGTCCCATTGCATCATGTGTATTTAATCCCATTGGAGCCCAGTACATGTACTGTATCCCATAGGTCCCATTGCATCTCTTATGTGAACCTGTGTATGTAATCCCATTGGAGCCCAGTACATGTACTGTATATCCCATGTAGGTCCCATTGCATCTCTTATGTGAACCTGTGTATGTAATCCCATTGGAGCCCAGTACATGTACTGTATATCCCATGTAGGTCCCATTGCATCTCTTATGTGAACCTGTGTATGTAATCCCATTGGAGCCCAGTACATGTACTGTATATCCCATAGGTCCCATAGCATCTCTAGGTGAACCTGTGTATGTAATCCCATTGGAGCCCAGTACATGTACTGTATATCCCATAGGTCCCATAGCATCTCTTGTGTGAACCTGTGTATGTAATCCCATTGGAGCCCAGTACATGTACTGTATATCCCATAGGTCCCATAGCATCTCTTATGTGAACATGTGTATGTAATCCCATTGGAGCCCAGTACATGTACTGTATATCCCATGTAGGTCCCATTGCATCTCTTGTGTGAACCTGTGTATGTAATCCCATTGGAGCCCAGTACATGTACTGTATATCCCATGTAGGTCCCATTGCATCTCTAGGTGAACCTGTGTATGTAATCCCATTGGAGCCCAGTACATGTACTGTATATCCCATGTAGGTCTCATTGCATCTCTTGTGTGAACCTGTGTATGTAATCCCATTGGAGCCCAGTACATGTACTGTATATCCCATATAGCATCTCTAGGTGAACCTGTGTATGTAATCCCATTGGAGCCCAGTACATGTACTGTATATCCCATAGGTCCCATTGCATCTCTTATGTGAACCTGTGTATGTAATCCCATTGGAGCCCTGTACATGTACTGTATATCCCATGTAGGTCCCATTGCATCTCTAGGTGAACCTGTGTATGTAATCCCATTGGAGCCCAGTACATGTACTGTATATCCCATGTAGGTCCCATTGCATCTCTAGGTGAACCTGTGTATGTAATCCCATTGGAGCCCAGTACATGTACTGTATATCCCATAGGTCCCATTGCATCTCTTATGTGAACCTGTGTATGTAATCCCATTGGAGCCCAGTACATGTACTGTATCCCATAGGTCCCATTGCATCTCTTATGTGAACCTGTGTATGTAATCCCATTGGAGCCCAGTACATGTACTGTATATCCCATATAGCATCTCTAGGTGAACCTGTAATCCCATTGGCCCATTATATGGAGCCCAAAACATGTACATGTACTGTATGGTCCCATTGTATCTCTTATATGGGAATTCCATTGGAGTCCAAAACATGTACTGTATGCTCCCATTGCATCTCTTATGGGAACCTCAGTAATTCCATCAATAGATATGGCTGGGGACCAATACTTGTACCTGTATCCCTGTATCCCACAGGGTCCATATTTACAATGTTTGACGCCCATGATAATATAAAAACAACTTGTCCTGTTGAAATTGGGAGGCAGTTGATTCCTGTTATTCTCAGTAGGGTCCCATACATCCCATTGTATCCCGTTGGGTCCAATTGGTCCCATTACCTAATAACAATGTCCCGTTGAAATGAATAGGAACCCATCAAGTCCCATTGATACCCGTTATTCTCAGTAGGGTCCCATTACATCCCATTGTATCCCATTGTATCCCGTTGGGTCCATTTAATTGGTCCCATTACCTAAGAACAATGTCCCGTTGAAATGAATAGGAACCCATTGAGTTCCATTGATACCAGTTACTCTCAGTAGGGTCCCATTACATCCCATTGTATCCCGTTGGGTCCATTTAATTGGTCCCATTACCTAATAACAATGTCCCGTTGAAATGAATAGGAACCCATCAAGTCCCATTGATACCCGTTATTCTCAGTAGTGTCCCATTACATCCCATTGTATCCCGTTGGGTCCATTAAACAATGTCCCATTACCTAAAAACAATGTCCCGTTGAAATTGATAGGAACCCATTGAGTCCCATTGATACCCGTTACTTCCATTAGGGTCCCATTAAAAACGGTAATGGGACTTAATGGGATTCAACTGGAATTTTCTCCTGGGGTGGCCACGAAGCAGAGTACGGTACGGATGGGCGGCACTATGGTGTTCCATTTGTGCCGTTAACGCGTAGCGTTTTTTTTTTGCCGTCGCATTTTTTTTTTGCGGCGCATTTTTTTTTTTCCGTCGAATTTTTTTTTTGGCGGCGCATTTTTTTTTTTCCGTCGCATTTTTTTTTTTGCGGCGCATTTTTTTTTTTCCGTCGCATTTTTTTTTTGGCGGCGCATTTTTTTTTTTCCGTCGCATTTTTTTTTTTGCGGCGCATTTTTTTTTTTGCGGCGCATTTTTTTTTTTGCGGCGCATTTTTTTTTTGGCGGCGCATTTTTTTTTTTCCGTCGCATTTTTTTTTTGGCGGCGCATTTTTTTTTTTCCGTCGCATTTTTTTTTTGCGGCGCATTTTTTTTTTTGCGGCGCATTTTTTTTTTTGCGGCGCATTTTTTTTTTGCGGCGCATTTTTTTTTTTGCGGCGCATTTTTTTTTGGCGGCGCATTTTTTTTGGGCGGCGCATTTCCCCCCCCCCGTGATTATATGCTGAGCCCTTTGTTTGTATCCTTCTATGGGGGACTTAAAACATTATTTACAAAACGCGTTACATTAACATAATTATTTAAATCTGGTTGATTGATATTTTCTGACAAGGCATTGCTAAAAACAAGGCAGAGGAACACCCGGCCCTGTTCTTCTCAGTTGGAATGTTAATTAACTGATTTCCACACTCAATAATGGGTCATTCCGTGTCAAATCAACCAATATCCTGAACATTGTTACGGGTCAACTCTCCGATTTGGCTGGAATTAATTTCTAACAATCATCTATATATATATTATTTTAATGAACATATGCAAAATAAAAAATTTCAATTTCGTTTCGGAATTAGGGCCTGTCAAATTCAAAGTGAGCGTGGTATCGCCCTTTAAAAGCGCGCAATTTGCGTCATTGAAGAAATTGCGTTTTGAAATGTCATTTAGAGCACCTGTAAAATAAGATACAAAGCTGAAAACTGGTACCCAGGGTAACTTGCACCCAAGGAACTCAAATCTGGCCTTAAAACAATTGTATCTCATCTACCTTTCTCTCTACAGGCAGCTCAAAAGGCAAATTTATTCTGCGGAAATAATTAATTTCCATTTTCAGGCCACCCTAATACTCAGATTGATGATCAAAAAAGCTTCATATTGCATACGTGTATTATAGAGGTACATATGGTTACCCCCAAGCAAGCATATTGCCCTTACACATTCAAACAAAAATTGGCAATGCTCCAAAGTTGGTTCCAGACAGAAAATATCGAAAAAACGCAGAAATTCCCGGTGACCTTTGACCAAGGCAACACTTACCCACCAACTTGAAACTTGCTCTATTTATTTATACATGTCTGATCTACCCCTGGACCAAATTTGGTCTTGGAGACTCTTCTCCTTCATGGTGAGACAGCATTTCAAAATTGGGGTATTTTGCCCATTTTCGCAAATCACAATGCTTAAGCATAGGCCCTATGCACATGGAAGTATACAATAATATGGACAATTGCATTGTCGTTATTGATCCCAAAGTGTTGTAATATGAAAAATACCTCACTCTTGTCAGAAAACAAGGATTAAATTTGATCTTACAGGTGTTTTAGGTATTATTTGAAGATACATACTGTACATACAATGTAGGGTACACAAAATGTCAAAGTGGGCGTGGCAACCCCCCCCCCCGCCCAAATGTGTTTCGTATGAAATGTCCTGTACCTACAGATACAAATCTGGCCTCAAAACAAGTGTATACTACCCCAGAAAGAAAGTGATATAAAAGTAAAGAACTTGTAATTTTCTCTATAAAAATTAATACAAAGCAGTGGTGTAAAAACTATGGTGTTCCAAAGACGACACACCGCGTCGCTTCGTGAAGGGGCGACGGCGACGGCGACGCTCATGCTGCGTCGCCGTCGCCGTCGCATTTGGCCCATTAACTTGTGCGCAAAATTAACTTGTGCACACAAATGGACCGTCGCCGTCGCCGTCGCCGTCGCCGTCGCCGTCGCCGTCGCCGTCGCCGTCGCCGTCGCCGTCGCCGTCGCCGTCGCCGTCGCCGTCGCCGTCGCCGTCGCCGTCGCCGTCGCCGTCGCCGTCGCCGTCGCACTGGATCTCGCCTGACTATTGAGGGCGCACTATTGTCTTTGCTTGCTGTGGTTGAGTCGGGGACGGCATTATTTTAATCGTTTGTTTTACGTTGAGAAAGTTTACTTCTATACATGTATATTGTACTTCTTTTCGCTACGCTATAGGCCTACAAAGAATGAATGAAAACTTGAGAACTCTTGAAGAAGTCTTATTAACTTATCAAAACTCTCATTTTATAACAAATATCAATTATAGTCTTGTTTTTGTGGCAACTGTAATTCTAAACAACAATTTGCAGGTGGTTGTTATGTGTAAATACAGGGAGCAGTGATATACACTAACACAACAAAAAGAACAAACTTCAAACCTCTTTCTATTCTCCAGATATGGTCGTTTCAATTTGTTTACTTATTTGTTTACTTTAATAGAAATGATTACACATATAATTAATTATGCAAATATACAATGAACATGTACATTACACGGGATGTTTGATTAGCATGGTATAGTGATATGTAGTACAAAACAGCAGATTTTAAGTTAAGATTATGAGCATAATTCACATTTGTTTATCAATATAATTAGTTCCTGTTGTCATGGCAACCATATTTGTAAATAATGACACTTTTTTATTTTTCTCGGACACAAATTTGTCTTCCCTATATATCGCACTGATTGGCGAAGAAAAAATGAAAATATAGTAAGACACTGTTGAGTTATTATCAAGTGAATTTGTTTACATCATTGTTTACTTGAATAAGACCACATGTAAACATGAATTTTGTCTCCACAAAGTAACCATCTTTGCCATTGATAAATTGAACGGAAAATGCCCTTTTTCAAAATCTCGACGGCGACGGCGACGGCGACGGCAACGGCGACGGCGACGGCGACGGTCCATTTGTGTGCACAAGTTAATTTTGTGCACAAGTTAATGGGCCAAATGCGACGGCGACGGCGACGCAGCATGAGCGTCGCCGTCGCCGTCGCCCCTTCACGAAGCGACGCGGTGTGTCGTCTTTGGAACACCATAAATGAGTACCATCCAAAGATAAGGAACGTTTGGTATCTCTGTTAACTGGGCTACATTTTTACTCGAAACCATCTCAACTCCCTGGGATGGAGAATTTACAGTCGCCCGGCTGCACCTGTAAGACGCACAAAGTACCCCTGTGTGAAGATAAGAGAAGCAACTACATGTATTGAAATTATGTTTCATTGAGCGTCTG